>OZ001353.1:16361857-16738028 GCA_963924055.1 Drosophila limbata
AAGCGACTGCAAAGGGAAAGCGCCGGGGGCGTGGCAAACACACTACCTATACAGTAAAAGCAACAACAACAGCAACGACAACAACAACAACTGGCGTAATAAATTGCCGAGTTGCTGCCGTGCGGCCTGCTCAATTATTGTAAAAATCAAATCACCAAAAATTTTCTATTAGAGAGCAAACAACATGCAAAAGTAAAGGGAAAAAACATAATGCAATGGCTGAACCTCCTTGGGCCTTGTAGAGAAAAAGAGAGAGCTGCAGAATAGAAGAGTGAGATAGAAAGGGAATTTGAATATGCTACACACGTTTTTTTCCCTTTTGTTTTCGGCAATGGCGGCAAATGTAGCGTTAACTTGAGCGCCAGATTCACTGACAAATCTCACCGCGCTGTGAAAATCAAATTACCCCACAAAAAAAATCATACACCTGACAAATACAGAAGTAGGGAAGAATAAGAAGAATATGTTCGACAAAAAACTCACGTGTCATGATGCACTTGAGACATGGCGCAGTTGTTTCCGTCACAACTCGACTGGGATTCGAATGCTGTCATTGTTTTCGACAGCAAATTTCTTGTTCGAGAGGGGAGAAAGAAGAGAAGAAGTAAGAAAGGGAGAGAGAGGGGGAGTGGACACATTGACATTGTCAGTGCGGCGACTTTCAGCTCGGTTCTCAGTTCTCAAATCAAAAACGTATCAAATAAAAGATTGCGCCAAAAGCAAAGCATACTTTTGTGCGAAGCACTCAACACGTACCTCAGACTTGCTCCTGATTTTGTTGTCCTGTTTGTCCTGCTGCCATGATGTGAATGTGATGAGTGTTTTATTTTTTAAATTTTTGGTAGCTGTCAGCAGGACAGGAGAACAGGGGTTGGGGGCCACTTGGGAGTTTTGTTACGCGACGATGACACAAAGGGCAACAAGATGACACTTGCAACAATGGCAAGCAACATTATCACAAAATTACAAAATCAGGAAATCACGAAAGCGAAAATAAATCTAGATGCAGCAAATAGTTCAAAAGCTCTTCAACGTGAAATTCTATTTACAAGGGCAGATACTGAAGAGGTCTCTGCAAGATCTTAAAACATCTTTCCACTGAAATAAAGAAAGAAACAATCAGAGTTATCTGAAATCATGAGGGATTAATACAAAATTTAATTCTAATTTACAGTAAAATCAATAAAAATATAATAAAAATTAAATATACATACTGTAGATCTAATAAGGTAAGTTCACCCAAAATTTAAAACAACTGCACAAAATAAATAATTTGAATATTTTTTCACATTGTAATAAAATCTAATTTAACTGTGATTAAATTGACACCTAAAAATTGTAATTGTATATTATATATTTCGATATAATAATTGAGTTGAATGTGCTGATTTTCGGGTTGAATCACAATTTGTAGTGTTCATTTGGGACGTGTTTCCGCTGGCAGCTAATTAAATAAACAAATTTATGTGCGACTCGCTGATGTTGCCAATGCATGTTATTAACCCAAATTAAAAGCCGCATTCCCCTTTCCCTTCCCCTTTCCCTTCCCCTTTCCCTTCCCCTTTCCCTTCCCCTTTCCTTACACAGGCATGACAACAACTATAAGCTATAGCTGGCAGCTCTAACAGCTCACAGCTCACAGCTCGTCAACCCTTTGCCGTTGGCTCTCGTTGAATGTGTGAAAGTGCGCTTGCATAATTTCATTAAAATAACTGTCAAAAATTTCACGTATGTCAGACACACACACACACGCAAAGCCTGTGGCTCTAACACACACACAGAGACTTCTTCACACACTCAGAAAGGAAAACCGACAAAATGGAAAACGCTTCGAATTCAGACGCAAAATTTTGGTGCCTTTGTTGCCGAGCCGCAGCTGTCAATAGGAATTCTGCAGGTGTCAAAAATATTTCAGGCATGGCGGTGAATGTATTAGTGTGTCTGTGTACATGAGTCTATGCCTGTGTGTATGCGTGTGTAAATTGGCATAAATTGCTTTGGGGCCTGTCGGTGTAGCACACGCGGGCTCCGCAATCGCACTGCTATCTGTATTTGAAATTAATTTTCATTATTGGATTGCGCGACTTAGACATCATTATCATGTTCTTATCAGCATTGACACACACACACATACATTCATGTGGCTTACATTTTTGCCCTTGACGTGGTACCTAATCGTTTAGAAATTTTAGGAAAATTCCCACAAAGCCCTCGAATGGCAGAATGACAATCGATTTTCGTTTTAAATTCATTTGACAGGTAAGATGAAAGCTGCTTAGATTTACACACCATTGAAGAAGGAAAATAAGTTATTTAATAATTTAGCGAAAGAAATTATATTTTTAAGTTTCTTACTAAAAATGAAAAATGATTTGAAATATTGAAAATCGGTTTTCGTAAAAGATTTAATTCATTAAAAAAATTGAATAAAAAAACTAACTAAATAGTTTATTTTGTTTTTAATTATTTACTTACAAGCTCTAAAAAATACTTTGTTTTAATTTACTAATTTTCAGAACACCTTCGTCTTTAGTCTGTAAAACAATAAATCTTCGGAAGTCTACAAAAAGTATTTGAAACTGAATGCAGATAAGATTGAAGCCAACATGAAATGTGGCAACGGCTGAACGGCAGTTGATGCTTTTAGTTAAAGTTATATTGCTAGGGTCATTTAGGCCAAAATTTCAATTACAATTCAATGCTTTGTCATAAAGGAAATTCAATACGAATACCAAGGCAATGCGGCTGGTCAAGAGACAAAGAGAGTGTATGGGGAGAAGAGGAATCAGTAATGGTTTCCCAATGCTTCAAGAGATAATGAAGAGGAAGCCCCAAGTTTTAGTCCCAGTCTCAGGCCACAGTCATGTGCACTGCCAAACAATTTTGTGGAAGCCACAAAACAAACCAAGCAAATAATTCTGGAAAATTGAATTGAATCTCTATGAATATGAATATATCAAGTGGGCCATTCATCTGACTACCTTTTGACTATGAAAGTGACTCGCTCTGGTGGTCCAGGCAAATTGCAAAATTACAAATAATTTGGCAAATTTAATTTGATTTCGAGAGAGCAAACTCACGTCAAAGTTCTCAATGGGCTGTGGAGGCTCTTTGCGCTTCATTGCCAGCTTAATTGTAAAGTTGTATATCAAAGTCTTTGGCGGCGTGGCCAAGTAACCAAAACGAATCCAAATCGAATCACGTCGTTGGCTGCTGGCCGCACAACCACTTCAACCAAAAATGTCAAGTGAAAAGCATTCAAATATTTCCCGCCCACTTCGTGCCCCACACAAACAAAAAACTTTTGAAAATCAACGCCGCGCACCTTTCTCAAAAGGTAGCAAAACGTGAGCCGACTTTGTAATGCCACAAAGAGCAGAAGCGTAGCGAAATCGAAAGCAAGAACTCGGCCAGAACTCAGCTCGGTTCCGCCCCAAAAAAAGTCGAGGCGCACTCGCAAACATTTTCGTTTAATGAGACCAATAAAAGCCTCTGGGTTCGGCTCGGAGACCTCAGCCTTTAGTCAGGTTTACTGGCGAAATCAAAAGTTTTTGCAAATTGCATTTGTAATGGCAGTGACGCTTAAATCTTTTATGAGCTCTTCATACTTAAGTATATAACGGGCCGACGAGTTAAAACGGAACCAAACAGAACAGAACTGAACTGAGCGGAAATGAAATTGAAAGCGCACGCACGTGTTTAAGAAGTTAAAACCCTTCTGCCTCTAATTGCGCACATGGGACAGTTTTGGACAAAAGTGTAAGCTTGAATCCCAACCATATAAAGTACGATTCGTTTAAGGTCTAATGTGTTTTTGTTCTGAAATGTATATAAATCTTTTATAGAGATTGAGAATAAAATAATTGATAATAGAATTAAATAATTGTTCAGTTTTCTTATATTAAATAAGTGTTAATAAGCAAACCTATTTTATTATACAATTAATATTATTGCTTCTATGTCGATTTTAAAGCAAGTTTGTTCTGTTTATAAAGTTCAACTTGGTTCCACAGCAAGTAAGCCAATATTAATGAATTTTAAATTGCCCAATGTAATATTAGCAAGTAGGCCAAGAAAACTTAATTAATTGTGCACTTTCATTTCTAGCTGTGAGGTGAGTGTTAGAAGCCTGCCTATCAATTTATTTTTATAAAAAAAATAAATCAATTAATTGATTACTCTGTTTAGAAGAAGAGCGTTAGAGCCATGTCCCATACCATACTGTTCCTACATCCAAAGCCGTGTCCGGCAAGTCGCACCTACTGCGAATACGAGAGCGTTAAGGAGTGTCTGGAATCCGTTTGTCAGATCTACGAGGAGCATCTCAAGCGTCAAAGTGCCGATATGCCAACCATAACTTATGGGATAACGCAGCTGTTCGACTTCATTGATTCCTTTGTGGATATTAGCTGTGTGGTTTATCAGAAAAGCACTAATAGCTATGCACCCTACAACAAGGAATGGATCAAGGATCAGATCTATGCACTTTTTCGAGATACTGCAATGAATACGCCACATGTAAACTCTACAAAAAGATAGCTGCTCTTAATTTTATACAATTCACTTATAAACAATTAAGGAGTTGGGAATATATTTTAATTTCTTAAATAAAAATGTTTTTCTTTTTCACAATTGTTGCTTATTTATGAGTTAATGTTTCACGGACATCAAAATGGAAATTAATAGCGCTACAAATGTCGCTCAGAATATCAAACACAAGAAGCTACAGATATAACAATTAATTAATCATCAGCTACATGAACATTAAACGCATTCGTTTTTCTGAAATAAGATATAGAGGAAAGGGGGAAAACTCCGCAGAGTAAAAAGTAATCCACTTAAACTCAAATTTGTCAAAAGCATAAAATTACAGAAGCAACAGAGGAAATGAGGAATAGGTAAAGGAAAAGAAATAAAAAATTGACAACAAGAAAGTGGCAAATAAAACTGGCAAAACAACTGGAGGGTACAACAAAATTGAGTAGGTACAGTGGGGCAAAACAAATGATCGCTCATAAAAAGTGACACTTTTTGGCGCATCCCGTAAAGGTAACCAAGGACGGAAATAGTTGGAAAAAATATATGAAATAAAGAAAAAACAGGGAAAACAACGTCGCTTTTCGTCGCATCCGTCATGTTGCTCGTCGTTCGGTTATATTGGAAATTTGTTTCAATCAAAGGTTTAACAGACAAGTGAGGGGGCTGCAGTTATGTGCCATATCAAATCACTCAAAGTGTTGTTACAAAGACAACGCCAGACAATGCCAGACAGTGCCAGACAACGCCAGACAATGCCAGACAGCTGCCCAGTTAGTCGAGTTTATTGCCAAATGGTTATCATATTGCTTATAGATTTTGCAACAGGAGCCAACTGACGTTGATTGATCAATATGAGAGCCGCAGTTACCTAACCATCAGTTACTCGCACCTTAATACCATATTCGTCGATACACTGTGTATACTTTTTTACTTTCGTCAACTCTTCTTGTTCGATTGACAGACTTTTGTTATTGTTGGATTGTTGCAGCTGCGTTTCAAGTGAATTTCCGTTTATGATTAATCATTCGCTTGCCGCATCGGGCAACAGTTGGCAGTAGACCAACTTTTTTTAGTCGAGTATGACTTGAGCTTTAACGCGCACAGTTGGCATTTCCAACACCATCAACAGCAACGGCAACACCATCAGCAGAAACAGCAACAACAACAACAATACAAATTAAAAAACATTTAGGCAGCTGCGGCAAAATCAAGGCGAACACTCCGAAATTTACGCAGTGCAAACTTATATTTTATGATTTTGATTTGCGTTTTGCGAGTGCTCAACGCATGCCCCAAAAAGTAGGCAACGAAATATGTAAAACGTTTCCCAACGTGGCCCAAATGCTGTGGGCGGAGGACGTTGTTGGGCTTAGTAAAAGTTTTCTCTAAATGTGTGAGTGTGTGGAATGGCAGTGAGAGGGACAGAAATAGTATTTGGAAGCATTCCCAATTCTTCTTTCGACTACAATTCACAAAAACGCAAATTTTAGATTTTAATTCACTTTTATTATAAAATATCTTGAAATTCTCCTAATATCTTTTTTAACAGAAATTTAATAATGTACTTTTCAGCAATTGAGTATTGTAGTAGAGACATTTGGTTACTTTCTAGTAGCCAAATTATTTACATCAAAAGGTTATATCTTTGTATGCTATGTATATTTTACTGCTGCAAACCATTGGCGATATGACCGTGAAAGCGTTTTTAGTTCATTTTGTTTGCCACAGCAAAAGAATCTATTGCATTTTAATAACACAAATCGTCGCAAGTACACATACACAAGCTCCACAACAACACACACAGAGACAACACACACATTTCAATTCAACTTCTATATACAAATTCACATTTGCCGCAGCTGTTGCGAGTATCTTTCAATATTTTGTGTTTCCCTGTATTATTTATGCCACACTTCTTTTTGTTCATGTCTGAGTGTGTGTGGCACATAATTTAAAAGCCAAATTGTTTTTCGATTTCGTAAAGCGGACAAAGCAATTACATACACTTTAAGGCATCAGGCATTGGGCAAATATTTTCACAAGTCGAAATATTTTGTAATTTTCTACACATTTTATGCGATTGCTTTTGTTGCGGTTCTTGTTGTTGTTGTTGCTACTTTTCTGGTTACTTTTTTTGTTGTATTTGTTGCTGCTGTCGTGTCGTTTGGTTTTGTTTTGTAAGTTGAATGAAAAGGACGACCCAAACAATTTGGTGTAATTTAATTAAATGAACACAGCAGTGGACCAAAAGCAGCGGGCAGTCATCTCCTTACTTCCCTATTCTCGTTCCCTTTCGTCCTTTCGAAGAACGAACAGACTGTCTAGACAAACCGACGGCCAGATCCTGGGCTAGGACCTGCCAATTCACATTGCATTGTTCACTGACTGAGGAGTGCTCAAAATGACAAAAGTTAATGCCTAACAACGTTGAACGAGCGCAAGGACAAAGCTGACAAAGGCCAACGACAACAACAACAGCAATAACAGCAGCAGCAACAACAACAACAACTAATAGGCAGCAAGCCAAACCCGAATGAAAATAATAAAAAGGCAATGACGACGATGACGATGACGTCCTCGTTGATAGGCAGCCTGCAAAAAAAAGGAGCAGAGAAACGGGAAAGGAAAGCAATGTAAGAGAGAGGGAGAAAGACATGCAGGACACCTGCTGATTAAGATCACAAATTGAAAATCATGCTGGCCGCTGTCAGGACACGCTTTCCACTCGGGAGCCAGCAGCAGCAACAACCAAAAGAAGAGTGCAAAATAAGGAAAGAGGAAAAAACAAGAACTAAACATTTGTGTTATTTTCATTAGTGTCTCGAGCAAAAGGACTCGACTTGAAGTTCAATCAATGCCAGCACGACTTTGTAATGTTATAAAGTTCGGAATTTTCGAATTAAGCTAATCGAAAGTATACACACACACACACATACATACATTTTATCACATCAGTTAATACTCCAACTGATAAGGCCAAAGCAGGCTTGTTACCAACATCAAAAGTATTTCAGGCATTCGTCTGAAAACTTTGGCTTTGCTAAGCAAACAAGCGATGTAGAGGAAATAGTGAGAATGTGACAACGAATTTGAAATTCCCTTTAGCTAAATTAATAGTATTTTAATTGCTCAGTAAAAACCAAATAAAATTATCCATGTCTGAGTATCTATGAACTAAAGACAATACCTAAAGTGAGTTCATTTTTCAAAATAGAGCTTGTTGCTGTTCTTGTCATTACATGCCCAGAGGTCAGAGGTCAGGCAAAAGGCAGCAGCTGACAAGCTAACAGACAGCTAGACAGTTAATCCCGAGCTGTAGAAGAAGAGAGAAGGGAAGAGTGAGGGAGATAGGAAGAAAGAGCTTTAGGATCAGAAACAGAAGTCAAAGCGTTAATGAAATAGGAATCAATAACACACACAATCACATGCATGTGTATATTTCACACACATTCGCACAAAGGAACTGCTCATCATATCGAAGCCCTACCGTGCCCACATCAGTCAGACTTTGACTGCGTTCAGAAGGCGTTACACTCGTCACTCTGGCCCTCTGCTTTCGTGTGCGTGTGTGTGTGTGTGTGTGTGGGTGTGGACAAATTAGAAATTTTGTTAGACATTTTTCGAAAATTGTACTTCGTTTGCTGCTCAACCACAAATTGAATTTACCAGTAAATTGAGTTTTGAGCAGAGCCTGAAAATTTTGTGAATTGAATGTTTAGCGACAAAATTGTTTGTCACTGCCACAAAAGTGTTGCAATATGTTGACTTTTAACTGAGTGGAAAGAGAGATAGAGGGAGAGAGACAGAGAGGGAGAGGGAATGGGGATTTAGCTGAGGCTTGCCACATGTGTAGACAAGTTTATGTGGTCTAAAAACTTGCAACTTTTGGCAACTTTCTTAATTGTCTGATTGAATTGATGATTTAATAACTTCAATTTAATTTCAGCGTACGCTCAATGCAAGTGACTTTATATTGTGTATGTGTGTTTGTGTGTGTGTGTGAAGTTCTATAGACTTTGCTAGCTTAAAACTTTGTTAGCTTTAGATTTTCATTTGAGTCCGTGGCTTGTGTTAAGTTTCTTAACTGTGAGTGCCAAAAGCCAAAGATTTGTCAATGAAATTATTGAAGTTGCCACAGCTGAAACTGTTGTAACTCGTACTCCTCTGGATATATAGGCATCTAGACAAGCTTACTTGGTTTCCTTGCCTCTGTTCCAATCAGAAAGCAAAATCAATTTTTTTTTTTTTTTTGTCTTCATCATTTGGTTTGCTTGCAACATGCGGCAGACCATTAATCCAGGCAGCTGCTAACAAAATAAGAGGCGACAACATTCATGTGGACTCTGCCACAATGCGATTGCGGTCAGGATTCGACTCAACTCGACTTGATACGACTCCGTTTCCGGCTCAGAGCAAAACTAAAACACAAAAGCTACCAACCGTAGCTCTTTTACTACGTGTGCAGGTCCTTGTTGTCCTGCACTTAACGGCACAAAAAAACCAGAGTCACAAAATCCCAAAGAAAAACAGTAAATACACGCAAAGTTCTTTTGTCTGGATGAGTTTTGCGTTTTCTTTTTGGTTTGGGATTGGGACTGCAGCTGGGATTGAGGTCCTGCTCTCCTGTCCAGCAGCTGTTGGCTGCAACTTGATCTGATTGTGGTGAAAAACTCGACTAGCAAACTTTCCGACAGCTAATTAATTAAGTTCTTTTGGGGACATGGCACAATAAAAAGGAAATATACAGAACAAGTTCAATAACTGCTCGGAAGGTGAGGAAATTGCATTTACCTTTCGCGGCGCGACTTATTAACACGGCCATAGCCAATGTCAACAAATTGCATTATTCGAGCAATAAAAGCGAGACACACACTCACACACACTTACCTGAGAACACAACCCACAGGCCGAGTGTGTTTAAATGTTATTGAAAGTCCTGCGTTAACTGCAGACACTGTGAATATACATATACTACGTATGTATGTGCATGGAAGCTCCTCGTGGACATTGAGGCAGCTTCCAACTCCCACTCCAACTCCAACTTCATCTCCAACTGCAATTTCAATGTCGATGTCGATGTCACCTGGCTCCGCACGCTTCAGGTGTTAATGATTTAATTTCATTTCGTGTACAGGTAAATTTCATTACTGTTGACAATGGCACAACAAAGTAACCGAGTGTGTGGGCTCCACTATGTGCGTGTGTGTGTGGGAGTGTGTGCGGTTAAATGATAAGGTTTAATCATATTCAAGGGTGCCCAGTTTCAAGCATATACAATTATCGAGTTCGAGCAGCTATTAAATGCATTTTAAAAATCACAGAAAATTGGATAAAATAAATTCTCATAGTAAAAACTGTTCAAATTTAATATTTATGAACACATCAGTGGCAAATTCATTATCACATAAATAAGTGACATGATAGTTTTAATGAGCTTGAAGTTCTTTGATATCTCCGGGCTTATCGATAATGTCATTAAGTTAACTATTAATTGAAAATGAAAATTTCAATAAGTAAATTACGTATGTTTTAATTTAATTTTCAGTATTATATTTTTACAATTTTGATTTTAGCAACATTTTTAAATTTAAAGCTCTTATCTTTTTTTTGTGTTTCTTCGATTGAATGTTTATTTGATTACATCACTTTATAAACAACATACAAAATTCCATATTTATTTCTAGATGCTTTTCCCGCTGCCCAATTAAATTTGTTTATGGAAATGTGATAAAAGGCGCGACTGCGGGATAAACAAAGACTATGCTAAATATGTTACTTAACCAAGGGAATCGTCAACCGTGGCAGCAGCAACAACAACAATAAGAAATTCTGATACCGCTGATAAATATTAATGCCAAGCAAAGTGCGCACTGAGCCGCTGCGGGCAAAGGACTTCGCCAAACTGGGCAAAGCCTGAGGGACTTGAAGGGAGTGGAGAATGGGGAAGGGAGAAGGAAGAAGGGAATGGTTCTTCGTTGACTGCACAATTCAAGCGGCATTAATATTCATTTCCATGGATACAATCGCACTGGCCACAGGAGGTGACTGCCATAAAGACAACAACAATACAAGAGCTGAAGCAAAAAGAGGAGAAGGAAGAGAAACAGGAGGGAGGAGAAGGAGCAGAAGCAGTGACAGGATATATGTAGTAGCCACACTCATTGTCAGTTGCCTCACAACAACAACAGCAGCAGCAGCAGCTCATATTTGTTGTGCCTGTCTGTGTGTCTGTCTGTGTGTCTGTCTGTGTGTCTGTCTGTGTGTGTGTTGTCAAAGGAATTGTTGAGCCAGGTCGAGACAATGTGAGTGCTCTTTGACATTCATTTAATTGAGTCGCCAGTTGCGCTGTCGCCCAGTTGCCGTTTTTGATTTTGCATTTCAAATGAAGCGCACATTCAATTTTTGTTTTGCAATATTAATTAAATTTATTATTTTAAGCATGCGGCGATTTATGCAACAGGCACGCCTCAACAACCGCAAACGAAAATATTCAGCTCAATATTGTATAATCATTGTGAGCGGCTGCCAAAAAGTGTTCTGTGTCCTGTGTCCTCAAATGCCTGAGGCGCCTCCAGCAAGGACTTGACATTTTAAAGCATTTGATTTTATTATTATTATCGCTTCTGGCATAATTCCCACAAAGAGCGGCAAGAAGCCAAGACGGGCCAAAAAGCGGCTGACAAACAATTGAGAGACTGGCCTTCGGCTACTGCTTCACACTTTGAGCTGCAATTGAAATATGGGAGAGAGGGAGAGGGAGAGGGTGAGTAGAGGGGGAGAGTAGAGGGGCGGGGTCCAGTGTTGGCGCCTCGGGCTGCCAACTTGCGGCAGTTGAGACAACGGTGTAAAAAATGAAATTATAAGCAAAGCGACAGACAGACAGACAACGGGCCATGGCCAAAGCACGATGCCAAGTTGCCATCATCATCATCTTGGTCTCCAGTCGAACGCATGACAGACGACAATACATCTTAGGCGCATTTTAATTTCATGCTTTGCTTAGCTTTAGCTACTGTCTCCTGTTTCCCGTCTTCTCGCTACTCTCTCTACTCTCTTTCCTTTCTCCCGTCTCCCTTTGATTGTTGCTGCGTAATGACATTTAATGTCCAAGGCCCATAATTGACTGGGGACGAAGATTCAGATGTTCATGCGCGACTGCACAGCAGTTAAAATGTGGCCCCCATAAATGTCTTTGTATCTGTATCTACAACTGTATAAGTGTATCTGTATCCGTATTTGTTTGTAGTCTCATTTATTGTGGCACATAATTCATGGTAAAGTGCAGCACAGCTGTGTGGCAAGTTTAATTGTGCGACCACATTATGAGCACGTGGCGAGTGCCACACATACAAAAAGCTGATTTAGCTCACCTTTAATTGCTCTCCTTGAACAGCCAACAGATTTTATGTTGCGTGACTCTGCGGCATATGCCTCTTTTCCTTTTCAGTTAACAGCTCTCTGCTGGTAGCATTATAGTATAATTTCAGTGACAGCAGAGAGTCGAATTTCAGTTAAGATCAAGAATATTCGATGGAAAGAATTAATGAAGTAAGTAATTTGTAAGAACGATAACAAGATGTCAGTAAATAAAAAAAAAGAAAGTACATACTGTAAGGGACATACACAAACATTTATATTACAACATGAAGGCATATTTTCAGAATAACGGTGTATAATTATGTGTCATTTGTATTATAATTAATTGTTGCTATTTATGCAGAGGTTAAACATTTGCAGCATGAAATTTATAATATTGCGAAATTCTAATTATAATAACTTTTTTACTTTATACTTTAATTGCCTAAAGGGCTTGTAATATTTGCAAAATTTTAACGCTGATATCAAGTATACGCAGAGTGCGCACAATGCAAACAATAACTTTTGTGATGTTTGCAAAATCATGTGTACAGCATATCGAATAACAGCATGATTGACAGACTGACTAACTGACTAAATGACTGACAGCTTGACTGACATATGCTTTAAAGTAAAATTTGTTAAATTTATTAACTGGCTGAAATGCAAATAAACCACGTACTCAAAAGTGAATATCGCTTTGAATAAACTGAAACTAATCCAGTTGAAAGCAGACTCGGCTGACAGGACTCAAAAGCATCAACTGAGAATGCAGAAGGCAACTAACGAGTTGCCAACGAGGCGAGGCACTTTAAAACGCCAAATGCCACGTAATTCAAAGCTCGTGCCACGAACATGCGTAGCCAGCGTGTTGCAGCTTAACAATGAGACGCCGCAGGGCAACAGCAACAGCAACACCAGCAACAACAACAACAATAGTGAACGTTCAGCTAGCTGCTAAGCAACGGTTGAGCGAGAAGCAGTAGACCGTGCCAAGGATACGATGATGCATTTGATCTAAATGCCTGGCAAATGGCAGTGCAAGTTTGCCATGGAAATTAATTACTTGCCACGTGGCAAGTAGACAATGCAAAGGCTTTAGCTTCCCTTTCTCATCAGCATCTTCATCTTCATCTTAACTCCATTCTCCTTCTCCCTCTCCTTCATCATCATCAACTTCTTCCGCTTGCTATTGTTGGCTCTGGCTGTTGTTTGTTTTCTTTTAGCGTAAATATTAATTTTCACACCTTTTGACGAACTCAAGCAGCCCAAACAATTGTTGATGTGCCCCTTCCTAAGCATTGTCCGCTTTTGTAATCAAATCATGCTGCATTTGAGCTCAAGGAGGTACCCCAAAAACAAGTTCGAACTTGGGGCTGTCTGTTGCTTTCAGTACGTGTGCATTGCAAAATGATTGCAAATGTACAACCTACCTCATGCTCTGAGAAACAAAACATGTCCTGGCAAGGACTCCGACTACGACTACGAGTCTGTCTCGAACTCGGACTTGGCATAATCTAGCACGTAATTTGTGTGTATGCGACTGAAATGTCCGTTGCACCTGGCACTGTCCTTTGGCTGAGTCCCCTCGCCTAAGCAAGACCCTAACCTGTCTGTTGTAAAACTATTGTCTGGCCAAGTTGTTGACAGGCACGTTGACGTCATTGTTTCGTAATTTGTATCCTTAGTTGCGCATTAGAGCTTAGTTATACACTGCCAGGGATTTTTAACCAGCACTCTGTCTCTCTTACTCTGCTTATATCATATGTGTTCCCCTCTCATAGTTTTTCTCTCTCTCTCTCTCTCTTTTGCCGAGAGTTGTTAAGGCGTGTGTAATGCGATTTTGAATGCAATTTTATAGCTGGAAATGTGACAACGCTGCGTATGCGTAATGTGATAGCTTAGATTTGCTGCAGTACTCGCATTAATTGTATTTAATTGTGAGCCCTACTAAAGTTAAGCTACTTAGGCAGATTTTTAATTAAATTTCCGCAACACATTAAGCCTAATTCATTTGGTTTCCTTTCGCAAGTGAACCTTTAACCTTTTTTTCCACCTAATATGCTAAGCAAACAGATCTGAGCACTTCATTTGCCAAACTGGCCAGAATTTCAAGCGGCTTACAACGCATTTACTGACCCAACAACGACATCAACAACAAGTTAAAGTACAAACAACAACAACAACGAAATATGCAAAAAAAAAACAAATTTGAAGGGACGAGAAACTTAATCGACAACTTTCTTAGCTGATAAAAATTTCGAGTGCCGCGAGAACAGGAAGATTGCCAAATAGAGAGACAAAAATATATAAGGTAGAAAGAGACAGAGAAAGAGACAGAGAGAGATAGACGGATTTTTGGGCTTTGTCATTCAAGATGTCGCTGCAGTAAAATTAATGCACAAAGTTTATTTTCTCTGACGACAACAACAAAGTGTTGAAGCTTTTTTGTTCTGCCAAAGTAAGAAAAAGGCAACAACAAGCTTATAGAATTTATAATGAGCATCAAGAGCTCTTTTTTTTCTTGCGTTTATTTTTGGCGTAAAGTCGAAAAGTATTTGATTTGGAGATGAGGGTTGAATGAGGCGCCAACTTTTCAAATAAAAATTAAAAATTGTCAAGGCGTTAAATTAGGGTCAACATCTACAGGTAATGAAAGTGACTGAACAAAATGCAAACTGAAAGTGAAAGTGAAAGCTTTTCTCCGCTGCCATTCGACAAATTGAAATTAAAATTGAATGGTTTGACAGAAGCCAACAACAAAATTCGAATATGTACCATATAAAAAAGGGTCAACTGTTCATTCGGCAGCTGCAATTGACAGCACGGAGTTTCAGTTAAGTTGTCAATATTTTAGAGATTACCGAGCGTACTTCAACTTGAGCGTAAACAATGTGGGCTTAAAGTTGTGCTCGGAACAAGTTGAAAGCAACACAAAGCCGCACACAGGACATGAAAACTTTCAGTTAACCAAAGAACCGACTTTTCTCTTCTACCCTTTCTTTACTTTCCCCTTTCCTTAGAGGCACACTCACCACATGATTCATAATCTCTACACTAATCTTTTAATCCAGTCGAGTGAATTTTGTACTCGATTGTGAAACAAAGTTGCCAAAGGCTCGACTCGAGTAGAAGGAGGAGGCAGAAGAGTTATCTCGGCGAATGCTGAAAATAAACATGTATGAGAGAGACTCCAATATGGCTACCCCTTCCCTTCCCTCCCTCTCCCACCTCTTCTTCTGCCCTCCATTGCCATTACATTAAGCGCACAACTTTGATGTCATCTTTGTGCCTAGTCCCTTTCCAGACAAAGTTTCCTTCTGCCACTGACTCTCCTGCTCCCAGCTGAAACTTTTTTAATAATAATGGACTTTACCGAAAAAATAACATTTTTTTTCATTTTTGAATGTTGTTGTTGCTGTTGTTGTTGTTGTTTTATTTTGCTGCTGCCTCCCGAATGTTTTACAGTTTAAGCGCATTGGACTCTGCTTCGAGCTGTTGCGGCCAGGTGAATCAGCCCGTCAGGTGTCCGTGTGGCAGCCTGTGTGGCAACATCAGCCTCCACTGCATCAAAAAGTTATTTCCGCTACAAATGAACCCACACATGTCATCGTTCTTCATTTTTCCTTCTTTTTTGTCATCGTCGCGTCGGCTTTAGTATCTGTGTCCCTCTATCAATACAGCGACTGCATTTGGCACTTAGTTGTGATGGACTGTACAGTGTATACACAGACAGACAGACAGATAGACAGACTGACTGACTGACTGAATGCCTGACTGGTTGCCGAGCATAAGCCGCTTAGCTTTTGAGCAACTTTGAGCATATGCATGACAGACAGAGAGACAGACAGACGGGCGTAGACAGTCAAACAGACCAAGCACATTTCCTTTTTGTTCTTTATTTTGCATGCTTTTCTATCAAATTTGATATATATCTGTGATTGTGCTTACATTATTTATGGAATAATTATTCCATTTAGCGAAGACCAACAATATTTTTGAGAGTTTTGTTTAATTGAAAGTGCACTTCAATTTTCATTTATTGGTATAAACATCATACAAATAGTTCGCTTCCAAGTAAAGAAGAAATTACTGATTGATATTATCATGACTAAACCTCCAGCAATAATCAACATTTTTAGCAAGGATTAAAACCTTAACCGAAGCCATAAACTTTAACCGGTAAAAACCGATTGAAATTTAAAACCGTAACTGAAACCGTAGCAGAACAAAAATTTTCATTTGACTAAAACCTTAATTTTTTGAAAATTGCAAATAAGAGTTAAGTTGTCACTTTGCAATAAAATTTTAAAAGCATGTTTTATTTTTAATTTAATTTTCTTATGCTTTATTTCAAATTTGTTTCGTGATATTCATGATCGAATTTTTTATAGCACTGAATGAAATGTTAAAATTGTTAAAATGTAACTAAACTACATCAATCTGAAGAATATGTGAATGAAACATTAAGAAAGTAATTTCTATTTAAATATTATTATTAAATTTCAAAACTGAAACGTACAAAAACCTTTTTTCAAAGATTTTGCGTAACCGATAACCTACTTAAATGCAAACATAACCAGAACAGTAACTGAAACCGATATTCGTTTCGGTTTTAATCCCTGATTTTAAGTATATTCAATTTTCACATTGACGACTTTAATTCTATTCGGCCAATTCGCAAGCTGTTGTATGCTATTGGCCAGCTATGTTGGCCATCTAGGCTGACCATTTCAGGTGGCTCCTAAGCGGACGCGTTTCTGACAGCAGCACTCAAAAGTCAAAAGCGTTGGAGAGCAGGCTTAACAGTCAGTAGCAGACAGAGCTTTCAAATCAGAGCGTCATCTCTGAAAACTCACACACTAGCTCAATAGGCCTGCATGTGTGTGTGTGTGTGTGTGGAAAGCTGTATGTCACTTTTGCGTGTTGAGGATTAGCTGGAAACATCAACTTGAAGCTGGCATAAGTTGAGTTTTGTCACGCTCCAAAATCGTCTGAAATCGATTTTCGTATTTTCCAAATCCGACGCAATCGAAAAGCTGTCGAAGCAGATTTCTAGAATGGCCCAACGATGTGGAAATGAAAATGCGTATGTTAAACTTATTATGTTTCAATAAAGGTATCAAAAACTAACTCCCTGGCATGCAAATCTTTGCCTAGCAATTTTAACACTTGAGCGAATTTGATCCTTTCACAAAAATAAAGATAAAGACAGATGAAGAAAAAGACGAAGAAGAAGAAGAAGAAAAAAAGCCCTGAAGCAAACATGAAATATGCCGCAATGTTTTGGCCACAAGAATGCTGGTAAATGCCGTTCATGCGATGGCCCGCAACAATTTCCCTTTTCAATTCAATTCCTCAAGTCCTCGGTTCTCGCATTTCGTAGCATACCTTGAGGCGCCATAAAAGTGTGGACCCGGCCCCAAGGCAAATAAATAAGAAAAACCATTCGCTACATTTCAGCAAATAATCTCATAAAGCATTTTATGCTGTCCAGCTGCTGAATCGCATATAGTATGATGTGTGTTCATGCGGGAGACGGACGGGACGGCAAAGACGACGGGGATTTCTATTGTTTGCTAAGCGACTTGCTTTACTTTGAGCAACGGAGCAACTCAAACTCATCCTCAACCTCAAACTGAAGCTAAACAGAAGCTGGCAATGGCAGGAAAGGCTCATTTTTGTTGTTGGGCGCATTAAGTGCGGTTTCGGAACCTTTTGAAGTGGGACACGTGCTGTCATAAATTTTCACAGTCCTATGAGTCCACGTGGACTCGATAGCGATGGTACGAGTCTTCAATAAAACTACTAAGACTACTATTATTTAAAACTATTTATAGTTTTCTGTATTTTGTCCTAAGTATTATTAAATAAATCAATACACTTTCGATTGCTTACATTCATTTACATTTAATTACATCTAATTAAATCTCCTTACACAACTAAATACTCGTAATATAAGAATAAAATTCTTTGCAAATTGTTTTCAATAAATGAAATTTGATTTCTCTTTTGTCAAAACTTATCCACCGTTAAGTCAATAGAAACCTTTCACGTTAATACAATGTAATTTGAATGGTAGAATATTTAATAGATTAACTTACACAGGAATTTAAATCTAGTTAACACTCAATCTAATCTATTGCAGACAATAATTCGCTTAGCACATGCACTGCAGATGCTGCTTATATGTACTTTATTCCATTGTTAAATGTCTATTATTTGTTTAGGCAACAAAAGCTGAATATATTTTGCATGGTCTTAGCACTCAGTCTTGGTCTCAGTCTCAGCCAGGTCAATAAGTTGTTTGACCTTTCATCGATGTGAGTTAGATACAGAATCAACACGTAAAATTCCAATTAATTTCGCTTAGCTAAATAAATCGTTTCAACGCAAAACACAAACTGATCATAAAACTTAATAACCAAATACACAAACACACACACGTTGGATAATTGGCCATGTTTGTGTATGTGTAAACAGCTTTTTGGGATATTTGCTTATGGGTAAATTGCAATTTGTGATTCCTGCTAAGGTACAACTTTGTGCTGATTAATAAGAAAGCACCGACAACAACAACTATTACAGAGATGATGATAATGATGATGACGATATTGTTTACAAAGGGAAGGTATAAGCCCTCTCTATAGAGACATTAGCCAACTGGGCTCACAAAGTCCCATCGTCATCGTCAGCTCACATAGCAAACGCATAAATCCAATTGAAAGTGCTTAGCTTTGATTTTTGTCTGGAGTAGGGAGTAGGGAGATTCTGAGTCTGGCATCTGTTGTGCCTGTGGACTAGCTCAAGTTTTAGTTGAACGCCTTTACTTCCCACTCTTGTTCCACTGTGCGTACGTGTTAGTTTCTGCGCCGCTTTTTCAACACTTGGACACACTACGTGCCGCAATTCAGTGCAAGTGACGTTATCACAGCTCTGTCCATATTGATAAATGCTGGCTCCCCTCCTTTCACTGCCCCCCACTTCCTCCGTCTCTTCTCCTGCAGTTAGAAACAAATATTTAGTTGTGAAAATCCAAATTAAGTCACGTCGCAGCAATCGCGCAGCAGCGGCAATTGTAAGCTCTGGACATGCCTCATGCTGCTGGCATGGGGCAACAATCTTAACCCTATCGAAATGCCATTTCAATGCAAATGCAAAATGGCAAAATTAATGATGTTCATTTCCTGTAGAACTTCGCTTCTATCCTCCTCCTCCTCCTCCTTGCCCGTCCATCATTTGATACTCCGCAGCTTACAAGAGAATTATGATGCTGAAACAATAGACTTTTATGCCCCATGCCACATCCCCATGCCACATGCCTCCTGCTTTGCCCCGCTGCCTTCGCCTGCCAGCCATTTGCAGCACACGCCGCTTGCAACAAGATTTTCGCATTAAGTTACCAGTATCCTCCCCAAAACCAACTGATTCCCATTTCACTCGCATTTAATGCCTCCTTCTTCCCCCTCCTCTCCACTCGTTGGCCAAACAATTCGCATTGAAAGGCCATTACCATTTTTGGTAGCATGAGTCTAGATGCAGTTTTGGTTTTTGGGCTGCAGCTGCCGGCGTCGTTTCTTTTGTTTGCTACTTGGCAATTTTGTATGCACTTTTAGCCAACTTCCCGCAGTCGCCTACCCCCAGCCTCCCCTCTGCCCACTGCCCCGCTGTCACTCCCCTTATTTCCGCAGTGTTGTTTACATTGTCACAGTTGCCGCTTTCTTTGCATTGCAACTTGCATTCGCAGTTGGCTTTTATGTTTGCATTTTATGCATCTGACTCCCATTCAGCTTTCTGCCCCCCTCCGCCCGCAGTCTCCTCTTCCGTCTTCATCGAGTTCTCAGTCTCAGTTCCATTGACAATCCCAACTTGCTGACTGGCTGTCTACGAAAACCCATTGGCTGCCTGTGCTTAATTGTTTGAGCCGCAATTGAGAACTTTTCACCAGCCATCTTAAAGTTATTGTAATACCCCGAAAGTTAAAACGAGGTGAGGTAAATGAGGTAAGAAAATATAAAAACGAAGAAAAGATGGTATTAAATTAAGGGAAAAAAACGAATACCTTGAGTATATGGCAAATTTACAAAATACTTGATATTGCGAAAATATTTTGTAGACATTTATTGAATGGCTTCGAGATCCCAATTTCAAACTACGTTTACCTTAGAAAGAATCTTAAGTATGCTAAATATGTCACCAAGATTGTAATACAAATACGGAAATTATAAGAATAAGAAAAATCTCTAACTTTAAGAAAATCAAGTTTCACTCGACAATAAGTTGTCATATTACTTTAATATTTAATCCTCTGATCAAGTGCTCTCAATCTCCCCATTTCCTCTGGGCTTCAACAAAACTCTAAACAAATAAAATTAATTAAAGTTTCCCTCGACAGTGTGAATTGTTCGCAATGAAACAATGCCCAATGCCAGGGAGAAGACAATTAATGAGTGTTGCCATTAGTGTTGCAGCAGGCAATTTGAGTGCCCCAAACTGTGTGGCAACATTGGCTACATTGGGAGCATCCTTCTCAGTTGGACAGCTGATCCGACCGTAGAGTAAAAAGTCAAACAATTTGCTGACGATGTCTTTGGGTGAATTTAAAGAAATTACACTTGACACTTTTCAATTAGTGCGGCAAACTTTATTTTAATTGTGACAGTAACACGCTGGCTGGCGTTGCCACATAGTGCCAAAAAACCAACAAGTTTTGGCCAAAGTTTTGTGCGGGACACGACGACAACTTGATATATATACATATATAAAACAAAAGCCATGGCCAGAGAGAAACAGAGTAAGTCAAAGAGGAAACCCAGTTCTGGGACTTTCAGCCACAAAATGTCAAAAGAAAACTTTGCAAGATTAATTACAATTGAAAACAAATGAATGCAAAAACGATAAGCAGCCAAAAGGATTTTCCAAAAACCGAGTTGCCAACAAACCGAAAGCTTTCGACTCCAACACCAGAGCCAACTTTGCCAATCAAGATAGAACGAGTGGCCGGAGGGAATGCTAGGGAAATTGAAGGGAAAGGAGGAAAAGAATGGAGTCTGGAGAGTGGAGTGTACTAATCAAAAAAAGGGGGCGTTGAAACAAATGTTCACACCTACAGAGCAACAAGGATAACAGCAACAACAGCTGTTTTGTCCGATTTTTGGGGGGCAACTTGAACTTTCGGTAAAACTAAACTCAAAGTTTACCGAGGCTAGAAGGTCCCGAATACGCCAACAGTCCGAGGCTATTTTATGGCCCAGCGACGTGACTTGTTTAGCTCTTCCACTCAAAGAGAGGGGAATTAAGTTTTTTATTATGCATTCAGTTCGGGGCATTAACACCATTCAAGAGCTTGACCAGACAAACCCGAGAATTTCACAAACTGCCTCAAAAGTTGCGGCGCATAATTCATGAAATTAATTAATTTTGACATACATTTTGCGCCAAAGTAGGGCCATAAACAATTTTAGTCTTTCTTTCGCCCCAAACTAGTACGAGTATATACTTTTAGTATTTTTTTGCCCACTGCCAGAAATTAAAAGTAAAATCCAAAGAAAATTGTGTGTGTTGTCGAAGCTGCTGGCAAACTTTTCAAGTCGAGAATACCAAATATAAGAATCAAGAGAGGAAAAAAGAAAGTTAAGTTTGAAATATGTGCAAAATTCATTCAGTATTTGAAATATGCGCAAGTTGCATAAGTTGCTAACGTTGCTGCCAAAAGGAAAACTTTAAGCCCGTTAGTTTAATTTTATTCATGTTGCTAAGTGAGCGACGACGTCACGAAACTTTTCCCAAAATGCACTCTTTAATTGCATCATTTGAGAGTGAAAAGAGATTTGACTAGTTACACCTGAAAGCAGTATGATATGAACAAACTTTTGTGCTTCCCCTCAAATGCAACTACACCCAAGGAACTAAATGGATAAACGATTCTGTCTGAGGGCAAGAAGTACTTATGTTAATCAAAGAATTAAATCTATTTATGTTTATTCACGCATATGAATGTTTCCTGGGATCAAAGGGAACACAATTTATTTTTAAATATTTTATGCAATTTCATTAATTGAAAATTGCCACATCAAAGCGCATCGAATCAATTGCCATAATGGGGTAACTTTGACTCGCTATAAATATTTCTAAAAGTACAAAAGTGATAACCTTTTAGATACGCTGTTACTTAACTCAGAGATTTATAGATTTATTTTTTTTATTTATTTACAAAACAGTTTAGGATTTTAATGAGAATGCATTCATCTTATTTTTTTTTTTAATTTAGCATACTGCTTTAAACGTATTTAATTTAAACAGAGTATTAAAAAGTATTGAATTGACCGCAGAAATATTTGCAATTACAATTGTGCAAAAATTTGCATTTGCAATGCAAAATATTTTCTTAAGGAATTTTCGCGTCGTGCCTAAAAGTATGCAATGCGATAATAACAAATGCAGCTGTAGCTGTAGAGTACAGTGAGTGTGAGAACTATGCGGCCCAACGATAACAGAAATCTATGGCAAATGGCGAATACTTTTCTTCGAACGATTGGCAAACTACTTAAGCGGATGAGAGAAGAGGCTTCTCCTCAGTTGGCCCCGAGGTTTTAACTTGGGTTTTATGTCTGAGTTGCTGCTTAAACTTCGACTACCCCCCCCCCACCCCCCTCTCTTACCCTCTCTCCCTTACTCCTTCTACATGTGTGTGTGTGTGTGTTTGCCGTGGGGCGCTGTGAAAACTTAATCCTTTCAGTGCACAACGGGCCAAGCCCAAAGTCAAACAAACAAACGAAGCGACTGCCGAGAGAAGGACTTGAAACTGGGAACTCGCTTCTTAAGCTGCCCTAGAACATTTCGGACAGAGAGAAGCGAAGATGAAGAGGATGCAAGGGAGTGGGCCAAAGTATTTAAGCCATTTGCGCTAATGAATGCGGTCGCGCATTTTTAAGCTTACTCCACTCCCAACTCCTTCACTCTCTCAACATCTCACTCTCCCTCTCTTGGCACATGAAACTTTTGGCCAGAAAGTTGCCGGCATTCAACTTATTCGAAACACGTGCAAAATTATGCTTGCAGTTTTGTGGCTTTCGGTTTGTTTTTGTGTTTAGCCGCTGATAATTTTTAGCCAGAAATAAGGAAAATGGTTGAAAATCACCGTCAGCAGATTTCCCTTTTGTTGTTGACATCCTTTTGCTGTTGGCTGCTTACACAATTTCTCTCGGTTTTATGTTTTCGTCTATTTATGTACTTATTTTCATTTTATGCAGTGCATATTTAATGCCATTTTCTCAAACAGATTTACCGCTTAAATCTTTTGTTGCCCCGCAGCTCTGTAAATCGCAATATTCGGCGCAATTAATACGATATTCATCCCACATCCCCCACACACACACACACACACACACACACAAACACACACCACCCCCTCTATAGCCACTGACATTCGGCTGTCGAGTGCCAAAAATTGCCTTGAATAATTGCCGATTGGTGTTAATAATAGCCTTGTGGTTCCCACACAATGTGGTTGAAGCGCTTTTGTTTAATATTCTGAATTATGGTTATGAGCATGCAATTATCGTGACACTGCTTCTAGAGTTGACGGATCAATGACTGAAGTACTGTGCACAGTGATGAAAGAAAATAATAAAATTATTATTAAATAAAACTGCAAAGTGGCTGATTTTAAGATTGACTTATTGATGACAGAAATTACTAAACTACACAAGTTAATCGAAGTTAAAAAATAACAAATGAAAGAAAAAAATGTTTGTAATATTTTTATGTAACGTTTCGTTTTTTTTTATTTTGATTGTCCTGATTTTAAATGAGTGTCCAAAAATCCAAAAATCCAAAAATTAATTTAATTTTAGAATATTAATTTATCACACATTTTATCACATTATCCAAATAGCACAAGTTGAAAGTATATAACAAGATATATCAACATACATATTAAAGTTAAAAGTTCATATACCTGCCACAAAAAAGGAAGAAAGTACAAAAAATACAAATTTGATCTAAATATGATCAGAATTTCAAATATGTTTAAGAAATAATCTATTACGAGTATATATGTATATCCTCACTGGGGTTACGCCTACATTAACATCCATTCACTCGATCTGTCAAGCTAATGAGCGTTTAATCCAAATGACAAAATGTCAAGGGAACACTTAAAGAACTCACCTTTTCCCTCTATACAAAACAAGAACATTTGATTTGGGGAGAATCAACAACAAAAATAAAAGATAAACATCTGTTTATTTGCTAGAGGGGCCACTGCGACAGCTGCACCTCGAGAGACAGAAAGAGAGAGAGAGCGAGCGAGAGAGTGGGTGGGTGGGTGGTGAAAGAGAGTGAGAGATAAAAAGAAATGCAGAGAATATTAATATTTTTGTGCGAGAAGCAATCTCTGACATAAATTATATAGATATAGATACTTTTTTATTACAGAAATGAGCATTTATATCTTTCTCTCCCACTCTCTATATCTCTTTCTCTCTCTTCTCTTTCTCTTCTCTATCGACTGCATTTGAAGCTGAAAACGTTGACACTTTTCTTCGGAAAATTGATAACGACATTCGCGACGAATGCAGAAAAAACAACAACAAAATTATATGGTAAATTTGTTGCTAATTTCAGATTTGATTTAAATTATGATAAACATGCAAAGTGTTGTCGTCTTGGCAGAGTGAACTACCCCTACCATTCCCCTCCTCCACCTTTATGGAAATGGGGAAAATACGAAATTAATTAATTTCATGAGGAGGAACGGCAACAGAAAAGGAAAGCAACATGCAATATTTTTTTAATATTATTTATTTATATACGAGTATTTATTTTATATATCGGACAAATGATTTTTCTCAGCATTTAGGCGTTGGCGTCGACGTCGTCGTCGTCATCATTGCTGTTGTTGTCGTCGTTGTTGTTGTTGTTGTTTTGATCTGCTCAGTGGCAATGCTTGGGCTCCATGGACAGACGGCTGTCAAGTCGGTTGCCTCGGCAGTTCTCACTTGAACGTTGTCAGCGCTGTTCCTGCCGCATTGAGGAAAAGCCAACGTGCATTTTTTGCCGGTTCGCCCACATTCTGCATATATACATACATAAATATATTGTATATATATATCTCTTATATACTCAGATATATATAAAGCGTATAGTTCTATGTGTGGCCCAGTGCGTTTTTTTGGAAATCATGTCACTTGCAATGCATCGTCAGACACGCGAAAATCTCAGCTAAAAATCTATTTTGCCGCAACGTGCAACGTGAAACGCGCAACAACAACAACAACATGTGCGCTCCATGTATGTGTATATATTTAGCGGTAGCGTAAATTATGGAAAATTATCATAAAAATATACACACAAGAGTCTGTGCAAGTGCCAAAATAAACCAAAACAAAATAACGAAAAGCGGCTGAAAAATTTTAAATAAAGTTCACTTCACAAAGTGAGTGCAGTTCAATGTTTATTTTTATTATTGTTTGTTAATGTCGCGTGTGTGTCTTTGGGGTATATGTGTTAATGTGTGTGCTTGTATTTGTATCTGTGTGCGATTGCTTTGTGTCAACTGAAAGATTTGACCTCGCACTTCACCCATCAAGTGAATTAACATAGCAATCGTTCGAGTCAAGAGAGAGGGAGAGATACATAAGTGATCGTCATCGTTAGTGCCACATCGTGTCTTCGGCAAGTGTCCACCCCACCCGCCCCCTGCTGCCACGCCTCTCCGCCCATTAGGCAATTTGTCATACAAAGAAATCATTCAACTTTTGTTGCTCGTGTCGCGCGACTTGCGGAAGTTTTTCCCCATAATTGTCACATTTTCAATTGCATTGAAGTGAGGCCACTTGCTGAAGCCCATTTGAAGTGTGAATAAAAGCAAACAAATAAATGTTTAAGCAAACTACAATTGAAGATTAATGCTCGAGACATGAATGGAATGTGAAGCAAACATGATCAAAAAATACGAACAATTCTCTGAGGTAAAATTAAAATTAAATGTAAATTTCATTTAATTATTATATGTAATTTTCGATATTAAAATTTAAGACGAAAGGTTGAAATTTATTTTGTAATATAACGTATCAGTGTCAAAAAATCATAGATACATTTTATAAAATAATACGTCCTAGAGCAAACAGATTTATCTGTTTATATATTTATCCAACTTTCCAAAAAAGTAATTATCATTATTCATGTTTTTCGATTGTGGCAACATCTGCGTCAAATTGTCGAACCGAAATAGTCGACATTGAAACTGAAATTAGCACATGCGGAAATTTTCTGAAGGGGGTATTCCAAAAATAAACCGATAGATATGTTATTAATTAGATTTTGGAAATGTTGTGCGTGTGCTACAACTGAAAGAGTATATAAAATATTCATGGACAGAAATTGTACAAAAAAGAATCCACAGAAATCTATAGAAATCTACATAAGCTAAGTGGTCTGCTGATAATGTTTGCCACGGGGATCATATATAAAAGGAAAGAGCTGCAAACATTTGGCTAACAAATCATACAACAAAAAATCCAAAAAATCATAAACATAAAATAAGCTATACAGGTATATGTGCTAAACATATATTAGATATATCTGTATCTATTAAGCGACCTCTTTCAGTGCTACGTTCTGATTATTTGGTTTATGCTCGGTATGATTTAAATTTCGTATTTCACATTTGATTTTTATGGCGTTAATTTTGTTGACAAGAATTTTGTACGAAATTTATGTGAAAGACGTTCATAAAAAGTTTTCCTAGTGCTTTTCCAGGCAACGGACTCGGGCACAAATCAATTAAATTGTTTTTAATGCTGTTTTGTTTCTGTCAGCAAAATCCAATTAAAGCGAAAGGAGCACAATACACAAAGATACACACACACACATACACAGAGTAGAGTGAGAGAAAGTCAAGAGTCAGGAAACTAAAGCAATTTGTTTGGGTTGAAGCTATGGTTTTTGGCTTTGTCATTACGGTCAATAATTACCACAAGCATGTCAACCGAAATTATTGCCCAGATAGATTTTCTACTAAGGTATTGCTCTACGTATGTATGTATGTACAAACGTTTGTATATTCCCACCTCGGAATCGGACTTGGTTCGTTTGCCACTCTCGGTTTAAGTGACCGGCCATGTGTTGCAGTCAAAACCGCAGAGTGAAGTTCAAACTCGGACTCGGGATTAGGGATTGATGTTTGGGATTCCGAATGAGAATGAGAGTGGGAATTCACTCTGCCGGAAATAATTACTCAGCTTGACTTTCTTTGGGGTCTGTTAACTTGCCTCCAACTGCCCGATAGCACCCTCAACCACTCACACCCCCTCACACACACACACACACACGCACACACATTTAATTTATATTATTTGTGCTGGCTTTTGTCTGGCATTTGCTTTGCTCTCTTCTCAGTCTACTTTTAGTTTGCTGCTCATTTTGTTTACCTGTCCGCCGGGCGGCTTTATTAGTTTGTTGTTGTTGTTTTTGGTCGACTTGTTGTGCGAGTGTGTGTGTGTATTGGTGTGTGTCCTGTCTCATTTGTTCGTGCGGTTGTTGCTGCCATTCAACCACTAAACTCTGTGTTTTGGCTTTCGTTGTATTACAACCACATTTTCGTGGTTTTCACATCTTCGATTTTATATTTTGTTTGATTTCTCATAATATTATTGTACTTGTTTGTGCTGTTAAGCTTAAGACTTAAGACTCTTTGAGCCATCCTTTTGCAACTCAAATTTTAAGTTTTCAACTTGAACACTATTTTCTTGGTTTTCTTGTTTACATTAAGAATATACAAGTTAAGCACACATACAACTCAATATTTCTCACAGATACAAACTCGTATATCCGTTGAATCTTTTGTCGATTTGTTGCCCTTTTGGCCACTCAAAATGCCAGCTACAATTTACCTTTTGCTTACAGTTCTTGCGTATAAATTTTTAAATTTTTCGCTTAACTAACACGTTTACCAGACGAAGCCCCAACCGGAGAGTCAGGCGGACAGACAGACAGACAGTGAGTTCGTGAGACAGTTCTCTGTATCTTGACTGACCCAATCACTCACACACACACACACACATACATACACACACAGGTAACAATTGTTCAAATCCAATTTAATATTGATCGTTGGCCAGCAAATGAGAAGGATATGAAAAATCGAAACGTGGCGCAACTGGGAAGTTATACTCTTTCTACAGTAAAAGGGTTACAACTTGCGTCGAGTGCAATGAATGCCCAATATATACAGCTGCAGATACAAATACTGTTACAGATACAGATACAAATGCACTGCAACTGATTGTGTGCAATCAGAATGAATATATTTCTATTTCTATTAAATTCTTTCATTAGTGCTAATACCTCCTGTACCCTGTGTTATTCACATACTTGTGCCGTATGGTGGGTGGATAATACTATTAGATTCACAGATTAGATAAGTTGATAAACTGATAAGAGGCTCGGATGTGAAACACATTGTTAAAATCTAATCTATTGTTATCCATATAACTAAGAGTGTTCCATGGCAGATAATAGAATGTAGCATGTAATATTTAGTGTATACTAAGTTGCCAATTAAAAAACTGTTATACAACAAAAAGAATCATTAATTTGATATGCTATTTGTATATAAGCATGAATTCAATTTCATAAATTGATCTATAGATATTCTCAAAATACTGTTATACAACTGTTATAAATAATATATTAAAATAATCACCGATTGTTTTTCACAGCCTAATTATGTTCAAATTTATTTTCTTTCATCCCATAAAATTATATCCTATACTATATAAAGTTAACTGTTATACGATTAGTACTATAACGATGGACTTAATTAATTGAACTTCCTTAACTCGAACTTCTGTAATTTGAAATTCTCCCTAACTCGAGCTAAACGAGTGGGAGTAACATTAATAAACTTAAGAAAAAGAACTCTATAAGTCGAATATCTCCATAGCTCGAACCTTTTATTTGGACTGTATCTCTATTATTCTCTAAGCAAGGCACGAAAAGCGACCAAAATTAGACAAATTAAAGGCAGTACATTACAATTAATAATTAAATATTCCATTTTCCATTTCCTTTTTGTTGTTTTATTTTATACTTTGCCTTTCAATATAATTATACAATGTCGTACGTAGATATGTATGTATGTGTAAAGTGACACACATTCACCACTAAATAGTCGGTCATTATAATTTGATGGCACAGTGACAAACAAACGCATTGCTGAAGCCCAAAGGCGAATCAATCCTGCGATGTAGCATGTACAACAATCTATATAGAGTTTATATATGAACTTACATGGCCGGATATATTTAGGTATTAGAATGTATTGGTATATGGAAGTAGCTCTAACCCTTGTCTCTGTTATGGCCACGTTGAACGGCTGTCCGGTCACACGACTCTAGACCCGCCCTCCCACCAAACCCGCTTCAATCCCCACTTCCGTTGAGCACTTCAAACTCATCGATACTTTGGGCTACGTGGCATGCTCATTGGTCTCTTTTTCAGGCTGCCCCCATATAGACAGCAAGTAGCCTTCGTCTCACACACACACGCTCATGGACATAGTGAGTGTATATACTATAGCTAGAGTGCCCACACATATATTGTGAGCCGTGCATGAGTTTAGTTTATATTTATGAGCATTATAGTGCGGATATATCGAGCGCGAGTTGCGAGCTACGAGTTTTGTCCAGCAATTGCAGTGGGATTTCAATTTCAGTTGTTGGCCATGTTTCGGTGTCGTTGTTGATAACAAAAAAATATGTTGGCTATAAAAATAGTTGGGACACCAAAGTGTGCCAACATCAATAACAGATTGCAAGCGAGATTAAGCGCGAAAACGAATGCCTTGACAAGAAATCGTCATCGTTGTCGTTGTCGTCGTTGTCATGTAAGTGAAGTTTCTGCTTTTTATGATATATATTTTGAGTCAGCGCTTTATAAGCTTTTAAGTCTTACAAATTGCGCTTTTTTGGGTTAACCCAACCGAAGAGCACTTGTCTGAAAGATAAACGCCAAGGAAAACAAACAAATTTTCGACGACCTGAAACAGGTAATAAATATATAAAATATTCCCAGTAGCAAGTCTCACTCTTTCTCTCCCTCAAAGAAAGTCAAAGAGTCAGGGATAAACATATTTAGGCGACAGTCAGGTGGAAAAGTGTTTACTCTACAGACAACCAAAGAGAAAGAGAGAAAGAGAGAGAGAGAGGCAGCGAGTCAGTATCGTATTTTACCTGACGTTACTGACAACAATCAGCGAGCAATTATGCGATAAGCGCGTCCTTATCACCAAATAGATAACACACATTCACACTCACTCACATAGTTCGCTCTTCTGTCGACTATCGCTACTAAAAATGTACGTAAGTGAGTGAAAATTGGGTTCCGTGAGTGTGTGAAAAATTATGATATCAATTTTTTGGTTTTTGGGCTCTGTTAGTTGCCTTTCGCTGTGCTTGACGTGCGGTCGGTTTTCCACTACGAACACACATACATATATAGAAGAGTATCTAAACTTGCGGTTGCGTTTTGTTTGACTGATGAAATGATCGATTCGAGTATTTATATCTGTATCTACGAGCCGTATCTGTGTAATGTGCGTATCTAAATGTAGCTAGATATTGATATGGTAGCAAATCGCGTGTGCAAACGAGCATATGTTAACTGAAATTTACAGTTCACTTGACAATTGTGCTACAATACTGAAAAGTCAGTGATTAAGAAACATTTTATCTATAAGATACTCTTGTAAAATACGTGAATTACAGTCTAAATGTAAGTATAGGTGTTGGGAATAAACACACAAGAATTTCGAGACATGTTACTGTAACTGTTATACTAAGTGTAATACTAAGAAAAATTCTCAAATTTTTTATATAATTAATTATAACTTTAAGTTGAAGCATTACTGTTATAGCTCACGAAAACTGTTATACAGACAGTTATCAAAATGAAATTCTTAGCGTTTTATATAAATATTTCAAATGTACTTCATCTAGTTGTATATATCCAATTAGCGCAAGTAACAAGGCAATTTTAAATTGCTTCAATGTTTTCAGCCAAAAGATAACAGCTGATTAACTGACTAAACTTAGAGTTGCAGGTAGAATTGTTGTTTGCCAATGGATATACGAATATTTATACGTAGTTACCCAAAGAAGAAGAAAACCAGAAAACCTGAAAAAAGAAACCAGCCAGTGTTTAGTGCAGAGTCGAAAACAACCTCAATAAAGCAACTATGCAAACGTATAAAGCACTCTTGATAAGATAAGGAAAGGGAACTCGCTCAACAAGTGAATGGAGCTCTGACAATACGACGTTTACTACATATGTACATACATATATGTAAGAATTTATATGTGTATATATGTGTTAGTATATACAGACGTGTGTGTTCATATAAAAGTAGTGTAGCGTCATTGAGTGCAATGCACCCCCAAAGTTGCAGGGCTGGTGACATGTGATTCTTATTTGGAGTGCAAGTTGTGAGATGTCAACAGCATTGTCATTGTCACAGAGACAGGGACAGCGAGAGAGAGAGAGAGAGAGAGAGATAGTGAGAGAGGGCTAGTTATAGGTAGAAGAACAGACAGTCAGGCGGAATTTGGGTCAGACCCTTAGCCCAAGACTTGCCACACTTGCCTACATTTGCATACACACAGTTTGATTATCTCAGTGGCTGCTGCAAGGGCAGCCGGCCAAGTGATAGAGAGAAAGAGACAAAGAAAGGGGGATGAGTGAGACCAAGCGTTATACAAAGGCAACTGTGCAAAATATTGTCACTAAAGTTAATTAAAAAACAGCCAGAGGCACAAAATATTTACACACAACAGAGCCCACATTCCCCTCATGGATCTAACATATCTGCTTAAATAAAACTGCCAGGCAAAGGCAGCTCAACGAGACAGTGAGAGAGAGAGAGAGACAGCAAGGAGAGGGATGGAGAGTCGTCTGCCTTTCAGCGCACGCTGCGTGTGCAAACAAAGGCAAATAAATAGAAAAGAGATACTCAATAATCAATAGATAAATAAAATTACAAGGTGACAGTAGCAGCAGCAACAGCAACAACAACAACAACCACAATACCAACAACAACAATGACACAGCTGCCTGCTCAGTGGGTGGGAATTGCCTGTTAAAGCTGCAGGAGCTAAACAACAACAAAGCAGACGACGTTAACTGCTCATAATGCAGCAGCAGCAACCCGACAGCAACTTCATAACGAACTTGAAATACCCTTATCAATTTCATTACCTTAATTCGTTACAATGATTTAAGCAGGCTTCACAAATGATTGATAACTGGAATTATCACAGATAAGATTAGTTTTTTTATTGAAATAGAAACAATCTTTGATCATTTGCAACTTAATACGCGATGGTAACATATGCGGTATTTCTAGTAATTTTTTTTTAATGGAAATACTTGAATCTACTCGTACATACATCATTTTCAAATGCAGCAAAACTTAAAAAAAAAAAACTTAAAATATTTGTTACCAATACAAACTTCATAGAAATTTCCCCCAACTGAAATATTTTACCAATTTTTTTTTTTTTATTCCTAAAAGATTGTTAATTTAAAAAGTATTTAAAAATTACCCACATAATTTATATTTCCTTTGGTTAATTGCCTTCTATTAACTTAAAAATGGAAGAAGAAACTCTTGAAATAGCTTTTTGATACTTTGATTATTATCGCAGTTAAGAATAAATATGTTTATTGTTGCAAGACACATGACTTAGTTAGTGTACTTGATCCATGCTCTATTCCCTCCAACAATAACAAGAATAACAAAATGTGTATGTCGTCGATGTTTTCGTCGACATCGTTTGATGGCGCTGGATAAGCGCGTGGCAACGTGGCAGGAGCATGCCGCTGGCAAACCGAAGCTGGCAGGCCAACAACAACAACAACAGAAACAACATCAACAAAAACAACAACAGCATCGAGAGAATCTTCTGTTGGTGGGGTGCAACAAGCTTTTCACGACACGTCGCCAGTTGCCAGCGTTTGGCCAAATGAAGCGGACGCCAAAAAAACAAAAGGTGTAAAACGAAAAAAGAAAAACGCGAGCATTGCAATTTTAAAAAACAAAACAAGTAGATAATAGAAAAGCGTGTGAGAATTTCCAGCGATTATCTAAGCAAAGCATCTGCTTAAAGTTTAAAGTGAATGTGAATGTGAACATAATATAATAAGGGTAATCGCAAGCACTCTAAGCAGTCAGACTTATGTATGTATGTATCTTTCTCTCTTTCTCTCTATGTGTGTGAGTGAATCGCGTTAATTAAGGCGCCCATGCCAGTGGCCAGTCAAGTGCGACAACAAATAATTTGATTTCAATTTAACTAATTAGCTGAGGCCTTCAACATTCTGTGGGCAGCTGAGTTAGCTCCGTAACTCTGTCTGGATGCAGCTTCAAACATGATGAGTTTATACACATGCTTGTTTGAGTGCTTAAGTGTTGTGTGTGTGTATTAACGCTTTATCAAAGTCGAACACTTCAATGCAGACAGTCAAGTAGGCCTTTACTGCGGTCAGTCTGTCAATGTGCGGCCATTCAAAACGCGCTTAGCAATGCAGTTAGTAGACAGGCAATTCCTACATTCTGTGTACGTGGCAAGTGGGGGCGTGGCAAGTGCCCCATATGGTAGCCAATTCGTTTGTGGTTTGCACCACTAAAAACTAAACTACTTTCAGCATTCATTTTGTTTAGCTGTTTGTGGTTGTTGGCATAGCTATTGTGTTTATGTTTTAATTATTTCACTAAGTACTTAAATAGTTTAAATTAATATTATGCTTTGCGCACTTGATCAAATTACTTTTTTGTGACCAATTGAAAGTTTCTTTGATTGGCTAATTGTTTAATTAAATTTCAAATATTATTAAATGCTTTGAAGCTAAATACTTAATATATTTAAATGAGCATCAATTACATTTAAATTTATTATTTTAAGTTTCAAATTCAAAACAATATTATTAGTGATATTGAATTAATATAAGTCACATATATTCTAGTCATACAATAAATTTAACGAATTAAAGTTACGAGGGCGGGCTGATAAGTAATCGGCCTCACCAAAAAAAAACATCTTAAACAACCCATAAATATTTTATTCGATTAGTGTTTTCTATCGGCTGATTGCTGAAAAAGTTTTAGGCGTTTTCTCAACACTGGTAATTTTGGCGTTAGTTTTAGCATGGTCACTTTTGCATTGTCCCCAAAATGAGTAAAATAGAATATCGAGCTGTCATTAGATTTCTGTTTTTAAAAAAGAAATCCAACGATGAAATAAAAAATGAGTTAATCGAAGTTTATGGGGAATCAGCTCCATCGATTTCGACCATTAAATATTGGACTGCTGAGTATAGGCGCGGGCGGACAAGCATTTTTGACGAGGACCGTCCGGGACGTCCCAGAGAGGTGACAACCCCAGAAATGGTAGATAAAGTCCACGGAATGATATTGGATGATCGCCGAATAAAGCTGAGAGAGATTGCTAAGGCCCTAAACATTTCTCGTGAACGTGTTGGAAACGTCTTACACGAATATTTAAATATGAGTAAGCTTTCGTCAAGGTGGGTGCCGCGATTGCTCTCAGCGGAACACAAACGCAACCGCTTGGTCATTGCGAAGGAGAGTTTGGCATTGTTAAACGCAAATAAGAATGAATTTTTGCGTCGTTTTGTGACTGTCGACGAAACTTGGATACATCACCATACACCAGAAAGCAAGGAACAGTCAAACCAGTGGATTTCAACCGGAGAAACGGCGCCGAAAAAGGCAAAGATTGGTTTGTCGGCCAACAAGGTAATGGCAACGGTTTTCTGGGATGCCCGAGGCGTAATTCATGTGGATTATCTAGAAAAAGGCAGAAAAATTAATGGAGAATACTATTCTAACCTTTTGGGACAGTTCGATTCAGAACTAAAGAAAAAAAGGCCGCACATGGCGAAGAAAAAAGTTCTGTTTCACCAGGACAACGCTCCGGCTCACAAGAGCGTTGTTGCCATGATGAAATTGTGTGAACTACACTATGAAATTCTTCCACATCCCCCCTATTCTCCAGATTTAGCACCATGTGACTATTATTTATTTCCAAACTTAAAGAAATGGCTTGGTGGAAAGAAATTTCAGTCGAATGAACAGGTGATCTGTGAACAAACGCCTATTTTGAGGACCTGGACCAGTCATATTTTATGGAAGGTATAAAAAAATTGGAGGACCGTTGGACTAAGTGCATACGTCTAAAAGGAGATTATGTTGAAAAATAAAAAAGAAAAAAAAAAAAACCGTGTTTTCTTTGGTAGGCCGACTATTTATCAGCCCACCCTCGTATGTCTAATTTGTGATGGTAATAACTACAAGTTAGTTTTCTTTTATTTAAATAACCCTCAAATTTTAGTTTATGCAATTCATTAATAAAAGTTTTATATACTTTAAATAAATTTAATCTTAATGAACCCTATGTATTTCAAATCGTTTAATTAAGAAACAATTGTATTTCTTTATTATTTAATTACAGCTGCCACTGATGCTAAACATCCCGCGCTCAGTGTAAGTGCAAAGTATCGTTTAAATCGCAAAACAAATACACAGAAAAACGCAAACTAATAGTAAGAGATAAAACTGTGATAAGCAAACGAGCAAAGGGAAACGCGAGGAACAGCACTTAAAAGTGGAGATAATATACAGTTTTAATAAAAGTAAAATCCGCAGCAAATTAAAAAGCAAGCGTCACCAAATGCAGCATCAAGGGCAACGACAACGACAACAGCAGCAACAATTTCAGCAGCCGCAGCAGTACTTAAAGTAATTAGCGACAGCAATAACAAGCAAGTGACAGAGAGGGACAGAGAGACAGTGTGAGTGAGAGAGATCGCGCGCAATAATAATAAAGGGGGAAATGAAACAAATGATGTTGCAATCTTTGAAAGTGAGCACGGATAAACTAAGCGACATTCCAGCAACAACAACAACAACAACAGAGGAAACTGGCAAAGCAGCAACAGCAACAATAATAGATACAACATCAACAATAACAACAGCCGCAGCAGCAACAACAACAATGCTAACAACAGCACCTGTTGCCCATGTTGCTAATGGTATGGCCAATGGCAGCAGCAGTCTCTTTAACGGCAGCAGCAGTAACACTAACAATTTAAATAACAATAACAATAACAACTTGCAACAACAACAGCAGCAGCAGCAACAACAACCAGGAAAGTATTTAGAAAATCTAACGCCCGCAACGGGCGCCATTGCAACGACAACCACTTTTACAGGTGCTGCTAAAAGTTTTCATCCGTATCTGCGGCCCAGCGGCAACATATCTGCAGTGGCAACAGCAGCAACACCCGTCGCAGCAGCGGCAGCAGCAGCAGCAGCAATGACCAAAACTGCTGCCGGCGTCGGCGTTGGCGTCGGCATGTCGACAGCATTGTTTGAAACACTTTTGCAAAACCAAATAAATTCCATTGCAGCTACAGCTGCCTCCGTTGTGCCTGTTGTTGTCGCTATGCCAACAACAACAGCAGCAGCAACAGTAGCAACAGCAGCAGCAACAACAGCAGCAGCAGAATCAACACCAACACCAACACCAATACCAACAACCACAGCAAGTACAACTGAAACAGCAGCAACCACAGCAGCTGCGACGACGTCGACGCTGTTAAATTCCGGCATTAATTCCAGAACTTCATTAGCCGACCAAAGTGTTGCCGTCGTCCCAAATTGGTGAGTATTTTAGCCACGCCCCCACCTCCTCCCCATAGCCCTGTGTCTTTTGTTTTTATTTTTATTGTTGTTAGTATCAGCTAATGAGTGCAAATGGCATTTAAATGATTTATTTTGACGGCCATCTGCATGAGAACACTGTGTGCCCATAAAAGTACACTATACAATAAAGAAATTAAATTCTTCTTAAATTCCACTGTATTTCTAAAAATTATTTTTAGGTATACTTTTCCTTTGCCATTAAACTAATTTCTAATCAATTTGCATAATGCACGAATATAAATTTCAATTTCCTTTTTAGAAATCATACTTCCAGCGATACTGCAAATTACTCTGCTTTGAGTTCTCTTTTCGTTGGTCAAGTTCCTCTGCCCGGAAATTATAAAAAAAATACAATAAAAACATGACCAAAAGAGAAAAATTATTGCAATGGGCACTTTTTTTGGGTAGGGGCAAATGTCCGTTCGAATCGATTCAATTAAAATAAGTGACAATGTGCTGAAGTGAAGTCTGAGTTTGCGGCAAGCCAACTAATGATAATTGGCATGACATTAAGGTTATTAATTGGCCATGGCCTGCAGATGGTTGATGGACACTTTAACAATTTCAAGTACATATATATAACCTATAATACTAATGATCATTGGTATCTATTGGTAATTATCACATTAAATTATATGCTGTTGATGATGATAATAATGGTGATGATGTCACAAGCATTGAACTGTCAGGTCTCAGCTCAATCTACAATATCTATAGCTTAAGCGAATTCTTTCTGTCTTTCTTCTTCACTCGTTTTTCTTTCTCTTTTTCTCAATTTCCCTTCGCGAGTGTTGCGCTGCCATTAAATAATAAAGCAAGAATATTAAATTTATGCTGGGTCATTTTTATGCGCCTCGGCACAGACCACAGCCTGTTACTCTATGCGCCCTTACTCACTCTTCTTTTCTCTCTCTCTCTCTCTCTCTCTCTCTCTCTCTCTCTCTTTCTCTTTCATTCTCACTGCCAATCTCTGTCAGTATCGTCCTCTATCTTTTGCTAGACTGTTTGTTTTTGTTGTGACAGGCGCGACATAACAAACTGCCATCATAAATTAAATGCCACGTCACGGCTTTGTCGGCATTGCTGACTTCTGGCCTGGTTGCCCAGTAGGCGTAGAGGCGGACCGGGTGGGCGGGGTGCCTGCGTTGAGTTGTCCATTGAGTCTGAGCCTGTTTTTCAGTCGGAGTCTGAGTTGAATATCATCGCATGTTCAATGCCAGCAGCATAAAACACTTTAGTAGAGGCCTCTAAATCGGTTGCCAACAATCCAACACCTGCCAACAGCAACACCAACAACAACAACATGAATTAAGAGCGAAAGCTTAGCTAAGTAAATCCCACTGAGCGATCCACCGCAGGCAATTTTCTCATTAAGCTCGAGCGCATTTAAATGAAACTGAATTAGTAATGCTAAGAAAGCCAACAGGAGACGACGACGACTCGACGGCAGCAGCATTGTGGCACCTCAGCAACTGTTGCCGTCGCGAGTAGTTGCCGCTGCCATCGTGTCGCTCCCCCGAGGGCATCGTTCGTCTCTCTGTCGCTGATGGATTCCCCAGAGTCACTCGGTGACTTTGAAAGCGAAATAATTGCCTGCGGGAGCGATGGCAGCACACCTGTCGCACAATTTGCGCACCTCGCCAACAATTTTTTAATACTCCGGTCGAGGGTATATTAAGTTTGTTCAAATGTATGAATCAGACATCCATCTGTCTCGAAGCTTCAACAGTCTAGTTAACATAGCCATGTCTGTCTGTTCCTGTTTATAGAACAGATCTCAAAGATGGTAAGATGTTGAAACACCACATTTGATATGTAGGCAGATCAAGTTAATGTCAAATTTTGCGAAAACAAAAGTTAAAGTTAAGAGCATGCGATTTAATGTGCAAATACGTGTTAGAGTTTAGGCTCTGGATGCAGGGTATATCGTAGTCGAGCTGACTATTCTATATTATGAGCGTGCGCTAAAATGTAGGCAATATCCAAGTGCAAGACGCGACTCGACGAATGTTGATTTATGCCTGCCAGTCAGATTTGATTCCCTCGCTGAATTAGGCCTATTGGCCCTAGACCTACTTTGCATTTGACTTCTAGGCAATATTTATCATCCAGGCACTAGACATCTTTGCAAATGACATTGCGCTCTGTCTCTAATAGATTAAGTTCGTTTTGTCATTTGCTAGAGTTCCCTGCGGGCGAAACTGCTGTCATTTCATATTAGCTGGAAGGAAGAAATGGATATATCTACCGAAACATAGAAAGAAAGAATTAAGGAAGAGAGAGAGCGAATGAAATTGAGAAGGGGAGTGCGTTATTAAAATTCGCTGGCAGTTCATAAATCCTGTCTTTGTGCTTAGGAAGCGAGAGTGAAAAATTTAACAAGATAGCATCTAAACAAGGTAATTTCCGGTGTAGCTTAATTTAAATGCTTCAAGGAGCATAACGACAATCAGATACCCTTCGCATGCAATAAATTATGCTGATAAATCTGAAACAACCACCAAATGCTTAAGGCATTTTAGCTATATTTAAATTGCAGCGTTTCCACTTAACTTGTTAATAAATTATAGAAAATAAATCAATAGTTAAACGGAAAATTGACTTAAGATTATTTAATTATGACTTCGTTAGCAACCACACATTCGAAATACACTTTTAAAATGTGCAAATATAACAAATAATTGCCATAACTTATTATTCCATCAGCTATCTGCAGAGCGTTGTCATTATTCTAATGAATATTTTAAATTTCGTATAACTTTACAATTATATACTGATGAAAATCTACAAAAAACTTTTTTTAATCAATTTAAAATTGTAAATAAATTTCTCATTTCTTTTAAGTATTTTTCAAATTAGCTAATGAGAGTTGTTGGCATGTTACAATCCCCCATTAAATTTGAACAGTTTCAGAGAAAGGACCAATAAAACAAAAACCGGAACCAATTAGATTTCCAAATTTATTGCCACAACTGCTTGACAACTTCAACTTATTGAAAATCAGCTTGAGTTTGTTGTGGCTATTTCAAGTCCCATTATTGTTGTTTCGTTGGCAAGCAATTTGAGATCAACCAAAAGTCAATTTCGTACGCCGTCAACAACACCCAATAAACCCAAAATATACACACACTCAATGACAGCGAGGACAGAGAGTGACAGAGAGAGAGAGAGGGGGGGGGGGGGGGGGAAGAGAGCGAGAGAGAGAGAGGGAGAATAGCACAACAAACTTTCTGTGAAGTGAAGTATCCAAGTGACCCAAAAATAGACCATTCAATGCATTGCCAGCTACTTTTGGCGTCCCTTCCGTGTCCTCTCTTCCCCTTTTCCTTCTCTCTTTCTACACACATTAACTCACACTCTGGTCAGCCGCAGAGCAAAGTAAAAACGTTTACAACTTTTTAGATTAGATTAGTTTGCTAATAACAATTAGTATTTGTATTTTATGCAGTGCTCAACTTGTGTTCCCTCCCCCTCGCTCCCCTTCAACTCCCTCTTCCCTCCGCACATTGTTGTCCTTGTTGTTTTGGATTGTCATTAGCAAATGAAGTTACAGCAGAGACTGTGGACTACAATATGTTGTTGGCTATAAAAGTTCAATAGAATTTGCTGAAAAAGTTTTCTCTGGTACCAACAACGACTTGTAGATAGATCTATCTTTCTATTTACGTATCCATTTATCTAATTTATAATGACTTTATTTTGTTTTGCAGCGATTCAAGTGCTGCTGCTGGCGAACAGATGTTGGCCATGGAGGCCATCAAATGCGAGTCGGAGCCCGCAAATGCCATGGATACGTCCGAGACGGAGTCGGCCAAGGATCAACCCGATGCGGACAATATTAAAATGTTTGTGGGCCAAGTGCCCAAGACTTGGGATGAGGCGAAGTTACGACGGCTGTTCGAACAGTTTGGACGTGTTCATACACTGAATGTGCTGCGCGATAAGGTCACATCGATTAGTCGAGGTGAGTGCCGTGCATACAAATGTTGGGATTAATCAGCTCAGGGGTCAGGGGTCAGGTCTGAGCCCTAAGGTCGACTCTCAATGAATTTTTACAATACCCATCAATTTGAGGCAACACCCTTTTTGGGCCCACTCCTAATGCTCTGCTGTGAACATCAACATCAAGTAATATGATTATGGCCAACACATCAGCATTAAAGCTTGCTCCCAGGTGTTGACTTCAGTTTTTCTTCTTCTCTTTTCTCTTTTTTTTGCTCAACTCACCAGGTAATTGGCCATAATTGCCACACGACCTACACACATCGACACACACATGTGGGTGTGTGCTGGTTTTAGTTAATTCCGTACTATATTAGAATAATATACGCATTTGCTTGCAAACTTTTATGAAAGGTTGAAATTGTGCGAGTTTTACGCATATTTATGGTCATGCTGCCAATGATCGGATGTACATATTACATATGTGTATGATTATGAGACTTATGAACGGATTAGGCTTATAACACAAACAACAACAACAACAGAGGTGTGTACTATGGCCAGTCAGTGTCATATTTACGTGTGAGTGGCAGCAGCTAAAGGGATTACCCCTAATGCTGAGTTGTTTAGTGAGTTAAAAGCAGGGTCCTTGAATTTGTGGGCTGCCATTAATTGAAAAATGTGTGCAATCATTTTTTAAGCACTTTAATAAGAAATATTCCTCAGATGGAAATCCATTTTGAAAATGTTCTCAATTGGATTTTATTACTGTTGAAATGTGTTAAAGCTTATTTCGATAATCGCAACATAATGTCTTATAAAAGAATTTCTCACATTTTATCAACTTAATTGTGCTACTATAAATCAGAATTACAGTTAATGTTCCAAGTAACTAACTGAAAGATATTAATGTCAAATTAATGAATAAATTTAACAAAAAATCCTATTCCAAAAATCTCTGTGATTTATCGATAAATATCGATATGTTGTAGACTCTCGTGGGATGATTCCTAGGCTAGGAATGCATAACTATTGGGTATTAAATAATAATCGATAGATATATCTGTAAGTCATCGATTTATAAGTTTCTTTCGGTAATCAAATAAAAGTAAACTTAATTGATTTCTTCAAGCATTCTAATAATTAGAATATAGAATGATCGAATATTTTCTTAAGGAACATCACTACATACATTTTGTCCGATCAATTATGTTGCATCACAAAAAGGCCTTACAAGAAAATATATCAATATACACTCCATTATAGTATGTCCTTACATCTTAAAATCAGCATGGCTTGCCTGACTCGTTCATCTTTTGTCTCACAGCATTTCCCAAAAATCGAATTGCATGAAAAACTGTACTGTTTTTATTTGACTTTGTCTTCCTATGCATGAGAAGAAGAGCTTTAGATTTATTGAAAAGCATAACTTGTATTGGTCCAAAAATTGTAATTATTATGATAAGTGCGAGTTATCGATTAATCGTTAAAAAACGTCCTTGTATCATACGTTTGTGCATTTGTCTATCGATTGTTATTTGTTAAATTTGCTTACATATATTATTTGTATCGATTTTTGTCTCGATTTTTGTATTCGATTGTTTCGTTCTGTTTCGTTGACAGGGTGCTGTTTTGTCACCTACTACACGCGCAAGGCGGCTCTGCGGGCCCAGGATGCGCTGCACAACATCAAAACCCTGGATGGGGTAAGTAGACATCAACATAGACCCATAACTGTCAATCTATCGATATACATATGCAGCATTTTGTAGCGGTTGTTAAGTTGCTCGTTCCGTTTGTTTTGTATGTATGCATAAGTGTGTACATGTATGTATGTTAATGTATGTGTCATGTATGTGCTAAGTATGTGTGTGTTACTTCTAATATTTCTTCTTTTTAGTTTAGTTCACCCCATGTCTATTTTTCTGCTTTTTCAATAATGCAGCTTGAGAAAGCCAACCACTTGCGCCTTCAATCGATCGATCCAAATGACATACTTTTCGATAACCTCAAATTTCTAGAAATATGTGTACACACACACATATATATATGTGGGTGGGGGAAGGGGGCTGTTGCTTTGTTGGTGTATGGCCAACACAAATGTAATCATCAGTCAATTAGTGGATTCAATTATTGAGGACAATCTCATTGTTAACGTATTAAATGAAGCGTTCAACGCACAAGCAAACACTGTAAAAGGGACTCCCCACATCAACTCATCCTCTCTTTAGGTCATCTACCCCCTAGCTTAATTTACATATTCAAATTGTTAATGGAAAATCCATACACATAGCTGGGCACATTGGCTAGCACTAGTAAAGCACTGACTAAAACTCAATTTTCAGAGTATCAGGCAAATGACGCCACCTGTGTAATTGTCAAAATAATGACCAATGTTCAGGGTTCTATATACGATACGATACGAAGCGATATATGTACGTATGTAATGTATGTATATGTACACACAAGCAGCTTTGTTTATATAAGTAAGTGCCTGAGCTAGTGTGTGGGCATGTCTGATCCTTTAATGCATTTGGCAGGCTACCTGTACAACCACCAAGCTCACTGAAATTCTCTCGACCTAGTCGACGTCCCCATCGTCGTCTTCGTTGTCGTCATCGTCAACAGTGCAAGAGCTACTTAATTTACCTGAAATAATCGATAGGCAAACAGACGTTAAAACGTCGGCATTTTCTCATGTGTGTGGGAGCAACTTGTCAACGGCTACAATAAATATTTTGTTTTGAAGTGACCACTTCCCTATATATAGACAACTGACAGTATGGATATGTAAGCTACCCTGTGTGTGTGTGGGTTAAGTGGCCTGACAGCTTTTTGGTCAGCTCAGCAGAAGTATTTTTTATGCCGTGTTATGTGTGGCACGTGTGAAACGAAGCAGTTGTGACGCACACGATGGAACTACACTGCTAAATGCGTTCAAATATTTAAAGATTTTCTGCAGCCGCCTAAAAGTATGCAAAACTTTTTGAACGAAGTGAATAAGTATAGACATAGTGAGATAGAGAGAGAGAGAGTCAATAGTCAATAAAAGAGAATTAAATAAAATAAATTTAATATTTGATTTGCTTAATTATATAACAAAATTCAATAATTTAAAATGTTTAAATTCAATTTAAATGGCTGCTTTGAAATACAGTTATTCGACATATTTCGTATTTTAAAGCCTATCCATGCCAACTTTAGTTTTAGAAAGTCTTCTTGAATATTTTTATATTTTCAATTTATTATATTTAAAATATATATAAAATTATAAGAATTCAATTGAAATATTGAGATGTTCTTAAATTAATTGACAACATTTTTAAAGTAAAATACTTTAAAGTTTGCCAAATATTTCTGACAGTGTTTCAAGTACGTCAATTACTGAATTTAAAGCGCACTCACCAAAACAAGCAACAGTATTTTTATAGCTAATTGACGAAATTCCTACAATAAATACACTTGTAAAATGGGCAGAGTGATTTCAGCAAAAAAATAGAAAATAACGAAAAAAACAGGGAGCTTAACAACAACTTTAATGACAATCGTATTAGAGTCCAAATGCCATTTGAGTGAAAAGGGTAACAATTTAAGGATAGATAGGGGCAACATTTTGGTAGAAGACAACTGAAAGGATACAGAAAAAGGTAAAACAACATGAATAGAAGAATGAAGAGGAGGAGAAGAAAAAGCATACTAGACAGGCCACTTAACTCATTCAACTGTCAATTTTGAATAATAGAGCAGCAAAATGACGCAACAATGATGGGTGAGTGGGTGAGTGAGTGGTTGAGAGTGGGTTTTGACTGAAGCGGTGACATTTTCTCGTAATTTGTGCAAAACCTTTTGACCAATAGGACTCAACTTGGTAAAGATAGGCCGGAAAGGTCCAGAGTCCAAGTAACGAATCCATGTCAGGCTGCTGAGCATTTTCAATTCATTTGGAATATCAGCACATCAGTCTTCAGTCATTCACTTAGTGCACTTTTCTATCTTCTCTTTCTATTCTACTTGTTTTTTTTTTTTTGCGTGTCCCTTTCAAGAGTCCTTGCCAAACTCCGAGCAATTGCTGCATTTCTAATATCTTTGTAAGTATTATTATTATCATTTGCCTTCCGAGAGCGAAGGGGGCACTCTTAACTGAATGAAAAGTTAATTGAAATCAAAGTAATGGCAACCCGTGGGCAGGTCCTGTCAGCAGACAGAGTCCTTTCGATGCTGTCAGAACAGCGACAGCGACAGCCTTATCAGTTTGCTCAATGAATGTAAAATAAATTAAAATTGTTAAAAGCAGCGCATTGAATTGCAAGTGCTAATGGCCACGTTAATGAAATGGCCGCTTGATTTTCCACACTGCCTTTTCCGATTGCACCCCGAAGCAGTTTCATTAGTTTTATGAACATTTGTTAGCCTTTGCCCCTTTGTAACTTTATTCTGAAGGCACTCGAACTTGTTGCATTAGCCAACATCGTACTAATGAAATCTCAAAAGGGAAAAGTCCTGCAAAAAGGAAAGCCCTCCTAAAACTAGACACACATGAATGTCCTCTGGCTGAATCTGAGCCTCAATTGCAATTCAGCAGCAGCCGTCTGGCCTGGCATCTATTAAAAGCAGACAGGACATAGTTCTAGCTGCTCTTTGCTCTTGTCCTTATTCAGACACACATTCTCATTCTCTTTTATCTTTATCTTCCTTTTTACCTTTTGCAGATGCATCATCCCATTCAAATGAAGCCTGCAGATAGTGAGAACAGAAATGGTAAGTTCAATAACAGCTACAAAAAAAAATGTAAAATGAAATGCAATTTTTGCCTACGTTTATGCTCAGTAGCTAAAGTCTTCAAGAGTATTATAGCTTTTTGTATTAAAAAGGTATAAAAGTGCATACTTGCCCCAAAATTATTTTTGTTGGCTTTTAATCAATCGAGTAGATTTAATCATGTCCTATTGGACACTGTCAAACGTTCAAATAAATATTAATGTTTTATATTTATTTTATTATTTTTCATAATTTTAATTATTTTTGTCGCATTACTTAATTTTTGTATTTATAAATTGGTTGGCAAGAATCTGTCTGTCGAGCTCACTCAATTGTTGCATTCCAAATTGTTTTTTTTGCTTTTCTTGTCTGGCTGATTGCTAAGACAATTTCTAGTTTTCAGTATTTCTAGATTTTCACATTTTTTCCATTTTGCTGCCTTACCTTGTGGGCTTAATCACAACTTGTATCGGAGACATGAATGAATAATGCTCCATTGGACGGCACAAAATCGATGAATGAAGTGGGGATACTCGAAGGGGTGGGTGTCATTTGCAGTCGGTATTAGTTGGATTTGCGGAGGCCCACTAAATCGATTAGAGTTGTCTCTGTCTCTGTCTCTGTCTCTGTTGCGTTTGCAGTCTAAAGTCCTTCTGATGCGCTCTGGTTAAATACAATTTCAATAAGAGCACAACTCTATCTCTCTCTTACTCACTCTAACTGTATCTGTATATGTTTGTCTTTTGCCGCACAAGTGCGGGCAAATAAAACTGCAATAAATTGTAGGGTGACCAACCTCCCTTATCCCTCCCCGCGCTGTCAACAGTAACTAAAAAGGCAAACAGTAAAATAGCAAAGCCAAAGCCACTGAATGCAACAACAACGACAACAATGCAAACAGCAACGACAACAACTGGCAAATAGGTGACAACCCTGGTCAACCAAGCCAACAAGCTTTGCGTTCTGCGAACTGAGCACGGGAATTCCAAATTGAAAATCGTTATTGAGCCTTTTCAACGTTTTGGCCATGGCCCTCAACACAGACGCGACTGAGACTGCGACGCCTCGCTTCCGTTTCCGCTGCATATATGTGTGCATATGTGTGTGTGTGTGTGTGGTTGAATGTATACCTGTTTGTGCAGCTACTGCCTTTCAGTTATGAGTTTGGTATTTCCCCTGCATTTTTTCTAGCATTTCTTCTACGAAACGGAACTGTTAGAGGAATCGTCCTTTCAACTCTTTCTTTATATTGTGTGTGTAATTGCTTTCCTATGAGTCGATATTCCTGCATTTTTTATCAGTTCAATTGTATTTTTAGTCGAAATGTGATTAAAGTCCACTGATTGCATTTATCCCGTCTTTTTTCCCTTCTTTCTTTTCACACATCCCACCTCGTTTTATTTATATATTTATCTGTATCTTTAGCTCTGCTTTATCCGCAAAAAGTACTCAACAAGCTCTCAAATAATTTGTGCGTCAAAATAAACGCGTGACAAAAATAAATCACAATTTTAACAAGTCATAAAGAGTGGAGAGAAGACTTAAAAATACCCTGGAACAAAATAGTTGCTTTGATGTGCTCATTAAAATAGTGAATGGAATATCTTTTCTATAACTTTATATCTATCTAATTCAGATTTCATACGGAACTCAGCTCATTACACCCTTCCTTATGTATTTCGAGGTTACTGGGTATACGCATACGTAACACACGAATATTATGGTTAATTAAGAAAAAAAAAATTGTCACAGAGCAGCACTTACTGCCTCATTTAGTTTGATGCATTTGTTGTTGGCGCTTTAAACAAATAATAATTATAAATAAATATTTAAAAATACGAATACATATATAAATGTTTATTGTTCAATTAAGCAACGAGTAATGACATCTGCAACACAATTCATTGTCGAGTGTTCGGAAAAGAATATAAATTATTCTCGGGGTGCCATGTGAATAATTATAGCAAGACAAATGAATTTAATAATATGGTGATTTTAGTGTGAATGAATTGATTAAATAGTGTAAATAATTTAACAGCCAGAATAAAAAAAATATAATATTTACACTAAACTTCTAAATATTGAGATTTTAACTTAGTAGGTTGGTTAAGTAAGTTTCAGTAACTGATAAATCAAAAAATTACAAAATATTATTAGCTTAATATTGCATGTCAAATTAATAAGTTAGTAAGATTTATGTTAGTTAAATGTTACTCTATATTATATAGTAAAATTTATTTTATATTTTATTTAAATTGAGTAATGCCCCTATTAAATAGTGCGTACTTCATCGTCGTTTTTTTCCCACAATTTCAAATGCCACACAAAATATCGAACGTGCAACAAGTGCAAATGCTGCCTCAATGTGTTGCCTTTCTCTTAGCCACTTCTCAGTGATCCCTTCTATACCCCGCCCCTGTCTCTGCCCATCCTTCCATTTTGCCTGTGCGTGTTTGGCAAAATGTTTTGGCGACACTTGACAAAATGCCAGAAATTCTAAACACTTTTAGCTGTGTTGTCGTTCGCCTTTTGGCTGCCCTTTTGCATATGTTTCCTCCTCTGGCTTTGAGTTTTTCCTCAGATATGCTGTCTATCTCTCTCTCTCTCTCTTATTATCTATCTTACTCTGTCTAACTGGTTGCTGAAATTATGGCAAATTAATTATTTGATGCAGCAGCAAACAAGAGCAGCGTGTAAATTTACGCACATTTATTTATGCCGCTTGAGTTTGTAATTAATGAGTTTATTAATTCGCAAATTGTCAGGCGATGACAGAGGCAAAGTAATTCCATGACATGACGTTGCAACGTCATTGGGGCATGTCCGTCCGTCCTCTAAGTGCAACATTCGCTGTGGATTGCGGTATCTTTAGATCTTTGCTTGAGTCAAATGCATTTTCATGTTTGCAATTTGCCAACTTATATGGCATGCACTTGTATTTGTATCTGATAGATACTTTGCTGCTGGTAGCATTAACACACTTTTCAATTCAATTACTGAATTCTACGGGTCACTCACAGTTGGAAAACAATGCGCTGTTTTATCCTGCTCTCAACCGATACGAATCTTTCTTCATTTGCGCCTCAATTGATTTTCGCACATTTGTTGCTCGTTTAGCGCCTGACGTGATCCCTTGTTTAGATACAGTACGTTAAGTAACTTTAATGACAAGGAAAAAATGCACTTATTTGTTTATTATTTTTGAAAATATTTAATAAAGCTCAATGGATCTTTAACTTCTTAGAATCTGAAAACATTATAAGAATATAAACATTTTTTAACTTTTATTTCTTTGTCGAAAATTTTACCACACCCACTATAAGTAATACTTGAGGCAATAGTAGACATATTAACAGATGTCTATGCAGATAATAAGTGAACACGATTGAACATTTTGTAGTTAAGTTGTTAATTGGATGGGTTGTTCAGTCCGTTGGAGCTAAACTTGCCGTTAAATGTGTTAAATATCGGAAAATATAGTATTTGTTTGTATAAGAGATTACTTACAGAGTGTGAAAAAGAGATAGCAGCATCTTTCTTGTTGTTAAGTGAGGTTAGTTTGATGTGTAATAAACAGTATTACATAATTTAAGGTAAACTTTTAGCAACGCCTTTCCATTGTTAAACAATCAAAAACGCTAAGCAAATATGAGAGATTGGGAAAGCAAATTTAAACAAAAGTTTTAAAATTTTTATTCCCAGTTTTTGGGTAAAGTAAAGTAAAGTACAGCTTCAATATTTCAAGCCTAAAGCGAGAGAGACAGAGCGCAAGCGAGACGGAAAGCTGCACAATTCAATCGCCATCTTTGTTTACTTGCAAAACACTTGAAATAAAAGCTTCGCTTGTAACGAAGTTGAAAATAGAGAGAAAGAAGAAAAGAGAATAATAAGATAAGCTCTAATATTACAGTTTTTTTATATTTATGAACGTCACTTACCATAAATATTAAAATAATACAGCAACAGCGATACACAAAATTAACTGCAACTAAAATACAAAGAGAAGCAAAAACAGAGAGAGGAAAAGTGAGTTTTAGATTTCTATGAGAGTTGACTGCATGCTAATGCATACAAATTGATAACTTTGAATCACTTGCCATCACATTTTAATCAATCCGTCATCACCTACCACACACACTCTACAAAAGTGCAGCTTAGTACCAATTACAAGAGATCGCGTGCTACAGAGCGGGAAAGAGAATGAAGCCAGTTCATCACAAGCCTGAAAGTAAACAAAATAGCAACAACAAATGCTGAGTCAGCCCGGCAAAAAAAAAATACTCTCAAACTAAACAAACAGAAACAACAATGCAGCTAAAGAGCGTAACTAATTGACTTTGGCTCAGCCACAAGTGTCAAAGAGCGCGAGCACAAAGCAAGAGAGCCCCAAAACAGCTGTGCAAACGCAAAGCACAAGTGAGCGGGAGCGAGTGAGAGAGAGAGCAGTGGCACAGCCGGCATCAGCAAACTGTTGTTGTATAGGCATTGCCAACGGCAAATACAAATGAAATTCAAAGTGCAGCGCAATTGACGATGATCGGCGAGCGCCAAACAACACACATATTGAAAAGGGGACGCCAGCAGCGACCCGTTTTGGGATTTTCAGTGTATTCAGCCGCAGTCGCAGTCGATAGTCGCGCTCGCATTTGTCAAACGTATTCAATAGAATTTCTAGTTGTCAGTGCTGAGTACACCCCACTGTACTCAGTCGGCTGTTGCCAGTTGCCAGTCTATCATCGGCATTCATTCAAGACACGATCGCGCACACCGGAAAGTCGTAGTCGTCGCCGTTGTCGTTGACGCTCAGCCCCAAAGTAAACAAATGAAAAATTCTTTTAAATTAAATAACTGTCGTTCGGTTGGCAATTGATTGAAATACACTCGCGCACTTAACTCTATTTAATTAACAATTATTTGGTAATTGTCAATTGAAAAACTCGAAGAAATTCAATTTCAACTTGTGAAGAAAAATAAAAATATATTTTAAGCATGTGTTGATAGCTTAGAAGTCTATAAGTTAGTTTTGTGGTTCATAAAAAAGGTGTAAATTTGAAATTCGAAAATATTTACTTGAGTTGCGTATGCGCGAAAATAAAAATCCAGCTCAGACATTTATTTAGTCATTCATTCGAGTCATTCGCGTATACTCAATTATTCAATTTGGCAATTGCCAAAAAAAAGTAAACGACAAACAACAACAATATGCAAATCAGTTCGTTATTGACAATATATACTTAATAATAAACAATTAAATGGGATGGAGAGAGAAGGAGACAAAGAGAGTGAGAAATGTGAATAATTGTGAATAACTGCAACAGGCGCTTGACTCATTCAGCCGGCAATTCTCAATATCTCAGTTTCTCTGCCTGCTTAATTACCGTAAACTGGACTCCCTCTTTCCCCTCCCTCTCTCTCTTTTTGTCTCTCTCTCTTAACCAGTTTCCATTTCAATTTCCATTCGATTTCGCGAAGACACAGAAATGGCAAATTGAACACAGATTAAGTCAGCTGTTTTTTCTGTTTCTGTTTTTGTTTTGCTTTTCTGCTTTTGCTTTGAACTGCACTCAGCTATTTTATCTTGTATCTTTGTATCTGTATCTCAGATATTCTAGTTAAGCTCTGTCGGCAAAGCCCAGGCATTTGTGGAATGCCACCAAATGTTGCGCCCAAATGCAGTGGAGAAATTTTCCATTTTTTTTCTTTTTTGCTGCCTTTGCGTGTTGCAAGTGCGTTGCATGCGTTGTTGCAGTTGCAACTGCAGCTGCAGTTTGTCATGTTTGTGGCACAAGACATTTTGTACGCTTCACGTGCGTTAATTGAAATATGTGGCATTCATCGCAATGCCGCATCAGCAAAAGCGATTGAATTATTACTGGGATTCCAAGAGAATTACAATTATTTCACAACTGAAAGCGATGTCTCTGTATTGAACGAGATCTATTTCAGATACTTCTAATGAGATCTCGGCTCAGTAATGAGTTCAATCAAGGGTTCTCCGCTCTGTTCAGAAATTCAAGCAAAATTTGCTATATTAAACTTGTGATCGTTCGACAGATTGAAAACTGAGAAGTTTGGATATAAAGAAAAATTAAAAAATAATTAAATTTATTTTAGAAAAATGTTAAACTGACAACTATAACATACATTTTATTAGATTACAACAAAAAGTGATCAATGGTCCCAAAACAATTACTTTAATAATAATAATAATTAAATAATTAATTAATAATAATTTTTATGATTTTCTATTGAACTGGTATTCTATTCCTTGGTGATTGATCAAGAATTTCTATACAATAAAAAAATATGTTAAAGTTTGTTAGTAACTTAAAAGTTAGACAAACTAATTAAACATTAAAATATACTTAAAAGTATATAAATAATTTTTCCAAAGAGTATTCAAACAATTTACACTTTTAATATATCTTAGAGATACTAGATACACACATTTGTATAAGAATAATTTGTAACTGGTCTTCCATCACTTCCATCACTTCTGAATTGATTCAACAGCTGAATTTGCTTAGCTTTCTTTATTTTGTCTCCACATAGACTTTTCTTTGGCTTGAGCAATTTATGAACATTTTGCAACAATTGAAAATGTTTATCTTTGGCTAATTAGTCAGTTGTCTGTCTCGTTTTGAGTACAACAATAGTCAGAGCTTATGCAGATTACACAAGTCGACAGTCAACTCATTTCCTAACCATAATTACTGACAATTCTGTAGTTGCAGCATTGTCATCGCTTGAGAATTATGCTAGAACTGAAAGTATTGTCAAAAGAGTCTTAGAACGCAGACAGACAGACAATGCTGTGAGATACTTGGCCCCCAAGAATACTTACCATACATCATTTTTTGTTATGAGGAGGATAGGAGGTCGAGTTGCCTCAAATGGAGTCGCCACATGATTGTGCAATGCAATGCAGAGAGTTCTTATAATGCAGCAAGTGCTGTAACGAGACGGCAATTAATTGAAGAAATCACGCACTTGGAATCCCAAACTCAGAAAACAGTCATAAATTCTAAAGAGACATAGAGAGAGACGCAGAGAAAGAGAGGAGAGAAGGAGAGAGTTTCTATGGCAACAAATACGGCTAACGGGCTCTATGATCCCAAACGAGAAACAAAAACAAATATAAAATAAAAAAAGAGCTCAATGGCAGGCGACAAGTTTTGCATATTAAAAAGCAAAAGATACAATAAAAAAAGAGATTGAATAACAACAAATTGTATGGCAAATTATAATGTGCATGCTCTATGTTGATATTTTTTTATTTTTGTTGTTCTTGCTTTTTTATAGCTTCTTTCACTCCAATTGCGGACGTCAGTCAAGAGGAGGAAGGGGGGAGGGAACCTCAATCAGAGAATTTTAATTATTATTTTCAATTATCGAAAATGCTTTTGCGTCTGTTTCAATTTACATTTTTCGTCCCTGGCTCTTTTATAATATTTTTCTTTTGCATTTCAAGTGTTTTGGGGCAGTCTGCGTTTTACATTTCCCCCCCCCCCCCCCAGCAATGTATCTGTATCTGTATCTGTATCTGTATCCGTGTCTGGTAATTAGGGGGCGTTTCAATTGCGGCATATGGTTTTGCTTTAATTAAATTTCTTGTCAAGATAAGAAAATCACTGAGGCTAAAGGAGGCGTTGCGGACTTGAATTTGAATTGGGATCTCATCTCTTTTATTTTCCATCTTTAACTACATTTACAAGGTTAAGTTCGGCTTGGCTTTCAAGCCATGCAAGAGGTCAGCTGACTGTTTCAACTAAGTATCTCGAGTATGTGAGTGTAGATACAAAGCATTTCCAAGAGACATGCCTGAAATACGATCGTGTAGAACTGACGCTTTTAGCGGGTAGCTGCAAAGCCACAAGCTGTTAACTGATAAATTAAACAACTGTCGCCGGCTGCTGAAACGCGAACTCAAAAAGTCAAAATAAATAAATAAATGAAAAGAAACAAAATAAACAAAAACAACAAACATAATTCCCAATGAGCTGGCGTTGGCAACGCCAACATGCGAACTCAGGTAGTTAAAGTCTCAAGTCTCAGTTTAAGTCTCAGTTTGTGCCAATCTCTTAGATACATATTGCCTGTAAATATTTTTGCACTTATATACCAGATATATCAGCTTAGTCAATGCAAATGCAATTGCCAAAAGCTCAAAAAATAAAAAGAAAAAAAACCTTTACTCTAACTGCCTGCCTGAAATGTATCTGTGAGATACTCGTGATCAGGTGGTGATGCGGCTGCTGCTGCGCTGGTGATCATGATCAAACGCTGCCTAGCACGCGTCACTTGATGAGACCAGCAATTTATGGCTTAGATACACTTGACTACCAATAGGGTTGCTGGCTTGAACTCAATGTTATGACACTAGACAAATTTGTGAAGCTTTGAAGGTCAGTTGAAGTGTTTCGAAATTTTTGTAAAGCTTTTAGTTTCTAGAAAACTTAGTATTTTTTGTTATGCAAAATTTATAATAAATACATTATAAAAATATATACATTTTCAGCTTTCTATTGATCGTAGACGATTTTAAGAATTTGTATAAACTATAGATCAGATAGATATATAATATAATAGATCAAAATAAGAACCATCTCTTCATGGGCTTACAATACAAAGTATTTCCGTATTGTCTTTCAATAGTTTCTGTAGATTTTCAGTTATTTCAAATGAAGATTTTCTTAGTGTATCTGATTTTCGCATTGCATTCTCTGTCTGTTGATATCTCTGAGGTTTGTCGCAAATGCCATTTAACCAAACTGAAAACTGCCAAAACTAAAGGCAACAATAATAATGATAATTTTGTATTCGAGCGTCGACGTTGACGCGGACGCTGACGCTGACGCCGACGTTGACGCTGACGTCGCCATGCGGTTGGGCTTTGGGACAGGCACATCGTGAACTGAGTACACAATGGCTAAAGTACATACGAATACTGGCGATACAACAACAACAGTGACAACAACAACTACTACAACTACAACAACTACAGTGACAAAACAAAAAGCTAAACAGCTGAAAAAAAGGCGAAAAAACGAAAAATAAAACTGAATAAAAATCAAGTAAAATAAACCGCACGACAGAGCGAAACGGCAGCGAAAAAAGCGACGCCAGCAGTTTGTCACTCAATCGTCCAGCAATCAGTCGCGTTTTCGTTTTAGGTATTGTATCTTACAGATACAAAGATACATTCAAACGGCGAGACGTGCGCGTCGCCGTTCTGTAATCAGTCTAAAGTCGCTCTTTCAAATTACATTCATCAAACTGCGCACGCGCATCGTAGAGTCAAAAGTGCAAATTAATCTCAGATACAAATGTAACTGTGAGATACAGTGAAATGTAGCAAATACACACATTTTTTTTTCGCTTGCCGTTGTGGAAATTTACATAATTAGCTAATGATAAGAGCGGTATGGAAATTTATGGTACTGTGAAGTCGCGATAAAATACAATTTGCAAGCAAGAAAAGTCGACTTCGGCAGTGCCCACTGTGGTTGTTGATAAAGTTCTATTTACCTGAACAAATGTGCATTAGCAAACGTGTCGAATGTATTTACATAAATTTTTAGAGTACACAGCGTACATCAGCTGATATAATTCATAGAACAATAGGAATGAGATACATATATAAAAATATATACATGTGAATAGTCAAACCGATTTTCGATACAGTTCGCTTAACGCTTCAGTGCCTCAATGCTGGATTATTCGAGGTGTGCCAGAGAATTGAGAGTGAGAGAGAGTGAGATTGTCATAAAAGGCATCTTTTCCGATCTCACGGGCTCAACATAATATACCTGAACAATAAGATACTATCTCAAGGTCGGACTGCGCCCTATTCACACAACATTCAACATTCAGCTGTGGGGGAAAAAACTTATTGACTTGTTGTTGTTTTTGCTCTTGTTGTCTCTGGCACCATTTGTGCAAATATTGAAAGATGCCACAGGCAAACACAACTAGAACAAGTGTCATTAAATTGAAAAACTTCTATAGACTGTATTTGTATCTCATATTCGTTGAAAATCCAAAAACAAATACAAAAAGTCTATGAATGCCGTCGCATTCACGTAATGGATTTCTTGGCGTCAGAGAAAAAGAAAATGAAATTGAAAATGAGAAAATGAATCACTTTGGCTGCAAAGTAAATTCCAATTGAAAATAATCAGTCGATTTAGTTTTTATTTTTTTTTTTTTGGGGCTGGTGGCAAGGTAAAGTCGCCCATATGCTTTACCCGGCCGGCTAAACAAACGGAAATTGTCAGTTGTCAATTTTTGTGAATTTGAAAAGCAACGACAGAACAACAACAACAACATAAACAACCACAACAACAAAAAGGTGCGCGGATATTAAATACAAAATGTCAACAGCTCGTCAACCTAAAAGTGAACCCCAAAGTATATTCATAAATACTCGTATGAGTACTCGTTTATTCATTTCTTTTCAAATATAAATAACCAAAACTACGGAGAAAAAGTGCACGTAAAAAATAAGGGAACAGCAATTTGCCAGAAACTGTAGCGAAAGGCGTAGCAAAAGTGTTTTTATACCCCGTAAATGTGGACAAAAGGGGAGAAATAGACTTGTCAAACAGATGCTTGACAGATATCGAGTAAAAGTCAAAGAGAGAAGCTTAATAAGTATAAAAAGAAAAGTGGAACTTATTTAAAGAGTATCCTAAATTTTTTTGTGTTGTATATTTTTTTTTTAAATTTTAGAAAGTTCTATAATTTATATTTTATATAGTTACTTACCTCTGATTTGGTTGCAAAGAATGTTTTAGTCAATTTCTATCATCTTGAAAATTTTAACTCATATCAAGCCATATTCGAGGTTTAAGTACATCTTAAGAGTAAAGATCAAAGATAAAAATGTATTTCTTACTTATGTATATTTAAAATGTGATTTTAATCTTTAAAACTGTTCTAATGAGTGTAGATTAAGAACGTAGGCAAAGTTCCACTCAAGATTTTTCCATTTGAATGGTATTCAAATATTTATATAATTCTCTATAACTCTCTAATTTAACATGCTTCAAATGCTTTACTCGCTGTTTGTAATGAAAATGATTCGCTTTACGCTCTAGAAATTTTGATATAAGAGCCACGTAGCCATGTGTGTTATAGCCTCAAGCGGGTTCAGAGTGTAAATGTGAAGTTAATGGAGTTTATGCGATAATTATTGTAGTTATTATGAGGTGAGCTGAAGCACAGGAAATGCTCAAGATAATGTTCAAAGTGCACGAGCAGCACCAAAGGTCAAAAGATAGGCGATAATGAATGCGGAATGAGTTTTGTAAAATCCGTCGAAAGTTCTTAACTGAAGTGTGTGCTTTTGTAGTCGCATCTATTGCAGTTGAAATGGAACTGACTCTTATGCAACCTTGCGCTAATTTCAGTGCTGATGTTGTTGCTGTTGAATTGTTGGCTGAGTTGACAAATTGGTTAGTTTGACTGTTCAGCGAAGCGTTAAAAAAGTGATTACTAAAAAGGCAATTGCATATGTACATTTGCGTGTAATGTTACAGGCCCACATGCTTCATTATACTAGTACTTTACGATTGCGACAGCAACAAGAGTGGTAAATCAATTGACGTGTTGTTAGCATGTGTTGCATGTTGCAACTGGCACTCAGCACTCAGCACACCTGCAACAAGACTCTACCAAAATATGTATATGAACTCTCTTTCAATATTTGCACTTTCTTCCAAGAGTACTCTACGTACTATATGAGTATACACATATAGCCGATGAGTTGTCGTTTATTTACGCATATTTATGTCTATATGTTGACCATGTACAAACAACAGCAACAACTACAACCAAGAATGGGGTAAAGGGGAAACGGGGACAGCAGACAGCGTCTGTCAATAGACGGGCAAACGTCAATTTAGCTGAGCCACAAGAAATTGAAAACAGACAACCGCAAGACAAGTTGAGGAAAGTATGGAAAAAGAAAATGACAAGAAAATAGAAATTAGTTGACATGAAAAATACTTCATTTAGCCAAAAGTCTCACTGTAAAACTATATACATTCCGTGAAGTCAACTGCACAGAATCCCATAAGCTTTTAAAAATAGTTTTGATGCTAAAACGTAATTATTTGACAGATATACAATTTTTGAATCGATTATTAAATAAATATCATAATTCAAAGATGATTTTAAACTTTAATTTTATTGATTAAAATTCATAAAATTAGATACAATTAGAATCAATCTCAAGTACGATATATTTAATCGAAAATACCTTTGTTACAGCTCAAATTCTGACAACAATTCCGTTTCAAATTAAAACACATTTAGAAATAAGAAAATAAATATTTTAACAGTGTCTGTCTTGATTCAAGACATCATAACATATCATAATACATATAACATAGCTTCAGTTTTCTTTTTACTTGGTATTTGTTAGGAGAGCAAAGAATTTCACATAGAAATAAACCAACTGAAACGACAACTTGTTGTTGTTGCTTTTGCTGCTAATAAATAAGCTTAAAATTTCACAATTCGCTTTGTTAAAAGCTGTAGACAGTTATCGTCAGTTGTTTAGTTTCGGTCTCAATTTCGTACCATACTCTAAGATACTCCCCCTCCCTCTTCCCCTTTTCCCCAGCAAAACTCATTGTTGTATATTGCACATAGGATTGGGTTATATTGTTGTTGTTATTGTATAAACACAGACGTTCGTTTCTTTTTTCAACTCTATTTTTCAAGCTGATTAGAGCTTGTCACAGGTGCGCATAGTATAGAGAATTTTTGGGTAAATACGAGCATAACCAATGGCTTAAAAGGCGTGCCATAATAAAGATACTTGTTAAATTTCTTTCGACTTTGAAACTAAAATTTTGTTTAATAATATTTTGCTATTTTTACCGCACATAAAAATTGTTGAAGCGAAAGCTTAAAGCATTAAAAATGTTTGCCTTAATAAGGCAACGAAAATCATTTCACGAGCTGTCTCCTAAATGACATTAAATGCAAACTCAAATAACTGTGCTATGTGATTGTCATAATAAGCTTAATAGCAACTGCAAATATCGTATATCGAATAGCGAATAACGAATAAAGTAAAGAGTCCAATCGAATGACATGCTCGGCACATTAACGCTTCATATGATGCGATGTGATACGCAACAAATTGAAAGTAAATAAAAAATAATAAATATGAACAAACGAGGATTCAAAAGAAGAGAGCGTTAGAGTGAGAGAGGGAGAATAATCAAATACACTTATTACAAAATCAAACTGCAGACAGTTCGACAATATGGCAAATTAATTAGTTATACAAAAATGGTAGACCATAAAAAATTGTGAAAATCAACAACAGTAACAAAGTCTAAAAAAAATAATAATAAAAACAATACAGCACGCGCGTCGTATTAAAAATTATTATAAACAAAAAATGCATATTGAATTTTTTTGCATTGATTTTGTGTAACAAATAAAATTCAAATTATACACAAGTGAATAATTGTGGCATTTTTAATGGCAGCCAACTAAATAAATATATCTGTATCGATATCGATATCTTTATAATCTAGATAGCAACACAAAAAGTATTGCTGGTATTTTAATACAGCCCAAGTGGCCCATTAAAAACAAAGTCGTGTGTGTGTGCGTTTGTGTGTGTGGCGCCATCTAGCGGCCCATAAATAAAGCACGCTATGAAAAATCCAAATATCATGGAATGCAGCAGTGGCTTAAATAACAACATCAACAACAACAACAACAACAGTAACAGCAGCGACAGCAACAACAACAACAATGGCAGTGTCACTGCGTCCAATATCAACGGAAACGGAAATGGCATTGCCAGCGAGCTACAGCTCTTACAGCGCCCTCTGTTGGCTAAAACAGCGCTAACAACATGTGCAACATCAGCAGCAACAGTCCAACACAACAACAACAACAACAACAACAGCAAATTGTGCGGCTCCGGCATGTCGCCCCATTCCCCGCCACCACCCCCGCAGCAGCCCACAAACATGGCCACAAATGGCCATCAGTCGTATCCGGCGATAACGGCAACGTATTGGTTGCCGCCACCAAATCCGGCGCCATATTTAGTTCCAGGTAATTAGTGTTACTTGCTCCCCTAACAATACACATTCCCATCCCAATATCCATCCCGTTGCCATCTGCAAATCCCCTTTCATTTCCCAGCTACTCCTTCTCCTTCTCCAAGTTGCAGTCTCGGCCACAGTCTAAGTCCTGCTTCCCCTCCCACTCCCACTCTCTCCGTCGGATACGCGTTGCCTGCCTCGAAATGTTGCAAATTATATTTTCGTGTTTATTGTAAAGCTCGCGAGGATTACAAAAAAAAACGAACATGATGCGGGGGCCAAAACAGGGAAGCCCAACAACGTTGTTCATGTCGTGTTCACTGTGTGTGAGTGGGTGCGTGTGTGAGTGTGGTGTTGTCGTGTATTTTATTTCCGTTTGTTGTTGTTGTTGTTTCCACTTTTGCATTTTTTGTTTTGTTTTTTGGCTTTCTGCTTAGCCCACAGTCGCTGCCAAGTGGCAAAATGTTAAGCCAGTGTGTGAAGCTGGGGCTGCAATCGGAATATATGTGTGTGTGTGTGTGTTTGGGTGTGTCTGTCTATGTGTGTGTGTCGATGTGGGCCCTTGTGTTTGTGTTTCGGGAATCGGTTGCATGCAACGCAGCGGCGCCTCGTTTTTGTGTGTAATTTCATTTGCAAACGCCACTTGCTGGCTGCTAATTAAATTTTAGCTTTGTCAGGGGATTTGCACTTTGCATTCGATGGCTAAGAAGAGGGGGGAAATGGCAAGAAAGCGGGGATGATATTGTTTGCTTTTGTATTCGCCGCATCACTTATTGCTGTTGTTGTGGTTTTTGTTGCTCAACTGTTGCTTGTGAGCAGCGAATTATTTGTGGCTCCTCTCTCTGTCTCTCTCTTTTGTTCTAAAAGCGATAGAATGTAATCATTTTCATGAAAGCAACTGAATTTTAAATTGAATCGGAGTTACAAAATATGCTTTATACATGGATAAATTAAAGATTCTTAAAATAGTTCTTTTGAAATTTAAAAGTATAATAATTGCAAAAGAATTAGAAATATAATGGTGCTAAGGCTTTTGTATACCAAGGCTGATAATCCATTCAAGTATCATAATCAAAAATTAAAAAGTAAAGTCTAGACTAGAATACCATTTAAAGTGTTTTTTTTTTTATCTTTAAAAAAGTGGGACTGGTCAATTTTAGGGTAAGGCCTTTACCAAGTGTAATTAATCTACGTCATTCGATAATTCATATCATTTAATATTTGGATATACAAATTGATTGTTTTATAATAATAAAATTGTAAAGCCTGTTCAAAATTGTTGAATTGTTTGTTGCTGAACCCTTTTTGCAAAGTGAAATCAACAATAACTGAATGTCGTGGCCGTGCCATGCAAATCAATAAGTTAACGATCTAATCCATTTCCGTTGTTGCGACTTGCATACAGATTACTCCAAATATGGCTAATAAAATTGTTAGTCCCTCCCCATTCCTAGAATCAATTGAAGTACTTTTGCAACCACAATCTGAGACAGAGAGAGAGAGAGAGAAAGAGAGAGGGAAACGACTCATTTGAGAATCACAGTTGAGGTTGCATTTTGTAAGGGAAGCAGGCAACAAATGGGGCAGAGTTTTCATGTCTTCAACTTCGACATTGCCGTTGTCGTTATTGTCGGTGTTGTCGGTGTTGTCGGTGTTGTTGTCGTCTAACTAAGCGCATGACTTGCATATTTATGCGCTATTTGCGAAATGAATTGTTTGTTGTCATTTTCATACCAGGCACAGAAAATGTTCAGGAGTATTATATCTTTATGGCAAGATTTGTAACTGGTAGATCATTTTAAAATATATAGTTATATTTTTTCTGCATATATAGGAATATACTTTCTGAATTTTTATTTAAGTATTATTGAGGAGGATTTTATAATATTCTCATGTAAAATGTCACGCAAGCAGGCAAATTAGACACCATAAATTATAAACTTATATAAAATCTGCTGAGCTATCGGTTTTACTTACCAAAGATAATGATACTATTTCTTGTTTCATTTGTTTTAATATTTGTATTTTATTTGCAGTGCCCTTTTTTGTTTTAAATAAAAAAATATAAAATGTATTTCTAGCATAAAAATAAATACTCATTTTGTTGCGGATTATAAAAATAAAAATAATAATATAGGTATCATATGGATATTGACTTAATTAAACGACTGTAAGCGTACTATTAAGGAGTATCTCACTGTCGAGCTCAGTCGATTGTAGCATTCTAGGTTGTTAATGTTGTTGTTGCTGCTGCAAAAAAGAAGCGACAGGCAGCAAATAACGATAATAAATAAGCAGTAGCAACAGCGTCAAAAAGGTTATAAATAAATAAAGAACTATTTGAATGAATGAATAACCCTGTGCCAAGCAACAACAACGACAACAACAACAAGTGCATACGCTGTTATTTTTAAAGCAATTCGATGCAGCAGACACGTTCTCCGACAGCAGCAAAACTAATAATTTTATGAGCAGATCAAATGACGAGCATAGAGACAGGGGCGTAGATAGAAAGAGGGGCTGTCTACAAAGGGGAGGGGGAGATCTCTGCTCGACACTCAAAGTCAAAATGGCTGTCAGTCAAAGTGAAGCGTAGCAGACTGTGTGTGTGTCACTGTATCTGTGTGTGTGTGTGTTTTATTTCGTTACATAAGGTTGTCTGTTTTAGAATTTTGTGGCATGACATTATATGTACGATATGTAGGTACGAGAAAGGGAGGAAGTGGGGGGGGGGAGTATCTGCAAGTGCCATTATCGCCATCTCGCTCGCACGCAACGTGCACAAATGTGTTAACATAAATGAAACACGTTTCGCTGTGGCAACAACGAGCCACAAACGCAACAACAACAACAACAATCTTTGCACGTTGCCATGTCACGTAGCTGCTTTTGCATGTCAACGGCAGTCGGAGTCAAAAGTCGGGCGACGTTTCTACGAACGAGGAATCCCCGAAAGATTCTGGCCAGGAAACGAAACTGTCACATTGGCAAGATTGTCAAGGAAATTGCCAGCTGACTTCTTACTTCCTTTCCCTGCCGCTTTTCCAAACCAATCTCACAAAAATTGTTTTCCCACCCAAAACACAAAAACACAAACTCAAAATATTGGTGATTTCTCTGCTGCTTCTGATTATGATTTGGCAGATAGTTTAAGGCTTTAACAGTTTGTTGCTAATTAAATTACCACGAGAGTGTGAATCATTAAATGAACTTGACTTGTAATTTTTAGACAAAACAAAACCTTGTTTAAAATAAGAGAGAGAGAGAAAAGTTTCCGACAGTTAACGGAGATGGCTTAATTCCACTAGCTAGAAGTTGGCAACTAGAGTTTGGATTAAACTTAGTCAACTGGATTTTAAATCCAAAATTAACTTGTGCAATTTACAAACACAATTTTTATAAATATTTTTTAACCATTTTATATGTATATAATGTAATTAAAAATAATAATTTCTTAATAAATAGTAATATTTTAAGATAATACGCTGAATCTCAGTAATCACAAAAAGTAATCACAAAAGACTTGTTAGCTACTAATTTCCTGAACTATTCAAAATAGCACTATACAACTGAGTACACTACCCTTTAACCTACACACACTCACACACACACACAAGCACGTGTAAAGCAAACGTCAAATGGCAGACAAGTGACCAGAGAACACAAATACGAGAATTCTGTGAGAACCCCTTTGAATAAAAACAACAACATTTTTCAGTTGTTGCTGCTGTCGTCGTTGTTGTCATTGTTGCTATTGTTGTTGTTTTTGTTGCTTAGTGTGAGCAAAAACAACTTTGAATGCGTTACAGTTCAATACAGACAGATAGAAAGACAGCTAGAGGTAGAGGGGGCATTAGGGGGAGGGGTGAAGTGGGAGGGGGAGGGAACGATAGGCGGGAATTGGTCGATTGCTCGATCGAATGTGCGTCCCATAAGAACGAAATTAAATTCTGTCGCGACAATACAACATGCGGAATACGTAATCAATTGCCGACATCGATATAAATACAAATACACATCGAGTCGATACATTGTAGATACTTACATATGTATGTACACACATATATATGTATGTATGTATGGGTACATTCATATTTATTACATACTTATATCAGTCGCTTTAGATGTGGCTGCAAATGTATCTAAACCAGTAGCTGTCGCTGTATCTGTAGCCGTATTGAAAGCTGCATATGGTCTAGAGAGGAGACCGTGTCGTGACACGATCTAGTTGAAATTCTAGCTGGGTGAATCCTTATCTTTATTTTGACACGAATTGTAACTATAACAGCGACTGTATTGGATTTCAAGGCCTAGTTATATCTGTATCTATAGCTATATTCTTAGCTGTAGCAATACTACCAATTTTTATATAGTCTAATTAAGAATATGCACATAGCTAGATATTTCGTGTTTCAATTCGTCACAAAATTAAACACGCGACCATTTCTATGGTATCTTTCTGTCGTGCATATATTTACATTCGCATTGAATTGTACATAGAAGCCAAAATTCGAAGAACTAAGTAAAGTACAAAGCACTTTTGAACTTTGACATGGGAGACACAAACGAATACAATTCATGCACATTTATTGCCTATTTAACTGAGACTATTGATGTGTATTTTGATATGTGTATCTGTGTGCGACTAAATGTGTGTGTCATTGCTGTTTGCCTTGCAATGCATTGTTGGACTACTAAATGCAACATGCACTTTAAATTTAGCATAAGCAATAGTCCAATGCTAGTCAAAGTCTGCACTAATATCGTCTGGCAGTGAGAGCTACGCTTAAGGGGTGTATAATTAGCAGAGATTCCTGGATTAGACAGAAGTTATAGTGTGTGTGTGCGAGTATATTAATTATACGTATGTACATGAAATAGAGAACAATGTCTTTGCAAATTGAGCTATACTATTAATAAACCCTTTGATTTGTTTACAACAAAATAAGAGAACTGTCTGATAAATTATAAATGTACAATATTATTTGAATTATGTTATAATAGTTTAATTAATATAAAACGTAAATTATGCCTAGTCTCTAGGAATAATTAAATAAATTTAAATAACATTTAAGCAGCTTAAAGTTTATTTTTAAATATTTAAGCATTTGAAAGAAAATGCTTTCAACAAACTAATTGTTTTAAATCACCTCTTGAATTTATATTATACATAATTTCTTAATTGTTAATTTAACTTTATTGTACATTTAAAAACAGTTTTATCGCATCTTGTTCCACTTTTAATTTAAATAATATATTTTAAATGAAATTGCTAATTTCACATCCTTTTCAATTTAAAAACATCGAATTGATATTTTGTTTATTTGAGATTGGCTTTTTTTTTTAAAGGGGAATTTTTTTTTTCGAAATATTTCCCGCTACAAAATACAATTAGGGTTAATAAAAGCTAATGACAATTGCGTTGCCAACCGCTGCGACAAATGTGCAGAAATCATTTAAGTCAGCTGTCAGTGTTGGAAAGAGTGTCAAACTTCAACCTGACCAGACTTGCCCGGTTACTGTGTGTGTGTGACAAGCCAAAAATAAACAAGTGGGAAAGGCTATAGTCGAGCTCCCGACTATAGGATACCCGTTACTTACATAAACAAATTAAAATTTTTTTATTGCATGCTTTTAGGCATTTTAATTGCTTAAAAGCTTTAATCAGCCAGTACCACCTTTTTGTTTGTCCGATCTTTTTGGGATTTAATAGGATGATAGGTAATAACAGTAGCTAACGTTCACCGTTTAAAAAAACATAATATCTTGAAAACTGTGCGTGTGGTGGATTTTCGCGATTTACGGAGGCGGAAAGGGGCGTGGCAAAATTTTGAAACAAACTTGACCTGCGTGGGGTTTATAGAAATCTGTGTGCCAAATTTGGTTGCTCTAGCTCTTATAGTCTCTGAGATCTAGGCGCTCACACAGACGGACAGACGGACAGACGGACAGACGGACGGACGGACGGACGGACAGACGGACATGGCTATATCGACTCGGCTGTTGATGCTGATCAAGAATATATATACTTTATAGGGTCGGAGATGCTTCCTTCTCCCTGTTACATACATTGCAACGAATACAATATCCCCTTTTACTTATTTTTAATAAGTAACGGGTATAAAAAAGGAATAATAACTACAGCAACGTATCTGACCGGACGGCGACAGTCAAAGGCAATTGGAGGAGGCGGAGGAGGAGGGGTAGGAGTAGAAGGACAACGAAGAGGATTGCCAGCCAGCACATTTCGATTACGTTGGCAACACTTCCGGGCCGCGAGCGCCACAATTTCCGTAGCTCTCGTTGTTGTGGTTGTTGTTGTTGGGTTGTTGTTGCAATAGGCAAACTGCCAGCTCGCAGTCTAATGCTGAATTGGGGGCAGGATCTGATGCTGCTCATTTTAGTATTCGCTTGAAGGGTTCATTTGTGTTATGTGCTCACTCCTATATATACATACATATATATATTTGAGTATAGTGTTGACCAGACCGCTTTGACTTTGGCTCATTCAATTACCGCTGCCCGTCAGCTATTCCTATTTCCCCCACCACGCCCCTCCATTTGATTTTCTCAAGTGCTCAGCTGGCACATTGCCCCGAGCCCAAGATGAGAAACTCGTATTCGTATGAACCCGGCGCCTCTTCAATGCAAGTCTTTTATTATAATTTAGCTATATATAATTTCATATTTCTTTTTATAGTTTTTCATTGTTAAAAAAACGAGCACTTGGTATTCGTTGAAATGTATTTCCCCATTTCTTTTGTCTTTCAAGTGCCTCAACTTGAAACATTCAGAAACTGACTACTTTAAAACACAACTGAATTTTATATTTCAGTTCAAATATAAATTTGTTTTCATTTCCTTTGCTCTGTTCAAATAGCCATTAATGCTTGGCATAATTAATAAATTAATTCGAATACAAGTTAAGTCATAAGATCCCATTCAAATTCAAGCCCTTGCACACAAATTATTTTGCTCACTTGGCTGCATTTGAAGTCGGCCAAAAATTGTGCATTTCATTATGGAAATTCATTTTGACAGACGGCAAACTTAAAGCTGCTTTTAGAGCTCAAAGTGGCAATCAATTTGAAAAGCTGTTATAATTTTGTATCTATCAAGGTTGATCTGAATTTTACACGCAACAATTTCGCACATTTCTTTCTCACATTGATTTTCCGAATACTGAATTCATCAAGAATCAACTACAAATGTATTCATCTATGACAATAAAGTAGAAATTGATTATTATTCTAAAGATCTTTGACTTAATGTAAGATAATAAAATTAGTTAGCAAATTTGACTATTTATCTTTATGCATACTTGTCGAAATTACAGTGCAAAATATACTCGTCTGCCTACATTGTTTAGTGACAGCTTTCGTCTACATTCTTCCTTACAAAATGTCATTTGATTATTTGGCTCTTGCATTGTTGTTGACGTTGTTTGCTGTTGATTTGGGTTGGGTTCGGATGGGATTCGGATTGAGTTCTACCTGAAACTGGTTGTGTGACGCACGTGCTGCCACTTTCCGCTGACTGAGATGTGAAACAATAAGCGTTGCTCTTGACAACAAACTGCGTATTCATAAGATACATTTGCTTGTTACTTGACGTCGCAAAGTATCTCATGTCATTTCATGCAATGCGACGCGATGCCACACCGTGCTGCACATTTAATCTTGAGGTGTTTTGCATATTTGCGGCTTTTGGTGGCAACGTCATGTCAAAAACACTTTGATTGTCAGTCAGTCAGTCAGCTTTCCCAGTTAGTCAGTCAGTCATTCAGTTCGTCTATCTATCTGCTGACTTTCTGTCAATGTAACATCAACTGAGTCTTACCAAATTCGTTCAAATTTTCAACCTTGTCGCTGACAGTCGTAAATATTTAAAAAAATTTATTTTTCTGTCTCTTTCTTTCTCACTCTCTCGTTCTTTTTGCTTCGAGTTTTTTGGTGCGCTCTTTTTTGATTTGCTTCAAAATTATTCGCTATGCGCTTTGCATAACAATCAGCTGGGATCCTCATATAGTCGCTGAGCAAAGGCAAAAGATGAAATAAAAGCCAGATAGAGAGAGAGAGAGAGAATATGATAGATAGAGAAAAAAAGAATGAGAGAACAATTGTAGCATGCCAGATTATTAGTTACTTTGTTGCCCAGGTAATTGCACTGCGGGGCCACAAAATTGTTAATATGCAACTTGCTTTTGATTTAAAGTAATAGGGCTATATAAATGCTTTCAATGCAGTCAAGTAATAACATCAATACTAATGGTAAGATTAAACTTGAATTACATTTTAAATAAAACTACGGAATTAAACGTTGATTGATGAAATATATACTTTGATTCACATAACTGTCGGTCAGTATTTTTTAGTGGTATAAATCCAAACTTATGAGCGACAAACTAGCGATAAAGCGCTAGTTTAGCGGGAAATCGCTAAAAACCCGCTTAATTTCGGCACTGCGCAAAAAAGTTATGTATTTCTTTTAGGTATGATGAATTGGGTCGTTTTAGCGCAATGTGCCAAATGCCAAATCTTTATTTTAATAATATACACAAATGTAAAATTTAATACCGTTCGTCACAAAATTGGATATCAGATATATTGAGGTATGAAAATGCTTTTGTCAGAGGTTTACTTTTTTAAGATACTCCTGGTAATCTGTATTTACTTTCACGATTCGCTGAACAAAGCTCAACTTCTTAGCAACATGCAACATGCTGCATGTTCAGTTTCAATTAATATGTTGCATAAAACATTGCATCTCTTAACTGAAGGATGCAATTTGCATGATGCGTTCAGAGTCAAAACATTTGCCGTTTACCGTTTTCAATTATAACATAAACACTTGCCACAAGACTTCCAAATTAGCACAGCCTTCCTCTCATTGTTGTTGTTTCACTTGTCGTTGATGTTGTTGCTTCAGCTAAGCGGCATTTATTGTTGTTGTTGTTGTTGTTGTTCATGATGGTGTTATTCTGTTGCTTGCTGTTTGTTGTTCAGATTAAACCAGCGCTGCAGACTTAATAAATGAAAATGCAATGCACATGTGAAGCCGCCATTTTGAAGTGCTGCATTTGCATGTGTGTGTGTGTGGTGTGAGTTTGCATGTGTGTGTGTGCTGAGCACAGGAGCAACTTTTCACATATTTGTATCTGTTTGTGTTGTTAAGTAGTTGCTGCCGCTGTTGCTGCCTCAGCTGCATAAATATTTATTGCATATTTTGCAAATGAGTTGCCAAAAGTGTTGAGCACCATTGTACGTTCAACGCTGTGTAAATTGCGAATGTTTTTACATTCATTTGAAGCACTTAACCGCCATAATTGCAGCCAATTTTGCATTTAATAGCCGAACTCTCACGTTTTTCCATAAAAGGAAATTGGTCAAGAATGCAATTTACTTTGAATGAAATCAATTTCCTAAATCGACGTTCTAATGATCCAATGATGATAGTCTGATATTATTAATAGAACTTTAATAGATAATCGAGTTAATTGGTGCGAAAAGTGTGTGAGAAATTGTCTCAAGTTGTTTTAAATTTTTACAGCCACTTTAACCTGTTGTTACACGAGAAAACTCATTAAATAAAAATTACCCCAACATATACATGAGAAAAATACCACAACAATTTTACTCATCACATTTTTAGCCCAATTTGAATTGAATGTTTAATAGAGTTTAGCTTATATCACCACCAAAATTTCTCTTAGCTGTCAAAATCCAGTAAAAAGTCATCGTAACCCACACACAAGCACACATACATTTACACTCATTTTCAGTGCTCATTTCTTATCTCTGGAGGCACCACCGAGTTCTGTTCCCTGGCTGACGAAAGTTTATAGCCTACCCCAAGGGCCCGTTATACGCAACCAAACTTATTGCGGCACAAAAATTTTATGTTTTAATTCAATTAGGCACCAGGCCACGCCGCTTTTTTTGTAGCAGTTCCGCCCTCGACGCGACGCATTTAATGCGCACATTTTCGACATTTTTCAGGACGGGTTTTTTTGTCAGACTTTCGCCGACAACATATTTGCATAATTTTGCAATAATTGACAAGCGGAAAATGTTGATGCGGAAACGGAAATTAAAACGGAATTTCAACTAATTTTCCAAGAGAAGCAAAAAAGAATAAAATACTCCATTCATTAAAAGTAAATTAAGTACGGAAAACAATGTCAAAAATATATGAATTTATTTAAATTGTAATTATTGCTATGTTGTTCAGCTTACAATAAATTTTAGTTGGTTTATTATAAGGAAAAAATATTGCAATGCAATTTAATTAAAATGTTCAATAATAAAGTATATAAAGATATATTGTAAAGAAAATAATAAAACATCAAGTATACGCCGCGCTGGCCCGCTTTTATAATTTTGGAAAACAATGGCCAAAATATGAATTTATTTGAGCCAAACTAAAGCCGCATTTATGTGGCATTTATTGGTGAATAGAAAGCTCACAATCAAAATCGCAATCGGAGGGAAAGCCATTAGCTGCTTGTTCACATCTGTTTTTACACATGTATTGCTTTACAGCTTTGCCGAAGCGCCTGCGGCAATGCTTTGAATAATGTTGCAAGCTGTTGCTGCCACTCCCCCTTCCAAAACCCAGCTGCAATTGGCCTGAGAGTGTGTGTACACGTGTGTGTGAGTGTCTGTTACACTGATGTGTTTAACAACTGCTTGAGATTCGCATATAAGTTTACATATTTATCTCCATCTTTCGCACTCCTCCTCTGCAGTCAAGATAACATAACCAAGTATCTGATTGCAGCACGCATTAGGAACTATTTTCCAGTAATCCATATAACTGTACATGTGCTTACATATATGCGTGTAGCACATATCACTGCGGACGGCAGTCCGCGCTAGTGACGAAAGCAGCACGAAGGGTGCGAAAGCGACTAGCATATATACACAGGAAGAATGGAAAATTTGCTATGACTGTCCGATCGGGTCGAATTATATACCGATCGAAAGGTATCAATCTAACTTAAAAATGTGCATACTAAGACTTTTGAAAACTTACATGGTTCGTGAGATAAACAGGTGTAAGTGGGAGGGACAAAATTTAAATGATTGGAGCAAATGGGGCCGTTGGAGCCTTTTAGATTTTTTTTATAATTTTTCACTATACTTATCAAAAATACGCGTCGAATGACACCTTGATCATCAAAATCCAATCACTGGTTCAGAAGATAATTAATTTCGAAATTTTTGGTGCCCTTTTCAAAACGAGATGAAAAGTCAGTCTGTTTGTTTGTTTGTTTGTTTGTTTGTTTGTATAGATCAAAGCGTTGATTTAGCTTAAAAGTTTGAATGAGGACTTGTTCCCGATAAAAAATCTAGAAACGTTTGTTCTACGACTTTTTCGAAAAATCGCTAGTTTAGCGGGAAATCGCTAAAAACCGCTAAAATTGAAACCCCCATAGCATCCAAACGATAGGAGCCACAGATCTGTTCTATATGTCGTTGGAAAGGTGTTTTGAAGGGCTTTTAGGCATACCTTCAAAGTTTTTTTTTAAGTAAAAAGGTAAACAGCTACAGGTAAAATAAGGTATTTATTTCCACATTTTGGCGATTTAAGAAAAATCTACACATCAAATCACTTTTAAATATACTGCATGTTGTAGAGAATTCAATTACGCGTTTTTTGACATATAACACATATCTGTCAAAATTCGTTTGGGCAAGATATTACCTATTAACTGAATATACCTTACACCTTTACACTACTGCATGTACATATGCAGTATGTACACTGCTTGCAGTGCATGTGGAAAGATACTGCTTGCAAGTGGTCAATTCTTTTTGCGGCAGATAAATCATTTTATAATCAAAAATATAGAAACTTTTGTTTTTCGACTTTTTCGAAAATTAGCTAGTTTAGCGGGAAATCACTAAAAACCGCTAAAATTGGAACCCCCATATCATCCAAACGATAAAAGCTACAGATGTGATATATCGTTGAAAAGGTATTTTAAAGGGCTCTTAGGAATACCTTTAGTGTTTTTTTAAGATAAAAGGTAAACAGCAACAGGTGAAATAAGGTATTTTTTCCCACATTAAGGCGATTTTTGTGAAAACGCAAGTAATGATTTTTTCTAATTTTCAATATATTGTAGTTTGTAAAATTTCGATGTGTTTGGAAGATATTACCTGTTAACAGAATATATACGTTTTGCTTAGAATTGGAATAGGACAGCAGCAACAACGTGTCGTAGCAGCCAGAGCTTGAGAGTTCTGTTAGATTTTGACAAAATTGTACCGTCAAAATATATTGCAATTTTCAAAACTTTTGATATCTTACTCCAAAATTTCTGATATCTTATAAAAAAAACCTCTTTACGAGGTAAAAGTCTAGTGACGAAAACATTTTAATGCACCAAAATTTCTGATATCCAATTTTGTGACGAATAATATTAAGTTTTACTTAAAAATTACTACAAAAAAATTTTTTTGTCACTCGGCACATTGCGCTAATTTCTTCATACCTAATAAATATATATTTTTTGCGCAGTGCCGAGTGACAAAAAAATTTTTTTGTAGTAATTTTTAAGTAAAACTTAATATTATTCGTCACAAAATTGGATATCAGAAATTTTGGTGCATTAAAATGTTTTCGTCACTAGACTTTTACCTCGTAAAGAGGTTTTTTTTATAAGATATACACATACAAGCATATTTATGCAAATCTCAAGAACTTGAGGCGTATTTTGTTCTACTTACAAGTTTTTGCGCCTTGCCTCGAGACTATGAATGCAATTGTCCTGGTTAATGCATTGACTTTTGTTGCGCTTACAAATACGCTTACTAAGGGCTATTTAGCTGTCAGTATAAGTCAGATTTGAAAATTGAATTAAATTAAATTGAAGAAGTAAAATATTTCTTTAATAATATGAGTTGTTCTACTTCAATAGAAGTCGAGAGGTCAATTTTCCTCTAAGGCATTTTATTTATCTTATTGCTTATCATTATAAATAGTGTATTCTATGAGTCTTATTGAATATCTCACCTGGTACTCTTGAATTCTTGCAATTTCCATAGCATACTTAAGTGCGTATCACATTGTGTGTTGCATTGGCTTTTAAATATTTGCATAGGGCTTAATTTGTTTATGCATGGCAAACAAATTGTTGAAATAATTAAAATTCCATTTGCCGCAATCTACGCAAAATCTTAAAGACATTTTAAGGTCGATGAAAATGAAATTCAAATTTAATTGCCATGCAAATTGAATTCATGCTGAGTCCTTGGCCTGAGCTCACTTTTATAGATAGACCAAATGCAACTGCAATGTGGAATAAGATAAAAGATCGCAGACATATAAAAATTGTGCACATGACAAACTTTTTGCCTTGGGAGTCAACACATTTTCGGTGCATGAAGTTGATGTCTCAAGTGTGAAGTGAAAAATGAGGACGAAGGAGAGAGAAGACAACACATAAGTGTAGTTTTCCGCCTTTGACTGTGCCACATAAATCTTAAGACAGTTAACGACATCATATGCCAAGTCTGCGGACTGAACTTACGTTTGGGTTCTTACCCCCAAAAATTTTATGCCGCGTGAAGCCTGTAAGCTTTATGTGCATTTCATTCTCTGCATAATTGCAGGAAGGCAGGAAGGGAAGGGAATGGAGTAAGATGCAACTCCGAGGACGAACTGTGCGACACCAGTTGAGGAAACCAATTTGTGGTAATTGTCGTGAAATTGCAATTTCTGCAACTGTAATGGGCGCAGGCAAACGAGAAAGAGATAGAAGCAGTTGAGGTCGAGTGAGAAAGGAAGAGCGTGACTTGGTTAAAATGAGGTTGCTCTGTTAAGACACTGTGACTATTGTGGGACGTTTTGGCAGTGGGCTGTGGGTAGAAGCCTGATATGATAGAGTGGACACAAAAGTAAATGAATGTTGAGTCATTGGCGCATCAATGATGCACATGAGAATGTCAAGTGGCATTGTGCGTGAAATATATTATATGTACACTTCCTTGTATTTTATGAACTTAATTTTAAGTGCTGCCTGGGTTATCAACTATTCCAATGACCCAACACCTTATCCATTTTTCCTAGTTCGGAGCACAATTTACGACACGTCAGATACATATGTACTTATACATAGTTGGATACGAGTACTCGTACTACCAGATAGTTGCAGATACTCGAACATTACTTAGCTTCGCTGCAAAATCACGTGCGCATAAAACTTTCCAATCAGCGACGTTCTGCCAGATACAAAAGTGGTGCTTAACAAGCTCTCAGCATCAGTTGAAGAAGCAACTGAAGCAGCAGCAGCATCTCTCTCTCTCTCTCTTTCTGAGTCAGTTGCAATAAGTTTTTTGTCATACTTTCGTTATCATTGCTTTTTTTTTTCTTTTTTGTGCCCAGCGCAAAGTTGCAACTTGAAATGGCAAATCCATACAATAAATATATAAAATGTTACGTTCTGTGTCACACCTGAAGTAACCTCAAATAAATTTTAACACATGTGTCAGGCAGGTGCTAGAGCAAACAAAAGAATTGAACGCACAACTCTCCATACTCCCATACACATACATAAATATGTATGTATATATTTGGCACAGGAGTGTGGAAAAACTTTGAGCTCGATAAGACCAGCGGGCAGGCTGAATTTGTAGCTCCAACTATACCTGCAACTGAAGCTGAGTACTCTCTCTATCTCTTTGTCTCCATCTTCTTCTCTGGTTGCCCTTTCCAAACCTTCTTCGTACAAGCGAAATGCAACAATTTCCAATCACTTCCGTTGCAGCGACACAGTTTTCTATATTTATACTTTACGACAGCAACTGAAGTAGGGTACAGAACAAAGAAAAACATTGTTTTAAAGTGAGAAATCTTGAATGCCCTTCAATACAAAAGTAAATGTTTTTTAACTAGTCATTTACGTAGAAAAGTATTTCAGAGTTTTTTGGATAAACCAATAATAAACTATAATTTTCACGAACCCAAATAAAAAAGAATTATCAAATTGTTTGAACAAAATTGACTGCTAGAAAGCCAATGAAATATGCAAATCAAGTCCATTTAATTTATTCATGCTTAACCTAAATAATATAATTCAATAAGAATTACACTCAAATTCTATGCAAGTCGATTTTCCTATAACGCAAATAAATTAAAAGTCACTTATTTTAATTGATATAATTTTTATAAATTAAAAACAAAATTTGTATGTCAAAAAAATGGTGCTCAATTACTTTAAAGCGAAAACAAAGTCTACAAATACTATATAAATATAAAAATAATGAAATTTAATAAAATATTATATAATCTATAAAGGGGTCTGCTACTTAATAATAAAATTAAAGTAAAAAAGTTAAAAATAAAAATTATATGATGTTTGAAATGCAAAGCTTTTTTTATTCAAATTAAATTCTAAAGACAAGCTAATCAAAAATTTGTCTTTTATTCTTATTAATATATGTATCTCAACAACAAGCAGCTCTACTAAGTTACTTAACTTTTATTTAGGGTATCAAAGAGTGGTTTGAATGCACGCTTAGTTTGTTTTTTGAGGGAATTGGGAAGCGGCAGCCCTTTTACCCATTTTCACAGCGACACCACGTTGCGTATACGACTGCGTATGTGTGTGTGTATGTATGTGTGTGTGTGTTTTGTCCATGCAACGGAAACTTTGGGGGCTTCTCTAAAGTGTTGCAAAATGAAAAGTTTTCATGCGCTTTGTTGTTGCAATGATTCGATTTGTTGCGATTGCGTTTTTAGTCTTTTGCATGTGCTCTCAAAGTTTTTCTTCCCAACAACTACAGAAACAGCAAGAGGAACAACGAGTTGAACACTTGCATTGTGGCAATGGGGAAAAAGGGTTAAGAAAGCTGCGTATGCGTTTTGTTTCGGCCAAGATAAAGCATGCAATTGCCATGCAAAAACTTTTCTCACAAATACTCTACTGGGTCTTTTGGGCAGCACATGTGAGCTTTTGTAACTTGGATTTATTGTTGCAGTTTAAAGTTATTTCCATCAGTTGCAATCTAAGATTTACAGTTGCCACTTGCCGTTTGGCAGTACCAGCTGTTTGTCAATTGACCAGAAAATGACTTTCAAACTTGACTTCTGATTAATTATGGCTGATAAATGGCACATATATCACTCATACGCCCCATGTTAAATCAGTTACGCTAAACACTTTAGGGTGCCATAAAAATGGCTGTTTCTATTACGAAAACACTCATACATTCACACACACAGTGCGTGCTCATTAAATAGTCAACAGGGAGTTTTTAAAAATATACAGTAAATGTTGAACACATGTCGCGACATGTCGTTGGGCGCATTTAAAGCTACATATGTGCTCAAATACCACTAAGGTTCTGGCGAGCTTTAAGCTGATTTTTATAGCTCAAAGCTGCTTAAAAGAAAATAGTTTTTCAAGGTTACTAAACCTTACACTTAGTTTATAAATAAAGCTTTTACAGCTCAAAAACAATTTGAAGCGTGAAGGCATTAAATTACAATTTAGTATTAATGTCACAATGAATAAATATTTAAATATGAGATGGTAATATTTTAATATTAATTCTTAACCAATTGAGTAAAACATAAATGATATAAGCCTTTTAAAAAATATTATAGCTAGTAATAACTTAAAAGCTTGTTTATTTAGAAGGAACTTGATATTTTTAATATGTTTACCAATCCAAAACTTATTAAAACAAAACTCTTATTATCCACATTAATTTATTTTCAAAGCTTCAACATAAATTTGAAATTAATAATAAAATCAACGCTATTAAAGTATCCGTTTGTAGCCAGAAATTCAAGCCAAATATTGACCAAATGTCTAGCCCTGTTTTAAGTTAACCATTTAAATACACTCACAAAACCAACAAACACACAGTTGTGTTTTTCCCCAGTTTTTAATGCTACTTTTATGTTGCTCATTTCGCTCGTTCTGGGGTCGTCAAGCAGCCAATGCGTCAGTCAAACAATCCAACATTTTTACATTCATGAATGCCGGCAGTTGCAGCTAAAGTCAAGTGCCACACCCCCTCACTCCCCACATACACACACACACACATTACGAGTATTATGAGTATAGTTGTAACTGTAGTGCCAGCTCATTAAGTTGTACTGGCGAAAATAAAAATGAAAATGAGAGAGAAACAATAAAAAATTGTCGCCATGTTGTTTGCTTATACATACATATTTTTTCAACATTTTCCCACGCATTTCATAATTATTGTTCTCGTTGCTCTTGTTGTTTCCACTTGAACATTTCATTTATAGTATAATTTGTAAATAATTTTCCAACAATTTTATTAAAAAAAGAAAACTTGTTTATTCGTTTGCATTTGCAGAGCGTAAACTTTTCGTTGGAATGCTGAACAAAAAGTACACGGAAGCCGATGTGAGGCAACTATTCACGGGCCATGGAACCATCGAGGAGTGCACCGTGCTGCGGGATCAAGTTGGCCAAAGCAAGGGGTGTGCCTTCGTCACATTCGCTACCAAACAGAATGCCATTGGGGCGATCAAGGTGAGTGTAAAGCACGAATTCAACTGATAATAATCCTCGATTCTGGCAATTTAATGTGCTGCTTAAAGCTTTAACGGTGTCATTGTTACGCTTGACGGTTGTGAGTGTGTGTGTGTGTGTGTTTATGTGTGCGTGTGGGCGTGTGTGAGTATCTGTGCTGGTCGCTTCGCAAAACTGTCGCAATGATTAATTGCTGTGGTGGCAAGAGTCGCGCATATAAAACACGACACTCGACCATAGAGGCCACATAATGCTTCATTATAAGATACCCTGTAAATGGGTATAGAATGTTGGAGTAGTATTTTCATGATCATTAGCATTCGAATTAAAAGTAGCGTTAGAATTCAAATTATCACTAGCTTTTTCATTAGCAACCGGATCAGCATTAGCATTTACATTAGCATTTACATTATTTTATTTTTTATTTTATTAACTTATTTCTAAGCATTCCTAACGCTACAGCATTTCTGCTTTGACATTGACGCGTTCGTCACAACGTATTTAGTTAAATTTAAACATGATTAATGTGGTGAATGACATTAGCATTTACATTAGCATTTGCTTTATCATTTGCTTTATCATTTGCTTAAGCATTAACATTAGCATTGGAAATAATATAAAATAATATCATTAGCATTTTCATAAGAATTAGCTTATGAGATATCATTAGCATTAACATTCACATCATGTTCAGCATTATAAATAACATATGTAAGTATCGGCACAACCATTATCATAAGCTTTAGTGTCAGCATTATCATTCGTTTTAGCAAGAGCATTAGTATAAGCATTAAAATTTTAAATATCATTACTATTTTAAATATCTTAATGACAATCAAAATGATTTTATTAGATTGCAAATAGAGCCAGTTCTTTTATACCTGTAATTGAAAAATAATCTCATCTTTTGCACTTGTTAAGCATGCCTCATCTCAAGTCTAAATAACAGGGTATTAACCGCATGCAGCTGTACAACAACAACAACAACAGGAAGTAGAAATGCAAGCAAGACGCCGCCGCTGGCAGCGGAAGAAGTCAACGGCAATGCTTTTCAGAAGCAGAGACCAGACCAGACCAGATTCCATAGCAAAACCCATTTCCAAACCTTCTACGGTCACACACACACACGCACGCACACGCATACGCATGCACACTAACACTAATGCACAAGTTTTGTGCCGGAAACAGGCAAAATTACAAACTTCCGACAGGCAAACACAAACACATGTAAAGCACACACCAAAAGCAAGTGTGGGGAGAAGGAGTAAAGAAGGGAAAGAGAGGGGAGTGTGGGGAAAGGGGAGAAAGGGATATGGGCGACTCCAACATGTTGTCTCTGTGTCTGTACATTGCACATAATTTGTCGCCTTTTGCAAGATGAATGTGTTGTGGGCGAGTTGCGTTACATACATACATACACACACACAGAGACCTATAAATAAATACATAGAGTGTGGTATGTGTGTGTGTGTGATGTGCAATTTTAATGCATTTGAAGCCAAATTACTGAATGCCAAGCACGCACCAAGTAAACGCAATGAGTTGGCTCTCCTCGGCCAAATGATTCGGCAAGTAACTAAGCTTTGTTTGATGGCAACCAAGAGGTGCCGATGGAGGGGAAGTGCAAGATGCAGGGCAAGAGGGATGGGAAGGCGGAGTTGACTGCCAGCGAAGCTGCAAGTCATTGCAGTCCATTGACGCCTGAAAGTATGCAATGCCTGGGCTAAAAAGAACGAAGTGCATTTAATATTAATGTGCCATGTTTATAACCCCAGCAATTTATTTAACCAGAAATCGCCCACAGCGCATCCAGAATGAAACTGTTTGTTTAACCGAATGTTGTTGTTGTTGCTGCTGTGCTTCTAGCTTCTCCTTTTGTTTGTGTTTGTTAATTGTAAGGAGCAAATAATGATCATTTTTTTCAGCTCATGCAGATTTCTTTAGCGCTTCTCGCTAATTTGTCAAGTGTTTCTTTAGAGTTGAGGTCTGTGATTTGGGTTTGTTTTTTCTTTACTTTATTGCCTGGTCATTTAGATGTTGCTGTCAGCTGTAAAAATAGTCAAGCGAATTTTCTGACTGTTGTTAAAAAATGGGATGTTTTTTTTTTTAAATAAAATCAGCGTTTACCATGAACTTCTAAAGAAAAATATGGATTATGTTAGAGTTTTGGAACAGTTTTCATATACTATAAGCCCGTTTACTATAGCTATAAATCATGTCCATTCTTTCTTTGAGATATATTTCCTCTAGTTTCATCACTCTTATAGAAGGCTCTGAATCTTCTCTACTTTCTTCAGCTCCTCTAACTTAATAATTATTATACCCCATATATAAAATATTATCTGTATTGCAAATCAGAGCTTAGATAATAAATATGCATGCTTGCTATTCATTCTCCCATCTCATAGTCCCAATCCCATCTTTAAGATATACCTTCTTTATTTTTATAATTCTCAACGAGTTACAGCTACTACGAGTAGTGTTCTTTATGTTGTCATTTCAACTACGCAGCGTACAACAGCAACTTTGGTGACCTGTTTAAAAACTCGGAAATTTGCCTAATTACTTTGTTGCCAGCAGCAGGAAGAGCAGTAGCGGCATCAACGACAGCAACAACAACAACCACCACAGACAGTGGCGGCAACCACAGCAACAGCAGCCGGTCATAAAAGTCGCGCCAGTGCCGCAAGAATTATAGTCAATGTAATTAAAGAGCACTTCTGTTCTGGCTGCCAGCACGAGGCACACCACAACCAATTCTCCCTTTATCTTTCTCTCATTTTTCCCTCTGCTCTTTGCATTCTCTCATTCTCGCTCTCTCTCGGCCCAGTTGCAGCAAACTGTTGGCCACAATTCAGCGGAAGTTGCCGGGGCTCGTCGCCTGGTCTCAATGATAAAGTCTACATAAACCGGGAAATGACTAAAGTGGCTCGGGCCCATTCCGGCAATACTCGGAGAATGGCTCGGAAACTGCATCTAATGCCCCGCTAAATGTTAGTGCGCGCTTTTGGCCTGGTTTATGTTTTAGTTTTTGTTTGTTTTGTTATTTGGGCTTAGCCAGAAAGGTGTAAATTAAGTCGCTTAGGCAAAAGCGCGAGAGTCGCTTCAATGACTCGACTTGCGGTTTTGCACAGTGCAAGAACTTCTAGGAGCAACTGTTGAAGCTGCCACCGGAAGCTTTAGACATCCAAGCATCCAAGCAGCTCGAAAGGATTGAGATGAAACTTTGGCAATTGGACCGCAACAGTTCAATAAAATTTTATTAGACAATCCTAAATTGAGACTTGACGGCAAAGTGACTAGTAAATCTATAGAAGATAAAATGGAATGGAACATACGAGCAGGGGATTAACTCAAAAATAAAAATATTTAAATGCAGAGGAAAGAATTTAATAATGTTTCCCAAAATGCTCAGAGCTTTCGTAGCCCAAATACCGCTTTTCTGGGTATCAGGTATAGAGACTGAAAGGAAACTGAATTAAAATTAAGCGGAGGATTGTAGAATAGAAAAACAAATTATTATTTTAAATTCTGAACAAAATCTTCTCTAATTAACGAAAACTTTGATGCTAATGTAAAATGTAATTAAAAGTATCTAGTTCTGATGACAGTAATTTATAGTCCCTCAATCAATATCTATTTAAAAGTGTTTGAGAAATACTTTTCTAAATTCGCAAATTGCAACTTAAATGTACAATATTCTGATCTATCGCAACCCTCTTTGAATCTTTTGCAGGCCCTGCACCAGAGTCAAACGATGGAAGGCTGCTCGGCGCCGTTGGTCGTCAAGTTCGCCGACACGCAGAAGGAGAAGGACCAGAAGAAGATGCAGCAGTTGCATGCCATTTGTGGCATCAATGCCCTAACACAGACACCCAGTGGCGCAGCTGCCGCCGCTGCCACGCCCACAGCCAATGCGGCAACGGCGTTGATTGCCGCAGCGCCAACGGCAACACGGCAGAATCCCTCAATGGCCGCTGCCTTGGCCGGAGTGCCGTCGGTGCAGAGCGGCGGTGGGGGAGGAGGAGCGCAGACTGCCACACTGGTGACGGTGCCCACATCGGCAGCATTGAGTGCAACACTGGCGCCATCGCTGCTCGGCACCAACCCGCATCATCCACAGACTCCGGGGGCAGCAGCAGCCGCCGCAGCAGCCGCGTATCTCAGTGCGGATCCGACGGGAGGATTGGGTCCGGCATCGGCGGCACATTTGCAGCTCTATCAGCATATGCAGGCCTATGGAATGCATCCGGCTCACTATCTGCAAGGTAAGTGCAACCCCAAAGAAAACAGCAACTACTTAAGTGATAAGCCGAGTACTCCCAGCTCCGAAACGAATCAGTTAGTCATTTCCAGCCAAAAGATACTTTTATCAATATATAAAAAGGTCAAAACAGTCCACAGTGTTTCTTTCCCTTTCTCTGTGTACCTCTATGTATTTCTCTTTCTTTCGCTCTCTGTCCTTATTTTATTTCCTTTCTTTGTTTACCACACATTCTGCTCGTTCTTGAAAAAGAATAAAGTAAAAATTTTCCCGTGTAATTTTCATGTTAATTGCGCGCACCTTGTGTTCCAAACTTGATTTGTGTCCTTTTTTTGTTATTTTCTTAATTGCAACCCACAAAAATTTCTTGTTTAATTTAATTGCGTGTTTAGTTTTATCTATTCGTTGTTCTCATTATTATTATACTCGTATTTATCTATTAATTTATCTGTTTTGTGCAATTTGTTGTTCGATTGGAATTACAATTAGTTAAGGATTCGTTTACTTTTGTGTGTGTTGTTTTACGATTTCATTGTGTGAACCCGAAATTGGGTAAATGTGAAAAGGAAAGAGGAAAATGTAGATAAAGGAAATGATTGGCAACCAATAAAAAAGGCACTTTGAATGAACTGCGGAAGTTATGTGAGGAAGCAAATACATTGAATGTAGTTAGATATTTAAGAGCATATTATCTGTATATAAGGTATATAACGAATATTTACATAAAAAATAAAGAGAAAAACCATATTGAGTCATTAGCACAAGTAGGTAATAAACAGAACATAGCAAAAAATTCAATTAAAAGGTTCTTTCTATGGAATTTTGAAGATATTGAAGAATAAATCTATTATTACATGGATTAGTTTAAAGCCTAGATAACATAACATGCAGATAAATTACTACGCAAATGCAACAAATTAAACGAAAATACATTAATAGCTAAGAATCTGCTGCATTAAATCAAGCCAAATATATTAGAAAATTAAGCTCTCCCAGTAAAAAAAAGCAGAGCTCACATTTGGGCTTAGCCATTATATATTCATGCTACATATAATATAGCCATCAGGTGTCTTAGTTTGGTTTATTGTCTGCTATGCCAGAAGATAAATGACTTTAAATGTGTAACAAAACTAAGCACCTGTACACAGCAGTCGTTTGTTGGGCATTTAAAAAAGTAAACAAGAATTAATGTAAAAGTTCATTTTTTTCCTCAACCTAAACTTGTCCTCGCTTCATTTATAACAAGCGACGACCTCGGGTGACACAAAGTCAGCTAGTGACAAGAGAAGGGAGAATTGAGAGACGACTAACAAAGACAGGAACAGTGCCTGCTGTCGGTATCTTCCCTTCAGTCATTTGCAAAGCGACAACTGTCAAATAATTAATTTCAATTTAAGCAACCGAAATTTGCATAAATGTAGAACAGAAAACAGAAGAAAATGGAATAAAACAATGTAGCTAAAAGGGGAGAACGACGAGTGGATTTTTTTTCTTTTTTTTCATTTGTACGCTTTTCAGACTGAAAAGCATGATGAATAAAACAAAAATTGTAATAGGATTAAAAGGTGGACAGGCCCAGGCGATGGCCAAGGCGACACGACAGAAATGCAAAAACCAAAGGCATTGCACTGATTTTGGACCAAGGCACACACACACAGACGTACTCATAGAATAGACAGATACTATTACAGTTACAGCTAGAGTTACAGTTACAGTTACAGTTACAGATGGCAGCATACACTAATACAATGACTCGTACGTGGCGTCAATGTGAACGTGTTGCATATGCAACGGCGCTTCATTAGAATGACCAACATGACACGCCCCCCTCCGTCACGCCCAGCTCCAGCATCTCCTGCTGCCCATCCCATCCCCGGGGACAGTCGAATCTCACTCAGCCCCCACTGTGTCTGGGCCAGTCTCGACGACGTGAACATTTTGCGCATAACAAATCAAGCACAAGAGCTTGCAGAAAAAATCACAGACAGCCAAATGTTGAGCGACGCGTGATGTAATCGTAAAAAAAATAGTTACTAAAAGGAATTTCAGTCAGGCTTAGTCACTTTTAAATGCTCTTCGAGAACTAACTTCTTTTCAAAAAAGTCAAACGTTAGAAACGTAGATATATTAAACAATACATAGCTAAACAACAGCTACATAATTTTTATTAACTTAATTTCAACTTTAAGGGCTTTAACAAAAATTTAATGCTCTTCGAGAACTCTCTGTATGATCTATCAATATAAACTAATATTATATTAAACAGAATTTTAAATTTCCACAGAAAACCCGAGTTTTTTTTTTTTCTAATATATATTTGCTTTGGAATAAAAATAAAAAAAAAACTATACAGCCATTTAATATTTATAGTTTAGTACAATAATGCTAAAGAGACACAATTTATTTTTCAATTGAATATCAGAAAAGCTTCTTTTCAATTTGAAATCATCTTACAAATGTAACGTTACAAACTTGCTGCTAGAATCGCGATGATCTCGCTCTAAGGGCAAAGATTGATGGAGGGCCTGGAGGGAGGGGAAGTGAGCCAGGAACAGTAAACGACGGTAAGCGGTGACAGAAAGGGCAGATGGGCAGTTAGAGGCAACTTAGAGCGACGTATGCCACTTGAATAACAAATGACGTTTTTAAATGTCAGCAACGGAGTCCGAATGAGTTTCTGAGAATCGTAGTTGGACTTGGACCCCCCGATGATGGTCAGCAAATGTATGGGACGTGCCTTTTATGTTGAGCGCACTAAAAACCGTTAAGTGTGCGACCTGTAAACGCTGCTGATTTAACCAATTTGCGTTAAATGTTGAAAGTGCACAATTTTTCTGGCTGTTGCAAACATGTTGCAACTTGGACGTGGCACTTGCTAATTATTTAATAGTTGAAATATTTTGTCCAAAATGTCTTTGTGTGCGCTTGTTGCATGCAACTTTCACAGACACACATATGTGTGCCACAAGTCTGCCATTTTTTGGCCTGAAATTTTTATAAGCCATGCCAAGGCCCTAAGGCCGTGCAGCATCAAAGAGGCAGGTCGAGCCAGCCAAAGTGTACTAAGAAAGGAAGAATACAAAAATTGCAAGAGGGTCCTTCTAATACCCAATAGCCCCAGGACTATAACAAGAACGCTGGCATGTAAACAAATGCAGCACGAGACCAAGACCGGGCACATAGAAAAAGATAAAAAGTGGGAAAAATAACAAAAATATTTATATGAAAGGTGAATCTACCTGGCCGCAGGTGAGCGTACTTAAAGTTTTATTATGCCGACAAAGCTCTAGGGAAGAGGGGTGTGTACCAGTATAAGCACTTTTGATATATTTAGTTGAAATAATGGCTTTTCCAGCAGTTAACTTGCAGTTCATTCAAAGTGAAAATTGTAAAACAAAAAAGTATAGTTACTATATAGAAGAAGAAACTAAGTGTTGTATGTTATGCCAATGTCTGTGCTCATTTATTTGTAGGCATGCCTTACACACACACTCAATCACACACACACACAAGCATATATAAATAGTGAACACAATGCCTGACAGTTTATATGTCGCTCTATTCTATGCTCCACTGTACTTTTTCTCAACTCTATTTGTTTATGTTCAGGAGTGTCTTTTCGTTTTGTGTAGCTGCTTGCAAATTAACTTAGTTAACAATACATTTTCATAATCCAAAAGCAGCAACAACAGCCCTTAATTAATCGAATGCCAGCCACGCCTTTCATTTCGAGCTGCCTTTTTAGCGCCTTTTATTTGATTAAATTGAATTTGATTCTAATTATTTTTATATGTCTAACTGCATTTGAAATTGAATTTATATGTCTATGCGTTTTAATGTTTACATTTTTTTATTGTTAGATATTTTTTATTTTTATTATTATTATTTATATTTTAATTTTTCTTACATTTCAACATAAATTCAAAATTATCAAAATTTTTTATTTGTTTTATAAATTTTATTTTTATTTTTTATTATTTTTGTATTCTTTTTACACATTTGGCATTTTATTTTTGATTTATTTTCATTTATTTGTTTGCTCTTTTATGTTTATTTCTGTTATGATTTGTATGTTATAAATATTTACATAAATTTACATGAAACAAAAAAATCAAACAAAATTAATTTTTAATTTCTTGTAAATGTAAATAATCCAATTGGGTGTGTGTTTTCTTCTATGTTTTTTATATATAAATATTCGTTGAACATTTTTTGGTATGTCTATGATTGACTCTGTGGTCATGTACAAAACAAATCAATCAATCAATCAATCAAATCAATCAACCAACTCAACCAAAACCTTACAACCATAAACCAAAACTCAAAACTGTACAAAAAAAAAAAAAAAAAAAACCAATACAAAATATATGGAAAAATGAAATCAGGACTAAATTTCCACCCACCGGATAACAGTGCCCACCACAGCCAACACGGTTCATCATCCGGCGCTGCCGGCAGCTCAGCAGCAGCATCTTTATCGGCTGCCAACGCTGCAGCCGCAGCAGCAGCAGCCGCTGTCGCCGGGACAGCACCACCACCACCATCTCTCCCACTTGGCATCGCCCCATCATCCGCAACCACATCCGTCTACAGCGGCGGGCTCTCTGCCCCCGGGCATGCTCCTGGCACTGGACTGCTCGCCAGTGCACCCATGTCTATGCAGAATCTGGTAACGCTGTTAAGCAGCCCTCAGCACAGCAGCAGCAGCCTAAGTCACAGCCAACGTCAGCACCACCACCAACAGCAGCAGCACCACAACAGCAGCAACACCAACAGCAACAACAACACTAACAACAACAGCCAACAACGTCAGCTCACAGCCAACTATACAACAAATGCTGGACAACTCGTCACGCATGCGCATCACACATTGAATTTGGCTCAGCTAATGGGCGTGGCACCGCCTCCGCCTCCCACAGCGGCCAGTCAACAGCTCACACTGAGCGCTCTTTGTAAGTAGTTGCCATGTATTTATGTGAATGTATGTGTATGTGTGCCTAACTATAGCGGGTGTGAATGTTCATGTGTGTGTATGTGTGCTTTCCTCTGTAACTAATTCCTTTTGTCTTCCATTTTTGTGTGTACTAAAAGTAATATTACATTTACATACTTGTACCTTAAAGCTGCACCCCAACACACACCCAATTACTCACAGAAAAATGCCGCCTGCATGCGCCTTGCCCTGCCACAAAAAGAAAATACTAAAAACTAATCAATGAGGGTACAGTAAACATATCCAAATATAATTAATGCCTTCTGAAATTATATAAACTACATATAAGAACATAATATAACTTAAAATACCAAAAATGTTTTACAAATATACCACATTTTTACCAAATGAAATCAAAATTTATAACAAATTTAAAGAAACTAAATTAAATACCTTCAGATCAAATTTCAAATTAGTAATACAAATGAATATTATTAATAGAAAAAAGTCCTTTGTCCAAACTTACAATAAAAAAATATATATTTTAGTCGTTCCACTTTTGGAAAATATTCATGTATATTTGATTATTTTTTTTTTTGCGCCACTGTGCGAGAGCAATTTTCATTTTAATGCAGTTAGATGGGGGTGATAGATCCCCCACGCCTCCCTCCTCAAACCACGATGCACCCAGTCCACGGTTACAGCCTATTGTTAATTAAAAACACATGTAGTCATATCTTGTTGGTGTTGCCTCTGGCAATGTTTTCATAGTTTTATTTACCCCACACACTGTCAATAAAAGTTTTTATTCAACAACTATAACTAAAACCGTGCAACAATTTTTACAATGTTGCCACAACAAAATGGAAATAAAAACAAACAGCACAAAATCAAATCAATGCCATACAGACAAAAACAAAGCAAATACTACATGAAACTTCCTTGATTGTGTTTCGAAAATAAAAAAATAAATAAAATAAGACAATAGAAAGAATAATTTATAGGGTGATGAATATTTGATACCCTAACAAATAATGGAATAATGGACAGCACAAAGTAGATGTTCTGTGAGTTTCCTTAAAATATCTAAAAGCGCAAAATAAATTGTTAAAATAAAAGTTAATTATCGACCGATCTTACCTTGGCTTCTATTTGATATAGTGATCTAATCCGGCCGGTTCTGGATGTTTTGCCTGCAACGTAGCTTTAAAACTGAGAGATTGACCTGATTTCGACATCCTAATTAAGTATAAATGTATTTACTATACATATTTATATGTATATTGGAGTAAGCATATTGCCTTCTTTAAAGCGTTAACCATTTCATCATAAAATAAAAATACCCTTTAAAAGCGTAAAAAGAGCTAAGGAAATGAAGCTGGCATCAAAGTATTGACAATGTGTATTAAAATACTGTCAAAGACAGATAGTGTAACAATGTACAAGATCTAAATCGACTAGTGTATGCATACTGTATGTATTATAAAGAAGAAACTTTCAAATTATGGAAAATTTAATTTTCGATTACTAATAGAAACCATTTTGAAATTAAAAATGATGGCTGCTGTAAGCATAGATTGGATACGATTCGCTTTCATTTAGCATTTGACAATTATCATTGATGCCGTGAGGCTTTTCAAAAATAATTTCTCCAAATTGTTCGCCAAATTTAATATCATAAATGGACGCTATAAAAAAACGCTCTTAATTATTTCTTCTTTTTGTTTATGATGATATTTTTACTCAAATGTCGAGTGCACACAAAATTGCGCAATGTGCAAGACTTTCATTGCGCTGTTCTGTTCTTTTTTTTAATTTTTTATTTGTTATTGTTGTGTTAGTAACACGTATGTAAATAACAAAGAAAACATGAGGAAGCGTAATAAATTTTTAGTAGATTACAAAAATTCGTGTTTTATACAAAGCAAACGTTAGAGGGCGCCACTGAGCGAGCTCCAAAAACCGTGGCTCAATTAAAAAAAAGCGCCAGGCGTCGTGTGGAGAGTGTGCCTCATAACAAAGGCTAACAAATTTTTTATGATGCACAAAAGGATATAAAATTTAATAATGTAAGGCCAGCAGGCGAATACAAAAAAAAAATAAACAAAAACAAAGCGAAAAACAAAGCAAAAGAAAGAAAAGGCCAAAATTAAAGCATTTTTCCCATATGCGTTAACTCAACTCAGAGACGTGGCGCCTTTATAGTTCCCAGATATCCGTGTGTGTGTGTATGTGTATGAGGGTGTGTGTGTGTGTGAATTGTGGGTGTAGTAAATTACACCCAATTTCTGTTGCTGTCCTTGTCTCTGTGTATGCCATGTTATTTGTTTTACAACAACAACAATTATAAAAAAAAGCAACAAAAAAAGTGAAACATTTTTAAAATCTTACTTTTGACATGGAAATCTAATTTTTAGGGCCCGCTAGTGCCGCAGATCCCTATGGAACCTCCGCGCTGAGTGGATTGACCAACGGCGCAGCCGCCGCAGCAGCAGCAGCCGCTTATGGAGCCGCTCAGCCGTTGAATGCCGCAGCGCTGCAGGCAGCCGCCGCAGGTGTGGCAGGCAAACAGATCGAGGGTAAGCCGAGCGTACACATCTATTGCATACTTTTAGGCACAGACATTAAATACCTTTCCTCTCTTTCTTTCGTACAGGCCCCGATGGCAGCAATCTGTTTATCTATCATCTACCTCAGGAATTCATCGACACCGATCTCGCATCGACATTTTTGCCCTTCGGCAATGTGCTATCGGCCAAGGTGTTTATCGATAAACAGACCAATCTATCGAAATGCTTTGGCTTCGTCTCCTACGATAATCCGCATTCGGCGAATGCCGCCATTCAGGCGATGCATGGATTTCAGATAGGCACAAAACGCTTGAAGGTGCAATTGAAACGTTCCAAGGATGCGGCCAAGCCGTACTAAATAAAGGCAACAAATGGGCGTGGCTCACACAGACACACACAGACACAATCAGACAGATAGAAATAGTAAAAATATGTAGTTAAACATTGTGCCTTTTTAGAAAATGTTTTGAAACCAAAGGACCAATTACAAAATGTAACTATTGTTAAGCACACACCAAATATGCAAAGGACGGGGGGCAAAAGAAGTTGTTCTAATCGTGCACAAAAATCAACAACAACAAAATGTAGAAAAACAACAAAAAAAAATTAAGAAAATATAAAAAAAACCAACCAAAGAAGTAGCTTAAAAGTTGCATCCTTGTTGTAATCACTTTTGCTGAACAATTTCTAGTTCATTATTTTCAATTATTCATGTGCTCGGCAAACATAATTAAATAACATTTTTAGAAAGCAAAAACACAAAAAATTAACTGAAGCTGCGTTGTGGCGCCAAAGTATTTTCAAAGCCAAATAGTTAAGCAAACACAAAAAAAAATCAATGTAATGAGAAATGAAGTAACACAAAAAACCGTTTAGTAAATTAATTTAAAGCTCTTAGTGCTAATATTTAATACAAAAAAATATATATAATATTATTCATTTAGTTTATGGCACAAAACATTCGAAATTCCGTTCGTAGCGAGCAAACAATAATGAAAATGCTTGGAAAAGTCTACTAAAACTACCACAGTTTTCACGGGAAAATCTAATCTAATCTTATCGACAAACTAGCAGCTAGCTTTAATTAATTTCCCACAAATATATCATAAGAATCTTTTTTCATAAGAAAACATATTTTTGATTTCTTACATCATCCTTACAGCGGCATAATATTATTAAATATTAATAGTTATAAACTATTTTGTTATGATGCAAATCGTTTCAAGAAGTGTACTTAAAATGCATATAAAACGGAATTCCCATTTAAAAGCAAACTAGAAATAATATTGAAAACAAACAATTAATATATAGTTACAAAGAAATGAAATGATCTAGAGTTTTCAGAGCTTCTTAGTGAGTATTTTAAATATATACTTTATAAACATTTTAAACTTGAAAACAAAGAATTCATATTTTCAAATAATTAAATAAATATTAAAAAAAAATATTTTAAATGTCTTTAATTTATTGGATTAATTAGGTCGATATTTAATATTCTCAAATAGCTATATAAATATTTTAAAAACAATTTCAGATTATTTTTATTTTCTTTTATTGAAGTGAGTTCTAAAGTTAATGTCACTCAATAAGTCGGTCCTTCAATCCTGATAAACAATTTTGCACACAATTATATGGGAAAATAAGAATATTGATCGAAAAATATTTGAATGCGCTTTTAAATTCGAATAGAAAATCGCATTTGACTGCGCAAGATTGGGAAGGAAGTAAAATGAAGACAAAGGACGTTCCCCATAAGCCTCTGGCAGCCATTGTAAGCAGTTTGCTGAAGGTCTTATCACATTTATGCTATTGTATATGCATTTTTTATGTGTTCTGACAACTCAACTGGCGGTGATAGCCAAAAGGAGCCGGGTGTGCTGGCCAACTCGAGGACCATAAATCAAAAACCGCCTGCAGTTTCAACTCGTTCCTCTTCTTTAGCTGCTACAATTCAAATGTTGGCGTTAACGCATGAAATATGCATATGTATGACCCAGGATGCATGAAAAGGATGCATTGCAATTTTTAAGCTTGGTACTCAAAGGGGACACGAGTATTATAAGTTTGTGACAGACACGAGGAGGCAACTTGGACCCTATAAATTACATATATTTTTAATCAGCGTTTTATGATTTTATTTTTATATGGTTTGTTGCGATTCAATTCAGCGTAATTCAGCTAGCGAGTATCTCACTGTCGAGCTCGCCCGAATATAGAGTTGAAGTTTTTGAGTTTTTTTAAGCCACATATACTTTGCTTTTGCCCCATTCAATTTGATAGACAGGTCAAAGTAAGCATTGCTTAAACTCTTTCGAAACGTGGACGCTGTCAGAGCAGCTTTAGTCTAGTCGAGTTTGTGAAGCGACAAGCATAATCTTGAAAAATAAAAAAGAGAAATAGAAATAATAAGTAACTAAAAGATATGAACCAAAATGTCGGATGATGATCAGCCTTCACCTTCACGTCAACGCAATAAACCTGGACGTCCGCCGCCCCCGAAACGTCCAAAACAGCCTCGCTCGCTGCGATTTCAGGTGCCGGTTGCCGCCGAAAGGATCAATGTTTCACCAAGGGCTGTGCCAGAAGGCACTGAAGGGACAGCAAAGGATGATCAGATGCCGACGAGCTCAGCCCGGGACGGTCAGACGTCGGAGAATGTACGCTTTAATCTGCCAGAGAAGGATTTGCCTCCAACACCACCGTCAACCGATCTAACAGATACAGCTGAAGGAACGCCGAAAAAACCTGAAACGCGTTCGGATAAGATTCTTAAGTTTTTAAACAGGAGAAAGAAGCCGACAGTCGATGAGAGCGAGGAAAGAAGTCATCAAGACAGTTGGCGTCGCAGATCCAATGCAGATCGAGTCAATCCGAATGCCAGGCAGAAGTCTTCGAGAATTCTGTACACAACCGATGAGGAGGTACGCGATGCTCTCATGGAATTTGCAATCTTTATCGTATTTCTTCTACTAACCTCGATGGGTGAGTATTTATGTTGGAATCATTAGATAAAGTGTAACTTCTATAATAAGAGAGCTTTTCCTGCTGAGACGAATTCTCATCAACTCTTTTTATGAATTTGAAAGATAAGCCTCAATTCCGGAACGTTCTTTAATCCCCAGTTACCCTATCCGTACGCCATTCATACATGTTTTATTTTAACGATACGATGAAGAAGCTTTTTACCACACGTCAATTAGTTGTGGCCCCATCAGTGACCGTATCTTTTGAGAATCTAATCACAGTGCCGGATTGGTGGGACTATCTGATCTATAATTTTCTAGTTACTCTGCATGGCGACATGTCGTCCGTCAGTACTGATGGATCGCAATTAACTGATCCCGGTGAGGTAACAACTAAAGCTCCAGATGACGGTGACGACCTTGAGGGCGGTGGTGCAAAAAGGTCTCGCAAGAAACGGGACGAGGATAAGGATGGTTATGACATTAATCATGAAGAACCCGAGGAACGAGCGGGCATGTCATCGAATCGAACCCATCTCGAGGGTCGGATCTTTTTGCATGAGAATTTATTGCTTGGACCGCCTCGTCTTCGACAGATCCGTGTTAGGAAGGATACGTGCTTTGTGAACGATGCTTTCATCCGTTACTTTAACACATGCTACGACTCGTATTCGGCGGCAGCGGAGGAAATAAAAACTCACCATGGAGGAGCCACATTTCGAACAATGAAAGAATTGGACTCGACACCAATTTGGACCATTCTGAATACGTACAGCACCGGTGGCTATACTGTTGATTTGACCTACGACAAAGACGAAAATCTGAAAATAATCCAAGATTTAAAATCGAATCTTTGGTTGGATCGTGGTTCACGTCTCTGTCTCGTCGAATTTAATCTTTACAATGAGAATACGGATATTTTTCAGAGCGCCAAGTGAGTGAATATTCGAATTTTCCATAACAATCGTTGATATTATTAAACCATCCTTAAGATTAATTGCGGAAATACCACCAACTGGAGGAGTTTTACCACAGACTCATATACAGACAGTTAAACATTTCTCATTTATAACGGATAAAAGTCTATTTATGTCGGTTGTCTATATCTTCTGGTATATTATGGTTATATACTACAACATTAATGAGATTAACGAGATACGAAAATCTGGATTTAAAATATATTTCAAGAGCTTATTGAATATACTCGACTCGTTTATTTTAATGGTAAATCATATAAAAGTATCAACTCTTATTTTATAATAATCCCTATGAATCTCAATAGTTCTGTTATCTAGCATTGGTCTATAATGTATGGCATACACTAAAGATAGAAAGCCTGATTACTCAGGCGCAAATGGGAGAGAAATATCAAAGTTTGGATTCGCTCTGCTTTGTGAATACCATCTACGTGGATATGATGGCAATTTTGGCATTTCTCGTCTGGATCAAAATCTTTAAGTTTATCAGTTTCAATAAGACTCTCGTACAATTTACAACAACTTTGAAACGCGTAAGTTTTTTACATCATAAGGTGGGAATTTTCTATATAATATCACTTTTATTTTAGTGCTCCAAGGACTTGGCTGGTTTCAGTCTCATGTTTGGCATCGTATTCTTGGCCTATGCCCAACTGGGTCTATTGCTTTTTGGCACAAAACATCCAGACTTTCGTAACTTTATCACCTCCATTTTGACCATGATGCGCATGATTCTTGGCGATTTTCAATACAATCTCATTGAGCAGGCCAATCGTGTGCTTGGGCCCATCTACTTTTTAACCTACATTCTCTTGGTCTTCTTCATTCTATTGGTATGTTGCGAATCCTCTTAGAAAGGTTTTTATGAATTGAGTGAATCAAGTTTATTATCGAAATCTAAAAGTCGACAAACAACGAATCGAGTTATCGATGTGTCTCCGATTATTGCCGATATATCGAGTTATCGAGAAAATGTTCGAACTATGGAGATATTCGACTTATAGAGTTCTGTTTCTTAAGTGTTTTAATTTTACGGGAAAATTTTGACTAGTAATGTTCCTTGTGAAAAATCTTCAAGCTTTCATTACTTTAAAAAAACTGATCAGATTTTCAATCGGAATATCATTTTTATAATGGCTTGGCTTTTTAATCTGTTCTAAATTAAACTTTAAAATAATTTTTTTATCAGAATATGGTGCAAGGGGTCCACCTTTTGTTTTTAAAAATTCAAAGTTTTCAATCTTAATTTTTAGCTTGCAATCAACTTCTTATGTTCTAATTAGTATTAAACAGCTGTTTAAACTTGAATCTGAGACAGTTAATTTTTTTTTATAGAAAAGTCGAGAAAATCGTCGATTTTTTAATGTACTTTTACGTCACTACCTTACACACTCCATCTATTCATCTAGAACATGTTCTTGGCCATCATTATGGAGACGTACAACACGGTCAAGAGCGAAATAACACAAGGTCGTAGCCAACTTGGTTCTTATGTCTATAAGAAACTAGCCGCTTTAATCTATTTCATAACTCACTGTGGACGCAAGCGTCGCCATCACGATACTATTAATCCCGAGCCGGAGAATCAAGAGTTCACTGACGATCCGAAGTCCGGTCGCTACGACCCATCCAAAGTTCAATTGCGTCGTAACATGACTGAGGCTGAGTAAATCTTATATAAATCAGTGTGTTTTTATGCTATTAACATTGTCCTTAATCTTTTTTAGGGGCCACTACTTCGAGGATGTTCCACAAGATGTCACTAACAAGGATTTGTATCGGTAGGTTTCACTTAAATACAATAAAATATGCTTTTAAAGATCTTTTTAGTCTGGTACCCAAAGGGAAAAAGGGACTAATAGATTTATTGAAATGTTTACCGGCTGTCTAACAGTCGATCACACTCAGACTATAGCGTTTTAACTTGTTCATCTCGTTTTCAGTCTGAACAATCGTGTGTCATTGCTGGAGGAAATTTTGGAACAACTCGTTGCCAATATGGATCTCGTTTTGAAGCGCGTGGAGAAGGAAATTAAAAAGCAAAGACATTCCTAAAGCATTTATCCATTGTTCCATTTGTTTGAATAAAATGTTGAGCGTTGCAAGTTGATGCGACTGTGATTTTTCAGCTGTAAATCCAACCAAGCAAACAATCACATAAGTGAAAATTAATTAAGTGCAACTCGCACACAACACAACACTGAAAAACAAAGCAACCGCAAGAATCTGGCGCTAATCTCTGCCAAATTCGTAACCTCCCCTTCCCCTCCCTTCGCCTTTCCCAACTCCTTTCCTCCCGCCCAATTCTGTTGGCATTGTCCACAGCAGCGTAAACGGGGCTAAAAACGGGAACCAAAGCAAACAAAGCGTTACCAACGAATTAAACTGTGTTTAGTTATATATTTAGTTATACGCTTCCTCGGAGTTCTGTTCTGGTGTCCTGTTACCAAAGGACATGTGTGTGTGTGTGGGTTTGGAAACATTATTAAGTAACTGCCAGTGGAGCCTGGACTAAAGAACCGCCGAGTTGCGGTTGTGGCACGTGTGTGGCGAGCAGTAACAACTGGGTTGAAAACAAACGAAAGAACGGCGAATTTTGCAAAATTTTATTCATAAAATGTTTAAATCAGCCAAAATTAGAATTGAAACACAAGAATGCAAAATCTAGAAAATTCAGAGTAAAACAAGAGATAAATCAATAATAATTTAAAAAATCAGCATTTATTTAAAAAAGATAAATTTTGTTCCGCAATTGTATTGAAAAGCAACAACAGCAAAAGCGACGGATTCGTAAATACAAAGAGAATGTCGAGTGCTGTAGCAGACAGGTATAGAAACAGAGCAACAGCAGCAGTTCAAAGCCGCCATTTACCTTTTACAATGGCGCCAAGTTCTACATGATAACGAGATGAACAAGAGAGGAGAGCGTTACGTCATAATTACTTACTTTCATGCAATGCAAAAGCTCATGCACATAACAAGGGAAATTGCGCTAAGAGATACCCTAATTTACTTATGCGTACTTCCATGTAACATACCAAATAGCGCAAGCAAAGAGAAAAGAAGAGAGTAAGAGAGGAGGATCTAGACAGATAGCAAGAGTGAACCGCAAGCGGATAAACATAATGCTCAATGCTGATCTCTGGATAAACTGACTTGTTATCGCCTTTTTCTCTTTATCCTGCAGGGTATTCAAAATGCTCAACTACTGCTGATGATGATGGCAGCTGGCAACTGGCCAATTGCAGGGATTGCCAGCTGCATCCCCAAGCCAAATATGCTGGCCACTTGTGCAATCAATGGGCTTACAATCCACACTCCCACCTTTTGCACATTCACTATCATCCCAAAGAGCAGCAACAAACAAAAACAACAACAAAAATTCGTTAAGTGTCTGCACACAAGCGAAAGCAAAATGAAATTGAAGCGTAAATATTAAACCGGTGAATATGAAATGAAATGGCAAATATTACAACTGCTTTACCGTTATTTGCACAGCATAAATCAACACTCGTTTAAAGATGCTGCACATGCTACAATAAAATACATAATATAACGAGAAGTCGAAGGAATTTAATAAAATTGCAAAGCTTTTTTTTACAAACAGGAATGGTTAAGTCTGCAGACTCCATTTAACAGTTGTCTGTTAAGCCGCAAAGCTAAAATAACATCAAGCAACATTCTGTAATCGGCTTAGTTTGAACTGTTTTTTAAAGTGCAACACGACAAAAGGATAACGGATAATTAAACTGACCAAAGTTAACCATTAATTAAACGCTCAACTCGTTAAATACATGTAAGAAAAAACTAGCAAATAAATAAAAAAAGAGCTACAAAATTGCACAAGTCATTTAAATGCAGTTGTAATACCCCCAAAAACAATATTTTGGATTTATACAATTTAAAGAAATAATATATTTGCTTGTTTAATTTGCAAAAAAAAAACAGAATATAATTGAATGAATTCTGAAAAATAAATTATCACCCTGTAAATTAATACCCTGTAAAACCCGTAAAGCAAGAAAAAGATAACTGATGAATATATTTGGTATTCATATATTTTAAAGAAATAAATTATTTGCTTAATTTGTAAATTTAATACTTGTATTTTTTGAAAACATTGTTGATAATTTAATGAATGCTGCGCTCTCCTATAAATAGATCTCTTTGTGATATTCGAGCAATGATAATGAATGCAGTTCTTCTTAAAAAACTAAAACACTTAAGCTAAGATCCCCTAAACTCTAGCGGCGTGGAGGCATCAGGGATAATTTCTCAAACTTTGGCATCGTTTGGACATTCACAGGAACAACTTCAATTAACTCGGCGTCCGGATTCGATGGAAAGTCGGGATTTGCGGCCGCAGCATCGTTAACAGCAATATCATTGGACAGATCCACGGGCACAAACTTCTCATAGATGTCAATGTGATTATTGAGATCGTTGTCCGGATCCGCACTTTCGCCATCCAAAGTTGCCCACTCGTCGTTAAAGGTGTCGCTCATTTCAATGGGTGCTGCAAAGTTCTCCTCATCATCCGAAGATTCAAGCTCTTCACGTTCTCTGTGGAGTTGCATCTGCTCAAATTCGGACTGTGGCGGGTCGACTAACTCTGAATCCGTCTCGTCGCCAAAGTTTTCAATGGCCTCCGATTCTGGCGCCGCAATATGACTGTCGCTGTCATGCAGTGGCATTTCCGTTTCCTCATTATGCGCCATTGTGTCGGCATCTTGAGCTGCGACCAGCTGCTCTTGCTCCTGCTCCTTTTCCTCCTCCTCTCGCTGCACATCTTTCATCATGTCGGCCATTATAGAATGTCTGTTGTCAGTGCTCTCTGCAATGGAATCCTCTGCAAGTACTGTTGATGTTGTTGTTGTTGTGGTTGTCGTCTGTACATATTATATATTTTTGTATGTGCATCAGTATGTGTATGCGTGCGTGTTTGTTTATGTAAATAAATTGAATTAAAATTATCTTGTATTAATTTGAAGTTGCCAATTATTGTGAATGGGTTTTTAGTACAAGCCGTCGCAGCATGCAAAAAAATAAAAATAATCAAATTATATAATATAACACTTTAAATATTAAATTTAAACTTACACCCTCAGCTCTGTCTCTGCTGCACTCAATGCTACAACTAAGCCGCTGTTAAACAAAGCTTTGACTTTTATATGCTGCTTATCGCGAATGGCAGTGACTCATTGGGAGGAAGCTGTTAAGCTGTGCTCTTAAATGCTGCGCTGTTAAGTGCACAACATTCTGTTGCTAAGCTAGTTTTTCTAAGCTGCTCTTGTTATTTAACTCTCACTGCTGTTAAGCTGCTTATTCGCTCTCCCTCAAATACTCTCTCTCATTCATTTTGCATTTAGCTTCTTATTATGCGCTGCCTCACGCATGATTCACCTTCGCTGAAATAAAATCAGCATGCTAAGAGCAAAACGCCCCTTGGCTCTCGACATTCAGTTTGTCATTTCGTTTTGTTGGTCACTCGGTCGATCGCTGTAACCGTGACGTCACAAGTTATTTGTTAGTCTCGCTTCTGACAGCTTCTGACACTTCTATTCATCTTTCCGTCTCTGTAGCAAATTGTACAAAATTCGAAGAATTCATATTAATAATAAACAAAATGCGCGTTAGCTATTTTTATTTGCTACGCTCATTAAAGTAAATTTGCATACTAAGATGATTTAATTATTAAACTCGTTGATGAACAAACTAAAACACATAGAGGCTGCTGTGGCAAAAGTCACATAATCAGTTAATGCACAAACTGATTGAGTCACAAATTTAATTAACCTTTCCGGAGAATTTCCTGAGAATTGTCTCTGATAACCCAAGATTGCGTCTACAACACATAAGTGACATATTTGTCATATAACGAACTTTACTATATTACTTGATTTTTTGACAGTGAGCTCTCGCTAATTGAAACGGTGTTCGTGCAGCTGTCGTTTTTAGTTTACATCAATTAAGCTGAATATAATATTTCATGCTATTTCTATCTACTTATACTACAAAAATTATGTACTAGGAGTATTTCAGATTTCTTAAACATATTTGTATTTTTTTATAGATATCCTAAAAGCTAGGAAACAGCTTTGAATGTGAATGTTTCTTAAAGAAATTTATGAGCTGTACTTGTCGATTTTAGTACACGTATCACTTGTACCTCCTTCCCCATCTTTAAGCTCCTTCTCACTCATATGAACTGAACATTTTCGCAGTTTAACGCTCTATTTTACGCTGCATATTTTATGTGTGAAAAGTGTGTGTGTGTATTTGTTGCAAGCCAATTCATGCTGCTTTTTGCTCATTTCATGCACACTTTGTAGCACGCACATTGCTCCAGGCCGGCTCTGACCCCCGCCCCCGCCTCATCCCCTGACCCGCGGCGGACGTACCCTTAACCCATGTTTAACCAGCGCATAAAAAATCCCCGGCACATAACAAATTGAAATGCAAGTGCACAAAGTAATTTTTACAAAGTTATGAAACGCTTTGCTGTGTCGACACACGAGAACTCTACGCTATATGCGATAAATGTGGTTTATATGGCAATTCATATACATGTTTGCACATTTTTTTAATAGCAAAATATTAATAAAAGATATACTTTATATTTGCATGTATTTACAGACGAATATTTGACTGTTTGTGCCAAACGTCAGCCAAATTGTTTAACAGCCTTCCACAATTTCATAATATTTCTGCAGACGGTTTTTTCCTCTCAATATTAATATTTATAACCATGAATTTTCAATTCAAATAAGTTTATTCACTGTAGTTTGGGGTGCCAAAACCGCAGTTTTCAATATCCGCAAGAGATGAAAAAGTCGGAAAAATAAAACCTATATGTATTCATACAATGCAAAAATTGAATAAATTTGTGTGACTTTAGTGATTGTTTTCCGCATACGCATACACATTATTCAATTCATAGGAAACATAATTTCAGATAAATTCTTAAATGTATGAAGATTATCTTTGGAATACTTTCATTTTATGGTTTTCTTTAACTATTCTGAAAATTTTATAAAAATCGAATCTTGCAAATACTAGTAAGGCTAACATTACTTTCTACACGGTATCTTGTCGTTCAGCTTTCTTATTTTTTCCCACTTAATAGAAATGCCGGACAAATCGGAATCGCTGAATTGCTTAAATAATTTTAAAAATTTAATATCGTATGTGAAACATGCTTTAAATTTATTTAAAAAATTAAATATCGTATGTTAAACACTGACATGTCACTTACACCTTAAAGTTGTTCATAATGGCGCTTCACGCCGCATTGCATATTTTGTATGGTCATTTATTAATTTCGCGTTGATTTATGTAGTAACAAAATAAAAAAGTTTTTTAAAAACGTGAAATGGCGACATGCAAAATGCTCGAAAGTCGCGTGCTCGTCGATTTCGATACAATAAATTCTCATAAATATTGCACGGTCGCATAGAGCCACGCCCACCAGAAGGCTGAAGCAACACGCCCAAGACAAGGATTTATGCGCATGCCGCACATGACTTTTAATATAAATTAATTTTTATTATGGCTAAAAGTAATTAATGGACTTGAAAAACCGCATATATGATGCATGTACCGTTAAATTGTTGCAACAACTGTGTGGAACGGTGTGCAGTAAAGCACATTTATAACGCAACTGTTAGCGAACGTCTGGCAACCCTGGTCGGCTTGACAGTAACAAATTGCCGCATCTAATATACAAAATTAACTGAATTACGAGTGTATGGTATATGTATAATATATGAACATGCAAAGAAAATAGAGTGTAATTATCTAACCAATTAACTGAATTTTCTATAGAATAAAAAAGCTTTATAAGCTTATAAAAGCTACAAATAGAATCCATTTCAAGTAAATACAAAGCAAGCTCATTAAAGCTTGGTTTAACTTAACATAAGATACATTTTCACAGATATATCCCAGATAACATATTTAATTTAAATATTTTTTTGCTACATTAAATCATGTTTTTCAGACCCAAAAATCCCAATAATTATTTGTGAAATTGTTCAACTAAAAGTTAAACTTTTAGAAAGCTATTCAATTATGCAATTATCTATGTATATTTTTTAGCACAGCCAGTAATTGCTATAGTTAGAAGCCGCAATAGTTCCTTACCAGCCGATTAATTTTTTTTTTTTTTTTTTTTTTTTGGTTTTATAATAGGAATATAATTTGTTTTTATATTTTCCGTTGACACGTAATAAAATGTATAATTTATTTGCATTATTAATTTAGACGCAATCGAGTCAATCCAGAGGCAAATAGAAATACATTAAAAAACATAACAATTCACACTAATCTATTAAATAAATATGCATATTACAATGTTGTTCATAGACAGCAACATCATATGAAATGAATTGAAAAGAAATCTAATTGGGAAAATAAACATTTTGTCGTGTTAATAAAATATTTATGATTGCGGTGGCCGACGGTTTATTGGCCTGGCCAGGCAAATAAACAAAACTTAATTATGTTAAAAAAAAAAGAAAGAAAATTCACAACAATTGAAAATAAGCAACTGAGCAGCTGCTCGACCAGGAGATACCCTGCAAAGAAGCCAGACTGTGTAAGCTTCCCGAATCCGTTACTAAATTCTTCTGCGACTTCTATTGTGTAACAATAGCTGGATTTTTATAAAAAAATTTGAATTCAAAACTTTTTTGATTTGTCAGATAAATTAAAGTAAATTTATCAAATATTCACACGCTCGATTATTAAAGTTTTGGCTTATACTAAAAAAGGAAAATTAGAAAAAGAAAAATATCGCTATAAATTAGATAATTAAACCAGAGCCGGAGTCATACCAATCACCATCCACACCAGTTGACTTATAATTAACTAAATCATAATTACAATTAGTTGAGCAAATAAAAAAGCAGGCAACAAGTATCTACAAATAAGAATTTAAGTTTAGTTTTAAAGCAAAACTTTATTTGGAAAAAATAAAAATATTAGAATTTTTCATATATTACAAGTTGACATGTATGTATGTATGTATTCATATGCGGCTCAATGTACAGAGATTGTTCAGTTATATACATACATATGTATATCGTGTATTTAGACGGTTAGTAGAGCTCTACGAAGAATTCGATTATATTTATTGGCAAGGCACTTTGTAAGCATTTCCTGGTTAGGTTTTGTTTTTAGTTGCTTCGGAAATGCTGGTAAAAGCTGTCAAAGTTGTTGTTGTTTTTTTTTTTGTGGCTTTTATACCTGAGGTCCATCGATGTCGCGGACTTCGTTGTCCCTGGGCTGTTTCTCGAGGGGCTCACGACGATCATCCTCATCGGAGTCATCGAGTTCGCTGCGTTTCGGAGGCGCCGAAGTGGAGGGCGAACTTTCCGGCTTTATTTCGCCGTTATTGTTGATGACGCCCTCGATAACCTCCTCGCCACTTTCCAAGGGTCGCACATTAACCAAACGCACCTTGAACACATTGTTCGAGTCCCCATAGACGGTCTCATTGATCTCGAGTCTGTGACCATCCACAACCTAAACGAATTTGCACAAGCTGAGTTTCCATTTAATGCCTGACTTTGATGTTGGGCCTCACCTTAACCGTTGACGTGGTATTGCCATTCTTGGTATCCAAGGGGGTCAGAGCTCTCAGACCGAAGCCAAGAGGAAAGCCAGTGTCAGACGACGAATCCCCGGATCCAGCCTCAGACTCATCCGAACCGACAGTCACGGGCCAAAGACGAGTGCGCAGACGACGGAAAATGTCTGAAAAGCAGGGAAAATAAATGCATAAAAAATTTTGTTGTCTGTGGGATAATTTCACGCCAAAACAAACTAGAATGATAATAGAAGAGCCACAAATTGAAAATGAGGTAGGTGTGTAGGAGTGTTGAGGAGAGAGGAGGGAATGTGGCAACTACAAAGGTACAAAGCTCGAGGTACTCTGGGAATTGACGCAGATGTTGCAAAGTGGCAAGTCTGACTCCGGATGTCGTTCTTGTCATCTCTATCTATCTCACTCTCCCATTCTATATCTGTCCCCCTTTTTATCGTCTCTTTGTTGACTGACGCCAGACTCTAGACGCCTTTTGCCTTGCTAATGCGTTTTTCAGTTTAAAATCCTTAATCCGTAAACGCACTAAAAAGCGTTTTCTGTGTCGTCAACGTCTGCTTGCAACACCTAATCCTCTTGCGCCCCCTAACCCCACCCCCCCCTTACCCCTTTGTCACATAGCAGACAATACATTTGCTGCACTCATTTCGCACTCTTTCGCATTGGTTTCTTCATTCATCACCATTCTTCTTCTACTAACTCAACCTTGTCATAAATATACTTGACCGCATTGTTTTTCAGCCCTTGTTGCAATTCATTTGCTTGTTGCATTCTAATGAGTTTACGAGTGCCACAAATACTTGACATCATTGTGACACATTTTACTGCCCTATGAACTTACTTCAAGGTGCCTTTAAGTTCTTATACTTCAAGCGGTTTTTCCTAGATCTGCTTTGGGCCAACTTTAATGCATCATTTGGAATGCCAATTTGGCATAGAACAACTTTTTCGTATACCCTCTAAATTTATGTGTGGTCAACTGTTGCAATTCTGTGGAAATTATAAAATTCTACCTTATTTAATTTTCATAAAAAAAAGTATAAAAATTAAATAAAAAATAATAATAATATTGGATTCGTTATTAGAAGAATATTTATTATATTATTTGAAAATTCTATTTTGATGACTTCCTTGGTATATTTTCAGCATACGAAATTCTTGATAAAAAATTAAATACAACGTTTTTTCCTAAGAATAATGTTTTATGGTTTCCAGTTCAATATTCTTTATTTCAATAGCTTGCAAAAATATTATTTAATCAATTCTTTCTTTTTTTATTAATCTTAAGCTGGAATTTTTAACAGTTTTTATTATATTTAGTTCATTATGTTTCGGTTTCTCGTATCTATTAAGAAAATCATAGGATATTCGCATTCCATCAGACCTTTTTAAACAATATATGGAACCAGCTAACATAATGAAAGTTTTTCCGTTGATTCTGTTGTTGTTTTTGAGTTGTTATCTTTGCGAAGAAGCTGACGCTGAAGCTAAATAAAAGTTTTCATGCATATAAAACGAGGCATTGGCTTAAGAACTTTTACAGCGTATTAGTTAGCAAAAGATTTATGAAGTTTGAGGAGCACATCTTCATCTTCATCTTCATCTCTATCTTCATCTTCCTCGTAGTTAAGAAGCATTTTAGAAATGTTTTTTGCACAGCTAACCAAGGCTCAAACTTTTCACTTTTAATGGTCATCAGAGTTTGACCCTCCCTACACATGCATATATCAATATAAATCTCCCGAAATAAGAACTTTGTCTGCCCACAACATTTTTGACATAATATTTTGATAAATTGTTTACATTTTTTCCATGGCTTGGCAAACTCTTAACTTGATCTCTCCCACTCTCTTTCGCTCTGGCAAAAGTTGTTAAAAACTTAAACAATGTACGTGTTCTGAATACACACACACATATGCACATATTCGCATACTCTGTAAATTATGTTGACTAATTGGCTTGGCATATGAAGGAGTATGTCATGTAATAACCATAATAAATGAAATATGCATTAAATGCATTCATACTTTGTACATTCTACTCGTACATTGTAATTACTCGTAATGCAACGCTACATTTGCAATTAAATGCAGTTGCACATGCGTCACGTGGCAGCTACAGTGGAGAGAGTAAACTCACCATCGAAGGAGTCAAAGAAGCCAAGGTTGAAGGCTGATGGATTCGGTTGCAGGAATGGATATCCAGCCGTATCGATGACGCCCTTAAAGTCATCGAAATCCGTATCGCTCGATTCGCTCACCGGTCGACGCTGTGGCACGGAAATCACCTCGGCATCATCCTGCGGACTGTTACGTGCTGCAAGCAAAAAAAAAAGAAAAATCAGAAATTAAATAAAATGTATACATATATTTTACGCATAATTATAATTAAGAGCACAGTTTAAAATGTATCCGACCGAAGAACTGCCATAAATTAGCTGCGAAAAGTGCGTGAAATAAGCCAAATCAGCAAACGGTTAACTGTAAACCGTAAACTGAAATCTGAAACCACAAACTGCTGACGTCTTTTTGGCTCTGCTTTTGGCCCTTCGTTAATTCCCCCACTTTGCCGTTGGCCATCATTTGTGCTAATCATTTGGGAGCCTCATTAGCGCTTATTAGAGTTTTCATTTTGCATAATTTTGTGCGTTGAAAATATTTATGTACATGAGGGGGGAAAGTGCCTTGCCCTTTTGAGCTGACCTTCAGAGCTGGGTCCTTACGAAATGCTGACAAGAGACTGGAATACAGAAACTGATTTTATGTACAATGTTGCTATGACTTTATTATAAAAATTTATTTTATAATTATGAAAGCAACATTTTGATAATTTCCTTCAGATCCTTTTAATTTAAATGTCTACTCTTATATAGTTTTATTCACGATTTCATCCTAGTCTCAGTTATTATTTTGCATTTAATCATTTAAAAATTAAATTGTAGTAGCTGGTAAATCACATCTAACAGCAGTAGATTGAAAACCGCTTCAACAAACTGGGCCAAGGCTCTATTAAGACCCATTTTTATCATGTCCCCACTACTACGACAAGAAGTACAACTTCAGTGCACAAATAAACAACACAACTTGTGTGTGCAGCTTGGAGACATCACGACGTTGGGAAGGGAGTGGGCGGAGAACTGGCTGGTTGCCTAGATGGATGAATGTGTCCCCCTCGGCCTTGTTGCAGTTCATAAATCTCAGCAGCTGAGACTGACAGCATACAACAAGTGGCAGGACAGGACAGCAAATAAAAAAGGCAAGTTCAACTAACGATGTCAAAAATAAGTCAAGCCAAGTCGGGACTTGACTTGGAATGAAATGTGAAATGTGAAAAGTGTGTGAGTTTTTCATGCTGCGTAAAAATGCGTACATAAAAATGCAAAATGTAACATGACACCTAGGGTGTAAGCAACGCCCCCTATTCCATTTCCCCTCATCATAGGGTATGTCAAAGCCCCTTGAACATTCGCTTTTTAAGCCGATTTATGAGAAATACACACGGCACTCGCAATATGTTCGGTTTAAAAAAGTCTCCGCTATATATATACTATATGTATGAGGTACCCTGCAACGATCAAACATAAAGTGGAGCAATGCAACAGCAGCAGCAGCAGAGACAGAAGTAGCCACAGCAACGAAATCGAGAATCGAGACAAAAACAAAGTGGACGGGGTCGAGTATGAATGTCATTTACAAGTGCAAATATTTACCTTTTGTGGCACATACGAAAGTGGGCTACAAGCTGGCAAATATGCAGCGTGGATATTTATATTTATATGCATGCATACAGCAAATATTCATATGATAAATCTATGGGAGTATACGACTGTCAAATGAGCTGCAATTTCAACTGTTTGCAACCTTAACAGTTTGCTCAACTTGTGTGTATTATATTGTTTTTTAACTCCAACCCTACATACGATTCTGCTGAAACTTGTAAGATTTATAGTTTGTAGGCCCAAATACATATGTGTAAAATTTTATAGCCACCCCTATAAAGATATTCATTATAATAAGAAATAAAGCATTTATAACTATAGTAACTCAGTTTCTAGCCAACTACATCTAAGAATTTTCAAGTTAATGCCATGAAAGCATTGCCCTTACTCTTTTAGCGTGTACTTCGCTCAAAAAATATGCCAAATTTGGCAACAAAAGCTGATTAAAAGGTCGGCTAGACTGTTCTTTATAATACTTCATGGTTTTTTATGCAACATACTTTGAGGGGGCGGGAAATTCACGTTGTTGCTGTTTCAAATTGAAACGTGTTTGAGAGTGCCAAGAATATTATGGAAATGAAAATGTGCAACTACGAAAAATCAGATACACACACACACATACCTAAAGAGGAAATGCTGTTGGGTTCAAGCCCCTAACTGGAGTCCCTTCTAAACCCATTCGAAAATAAAGCAGGCGTTATTAATCATGCGAATGCTGTAGAAAAAACAGCAGTAGCCCGTAATGAAAACATCTACATGGCATATTCATTAATTTTCCAATAATTAAGCCCACTGTGAGAGGAGGAGAGGGCGGTAGGCAGTTGGTTCATTGTTCCGCTGGCTGAATTATGAAATTAATAAAAGCAGTTGGCAGTTTGGCTTTTGTGTAACAAAATTTTCCGCCGAGCGCTGCGCTTTTGTTCTAAACACAACGAATTTGTTGCTAATTATGTAAGGTTAACTGTATGTTGGGGCCGTTTTGGGCCATTCAGGATAAAGGGGGCGTGGCTTTTGGCTGTTGGCCTGTTGCTGCCTTTCTCCTTTTTTTGCTGAAACGCCACAAAGAAAATCACTTGGCCTGCGTTTTATGGTGCTAATTGCCAACAGGCAAAGGGGCGTCTGGTTAAGATTGGAGCCCGATTCTGGGACGGCACAGACTCCGTCAATTAATTAACATAATTGTACAATTTTGCATAATTTAGTATGATGCGATTGCTTCCATTTTTTCCTGTCTTGACTTTCGAGTGAAATTTTCGTTGCTTAAATTTTAATTGTGCTTAGAATGGGGAAATACTTTTTAATTACATTGCATTACAATTTTTTTTTTCTCTGACGAACAAAGTGACAAAATGATGAAAGTTTAAAATTGTTGAAAAAGTGTCTAGAAGTAAATATGGAAAAAGTATTGGAGAAGATTCAATTTTCCAAATAAATACAATTTTGAAGCAAAAAAGGAAATTGCATAAGTTTTGACAAAGTTATGAGTTGTCATAATTAATTAAAAAAATAATTTTTGCCAGAATCTGAAGACTATAATCTTTTCTTAACAGTTAGCTTAAGTTTTTCTTCTTTCGCTTGCAAGCATAGACTTAAGCTTAAAACTTTTAAACTTAAAAAAATGCAAATCTTTTTTATAAAAAGATTCCGCTAAAACATTTAGCAACAGGGATTTGAGAGATTTAGATATCCCACCAACTAAGTAAATGTATCTGCAGCTGCAGCTCTTCACTCAACTCCAATCATAATTACTTGGCAACTTGTGGCAGCCTAAGTCCCCCGAGGGGTGGAGGAAGGTCCCCGCCTCGTGCTGCCGTTGCAACTATTGTGGCAACTTTTTACATTAACCAAAGTGCCGGCTATTAAAAATTCATTAATCGCACGCAACTGAAAAGCAAAACACCTCATAAAAACACGAGCTTTAGTGCTTCAACTCGACTGTAAGATACCTTGTAGAAGAAAGATGTCTAAAAATATTATATTTAACACGCCAATATTTCCTGTCGTAGCATTTGTCAACTTTACTCTAGATGCACATGAAAAGAAAAAGATTATTTAATTTGCCTATTACATAAACTTCCACAAAATTACAACATCCTATTTCGTAAATTTTTAACGAATACAGGGTATAGGGACAGAACTGAAAAAACTCGCAGCAAAAGTTTAATTGATTTGAGCGGAAAATGGCAAAATAATTGATAGATAGAAGCTCACCAGCATTTAATGAGAGTTTTGCCCGCAGAGAAAGTTGCCAATATTTGCAATTTGAAATAATTTTGGCCAAAAATTTAATGTTTTATAGTTATTAATTAGAAAAGTTTCCACAAGCAGATGAAATTGGAGATGAAGCAAATTAAAATTGATTTTCATTTTGATGAAATTCAAAATTAAAATTTCGTTTTGCGGATTGAATTACAATTTTGCAGTTGCCCCAAAAACGAAAATAGAAAAATGTCCAGACTGTTGACGAGTTGATGCGGCGTATTTATTACGCATATTTCATAAAATGTTCGGCAATTGCTTTGTACTTTGTAGTAATTGGAAAACACTTGCTGCATCAATTGATATTGCCTTTTGGGCATTAGAGATGGAAGTCAAGCAGCATTGAAAATTCGACTTACTCGACATTTCAAATTAAAAAAAAACATTATTTAATTTCTATTTCTTATTTCATGATGAGATCTTTAGTTACTTTGAGTAGACAGATATATTTGGATAGTATATTTCATCAAGTTCCATAGTATTTTATATTTATTTAACTTTTCTAAGAATCGTATCGATTTTAGATTTTTAAAATTTTCAATATATAGTTATACTGCATTTTAGAAATGATTTAAAAAAGTTTATAATGCAGAAATTCTTTCAAATCATGTGTCGTGACACGAGTTTAAGCACATCACGCATTCGTTTCTGGTTTGGAATTGGCAGACATATTGAATTCGTTAGCCAGGCGTGTACATTGATAATTTTAGACGGTTGGCCAAAACATAAATTCAAATGGATCTCGGCGCGAATAGCCACCGAGGCGAGCAACCGACACTTTGGCCAACATTTTAATTACCATTTTGGACTGGCATTGGTAAGGGCGCAAAAACGAATTTCAAATTTCGCATCAATTTGCCAACAAAACGCTACGAGATTGAGCGCACAAAGCAGACACGACAGACATATTGACAGACAGACACACACACATACGAATTTATCCAATAGTATAAGGAATTATGGCCATGACGTGTAACCATAGCAGTTAGTAATTATCGGGACGTATATATATTTTACCAACGACTATGGTCCAAACAAATACCAAATTATTTGCACCACACACATATTCGCTATCTATGCATATGTATGTGTGTGTGTGCTTGTGTTTTTGTGTCTGTATTATGTTTCATTAGAATTTTGTTGCTGCCATTTGAATGATTTGTGGCCAAGTATTGAGAAAAGCTGACAACCTTTGTTGATAGTTGAACGTTGAGTGTATAAAATACTCTGCAAAACCTTTGGAATACGAACTTAATGAAATTTTCCGAATACAAACTTATCCCACAAACTAGAGTCATAAATTTAAATTCACTTAAAATAGCAGAAAATATTCAAATGAAAATTATTATTTTTTTTATTTTCAAATTATAAATAATTACTATTAAGAATAATTAATTCGCTTAAAAGCTATCAATAATTAGTATGTTGATTATAAAATCTCAATATCCCTCATCTACTTAAAGGGTATTAACATATTGTTTTCATTTATGCCTACGATTGTGAATTTAGAAAAATTAGAATTTAGAATTAATGGAAAATACAAAATTATTTACCAGCATTGAAAATTCGCGCATTTATTAAATAACATCACTTTCTTATGACTAAAAATCAAAATTAATATTAAATAAATAAAATTTCAGTTGAGATAAAACCTCGTCTTAAAATAATTAATGAACATCTTTGAATTGAATAATTGAATTAACATTACACGTTGAATGTTTCATTTGTATTTAATTGAAATACTATTTATGTATGGTGTGCTTTAACTATCTTATCGTAACTACAATTAATGTGTATTCTCGATTATCATGGACAACATCTCATGCTTCATTACTCCCTATCGAATTGTGGAGTCTCTGTCTGTCTATCAGCAACGATTCTGTTTCATACTTATCACACACAGTGTCATGGTCTCTTTCACGCCGCTGCCAATCAGTCGCCGGTCAACTGACTAAGTCCTCCTCCTCTCCCCCTTCCCATTTCTAGCATGGCATGCCATCAATACCGACAATAGGAGGGGGTAAGGGATTGAAAGGGTGTAAGACCCCCCGTTTCATAGAGTCGCGTAGATAACTGGAACTACGCCGCAACCTCTAATAGGCAACGCATCCGCCACAGAAACCCGGACAGTGACCAGACCCAGATGTGGTTGTTGTTGTTGTTGTTGTTGCTGTTGTTGTTATGCCTCTGCTGCGCGTGACATTAATCAAGCCTAGGCCAAAGTCCCACATGCCATTGCCACCTGCAACATCATCATTCTCATCCCCATATCTATCCCTACCTTCATTATCCCCATCATCATCATCATCATCATCATCATGTGCTGCACATACATGTTCGACCCGTAGGGTGGCCGAAAAATCATTGTAGACATTTGTAATTAGAATTGATAGCAAAGCAGTCACTGTGTGAGAAGTAAAGGGGAGACACACACACACACACACACACACACACACACACATGCACAATGGCAGTGAGGCTCCACTGTGGTTGCTGTCGTTAAACAAATTTCGTTTTCGTTTTCAGTCTCTAGAATTTGGTATACCATGGATATGTGTACTCAAAGCCAGAGCTGAAGCACGTCCATCATTTGTTAAAAGTTCGATTTTTTGTTGTTGTTTGCTCCTCCCTAAAAAGAGGGTCACTTAAAGAAGGGGGGAAAGACGAGCTAACAAAATATCAGCTGGCGTCAATTGAATGGCATTTCACTTGGAGAATGACAGCTAACTGAGCTCGGGGCACTTTCACTAGTTGAATCGAACGGGAAGAGGGAATTTTGGGGCTGGATTTGGGGTAGGATTGGGCTTGAGTTTCACTTTCGGCTCAAAATGCTGTTGACATTTGCCAGGGCCAAAATGACACATGCCGAGTGCAACTTGTGTTCGGGGCATCAAACTAATTTTCCCCCTGTTTAGGAGTTCTTGAACGTGACACAAGTCCGCACTTGCCGGCCATCTAGCTGAACTGTCATGGCATCTCTTTCTGCTTTCTGACATCCCTTACCCTTTGCCTTTGCATTCCCCTTATGCTGTTGGTCCGGCTTGGACATCATTCGGCTTTAGCTGCGTGCTTTGTCCACAGACTCAGTCATTGCTTTTCAACTGATTTGAAATCATTTTAACCCAAATTGCATACAATTGAGTTTGTCAGCCTGACAGTTGGTCGCCATCTAAACGAGGTGGCTCGAAGAGTCTCTATCTCTCTCTTCGCCCATCTCCTTCTCTCTCTTTCGACAAACAAATGTGTGTTTGTAATTGAAATGTTAGTGTGAGATAGAGAAAAATAATGCTTTAGTAGTTGTGGTCTATGAAAGAAAGATTTAACTAAAAGAGAAGGAGGAAAAGGAATAAATAGATATAGATATATATTTTTGCAATTATAAAATTATTGCGTTAATGTAAGTATTTCCTGAAAACTCCGAATTCACTGAAAGTTTCCCAGTAAAACGTAAAATAAATCCCACAATTAATACAAATTGCAGCTGAAAAAAAAACTCAACTCTATTAAGCTTAATTTATAAGCCAGCTTCATTATCCATATAATTATTAACCACGGTCAACAGATTTCCTTTCCACAAATGAGGACGGCTTAACTACGTGCCCGGCAATAAGTAAAATGTGGCAAAATTTATCGCTAAGCCAAAAAAAAATTAAAAAAAAAATTGCGTTATTCGCAAATAATAAAATTTAATTCCATTAATTTTGTGGGTCGCTGGGTCGGGTAGCTTTTACTCTGAGCACTTAGTGCAGACACTCCTCAGGTAAGTCAGGAGCTGCCTTCATTTTTCACTTGCCATACACTCACTCATTCATTCATTTATTCATTCAATCATTCATTTGCCCAGCCACTTCATTTGCATTTTGGTAAAACAACGCGAAATCAACAAAATAACACAAAATGCCTAAATAAAAACCTTGCCCCGTTGCAACCCCCATTTAGGTTTGTTGGTTGCTGTTGTTGTTGTTGGTATTGTTCGTGTTGTTGTTGTTGCTGTTGCCAGTTTGTTGCCAAATGTGACAATCGTGTCACGTACGCAATGTTCTGGAAGATTGAACGTTACGTTTGTCGCGTTTAAAATGAGTTTTTTCCTCTGAATTTGATTTTGATTGTTTGGTCCCGGACATGGGTCCCAGTTCCCTTTCCCCCTCCTCCACTCCCCCTCCTCCTGCCCTCCAGTCTGCAGTATCTCTCCTTCCCCTTGCAATTTGCTGCTGTGATTTGTCGTCATCGTCAATCGCCACATGCTGCAAATTATTTGGCAACAGCAAAAAGTACAATTTTTTAATTTTAGGCTGAATGGCTCGCAGGCATTTACCAGCCAGCCAATATTCCCGACTCCGGCCTTCATTACGCCCCCTAAGTTGCTCTACTTCTTCTTCTTTTTACACCGTCGGTGCGTGCAGAGATTTTTAAAATATGTTTTGTGTTCTGAATGTATTTGGTGATTTCTGTTTTTTGCCACAGGTGCAACGTTAAAAGGTATTGAATCACAGCTTTCACTTTACATTTTTAGGGACTCGAATTGGAATTATAGTTGTTGTACAGATTTTGTAACATTAGATTTAAAATTTAAATGGCTTATAGCAGAGTTTTGCATATAAGCATTATCATTACTTTTTAATTAGCATTGAGAAAAGTAGGTCTAATGAAATTGAATATCACTAGCATTGAAAAAACTAGTGCTAATGATAATTTCATTTCAGTAGGCGTTGAAAATTAAAAGTAATGAAATTTTTCAGCGGCATTAAGTAATGCTAGTGAAAATCTATTTTAATTACTGTAAATAATTTCTTTTTTTTTATTAAAAAAAAATTGGAAATATTTAGAAAAATCGAAATAAAATTTAGAGATTGTTTTTCCGATCCTTTTTATGCGATATTTATAATAATATATTTGAGCAAGAAGTGATTATATTCTAAAAGTATTGAGAAGTTTCGTAATTTTTTATATTATTAAAAAAAAAGTTAAAAATATATTTGAACAATCAAATTAAAATGCGATTTGCAGTTGTAAAACTTTAGATTTATTTCATTGTTATACATGCACTTTATCAAAAACTTTATTTTCGTCGTATAGACTAAAAAATTTTTTAAAACGATCTACATTTGATTGGTTTTAAGTCAAAATGTATTCAGACAATATGTCAATGTAAGCAGGCAATCCTTAAGCATGGCAAGTTACAAACGTTGGATTCTCAATTGAAACAGACACACGTCAAAATTGCATCTTAGAAATTGCAAGCATTGCTAAATTCATAAATGCCAGGCGGGGATTATGGAAAGGGTTTTTGAGGTGGTTTTTGCGTCATGATTTATGACTACTAAACTGAGTGCTTAATGTTAATCAATGTGAGTGTAAAGGATGTCAGGATATCAAATGAGAAGATTTGCAATTGGATGACGACTGCATGATAATTGCAGGCACACGTTTTGTAAAATGCAAATGTATTGTGACATATATATATAGATTTAAATGTACATATATAGATAGATATAGCTAGAGATTGAGAGAGTTTTGCATACATACATATACATATTTTTGGTTGGCAGCAAAAACCGCAAATTGCCATTAACGAAAATCTAATCATAACCGGAAATTAATTTGACAGGAATCTCATTAAATTTACAGCTTCGTAATGTAGGTGCGGGTGGTTGGGGGGTAGAATGTAGAAGGTAGACAGTCGCAGCTAGCCATCTCTCTCTTTAGAACTGCCCTGATCCCTCTTCTCTCTCTCTCTCTCTTTCTTCCGTGCCCCTTTGGCAATCGTTTAAATCTGCACGCGTTGACATTGCAATGACTATTAGAGTAATACTCTTGATTTTCATTATAATACACAATTATTCCCATATATATTTATGCACATATGTATGTAACAGTATTTACGCATGTACGTATGTGTGTGTACAGTGTGTGCTGACTATGAGCGACTGTGCCTTCTCGTAATTTATATGTGATTTTGGGTTTTCGCCATGCGTGGCTGAGCATTAGGCGCTTGCACATTTTGCCAGCACATAAATTAACATAAAGAGCAGGTCCGAGAACAGTGCAGAGAGAGCAGAGAGGAAGGGAGAGGGGCAGAGAGGGGTAATGTGTTGGGTACACTCTCAGGGGATGCCTTGCAGCGATTACGTGACATTGAAACGGGCCAAGTGGCTTCTGCAGCATTCAATCACAGACAGCAAGGGGAAGAGAGGTGTGGAAGCGAGATAGAGACTGTTAGAGAGAAGGTGTGTGTGTGAGAGAGAGAGAGAGATCAGTGAGCTAGACCATTTTGTAATTTACAATAATTCAGCTTTAAAGCTTGCAACCCTTTGCCCCCTGTGTGACTCATCAATCGACTCCAGGGGAAGAGGGAAACTAAAGCTTTTCGTGACAGCTGACAATTGTAATAAATGAGTGTGTGTGAGTGTGTGGATGGTGTATTATAATAGCCGGAAATTGCAGCTGATAAGGCAATCAGCTAACGAAATTGTTTATTAATTTAACATTGCGTTCGCAAAATGGCACCAAAATTTCAACAGAGCGCAGCAATTGATGCAATAAGCTTAGGTTTATTGTTTTATAAATGACTAGGGGGCTACGCCCCCTGCTCGCTTCGCTCGCCAACCCCCAGCTCGCTTCGCTCGCAACATTGTCTTTAGTTGTCCGGCTTAACAAATTTACATAATATTCGCCCCCTGCTCGCTTCGCTCGCCAACCCGCAGCTCGCTACGCTCGCAGCATTGTATTTAGTTGCCCGTTTTAACAAATTTATATAATATAACATTTTTTCTTTAAAAAAAAACGGAAATATTTAGCTTCCGCTGTCCGCTGCCTTAATTTTTTTCCTTGCAATTGAACTTTGGCTAAAAAGTCGGATTTGGTGATTTAGCGGGAAAAAGCTAAATTTGGCGGGAAAAAGCTAAATTTGGCGGGAAAAAGCTAAATTTGGCGGGAAAAAGCTAAATTAAGAGAATTTGTCAAAATTTGGCAAGAAGAGTTAATCTAAAAGTTTTGTTAGGATATCTGCGATTGCATCCGATTGTTCCTATGGCAGCTATATGATATAGTCATCCGACTTTGACCAAATTTGGTCAGAATGTAAGAGACAGCCCCAATCATACAATCTGTGAGTTTGGTTGAGATATCTTAAGAAACAAATAAGTTTTTCATACTAAAGGTTTTTTCATCGGATTGTTCCTATGGCAGCTATAAGATATAGTCATTCCACTTTCACCAAATTTGGTCAGAATGTAAGAGACAGTACCAAACATGTAATCTGTGAGTTTGGTTAAGATATCTTAAGAAACAAAAAAGTTTTTCATACTAAATGTGTTTTTCATCGGATTGTTCCTATAGCAGCTATAAGATATAGTCATTCCACTTTGACCAAATTTGGTAAGAATGTAAGAGACAGTACCAAACATGTAATCTGTGAGTTTGGTTGAGATATCTTAAGAAGCAAAAAAGTTTTTCTTACTAAATGTGTTTTTCATCGGATTGTTCCTATGGCAGCTATAAGATATAGTCATTCCACTTTCACCAAATTTGGTCAGAATGTAAGAGACAGTACCAAACATATAATCTGTGAGTTTGGTTGAGATATCTTAAGAAACAAAAAAGTTTTTCATACTAAGCAATTCCGTGACCTTTGACCCCGATTTGACCCACTTAGAGGTCGAATTTTGCAAAACGCCGTCTTATTGCACGATGAAATTATCTCACCTATGTTGTGTGAAAATTTCAGCTCTCTATCTCTTACCGTTTGGGCTGCACGTTGATTCTCAGTCAGTCAGTCAGTGAGTCAGTGAGTCAGTCAGTCAGGACAAAGAGTTTTATATATATAGATAACATTTTTTCTTTAAAAAAAAACGGAAATATTTAGCTTCCGCTGTCCGCTGCCTTAATTTTTTTCCTTGCAATTGAACTTTGGCTAAAAAGTCGGATTTGGTGATTTAGCGGGAAAAAGCTAAATTTGGCGGGAAAAAGCTAAATTTGGCGGGAAAAAGCTAAATTAAGAGAATTTGTCAAAATTTGTCAAGAAGAGTTAATCTAAAAGTTTTGTTAGGATATCTGCGATTGCATCCGATTGTTCCTATGGCAGCTATATGATATAGTCATCCGACTTTGACCAAATTTGGTCAGAATGTAAGAGACAGCCCCAATCATACAATCTGTGAGTTTGGTTGAGATATCTTAAGAAACAAATAAGTTTTTCATACTAAAGGTTTTTTCATCGGATTGTTCCTATGGCAGCTATAAGATATAGTCATTCCACTTTCACCAAATTTGGTCAGAATGTAAGAGACAGTACCAAACATGTAATCTGTGAGTTTGGTTAAGATATCTTAAGAAACAAAAAAGTTTTTCATACTAAATGTGTTTTTCATCGAATTGTTCCTATAGCAGCTATAAGATATAGTCATTCCACTTTGACCAAATTTGGTAAGAATGTAAGAGACAGTACCAAACATGTAATCTGTGAGTTTGGTTGAGATATCTTAAGAAGCAAAAAAGTTTTTCTTACTAAATGTGTTTTTCATCGGATTGTTCCTATGGCAGCTATAAGATATAGTCATTCCACTTTCACCAAATTTGGTCAGAATGTAAGAGACAGTACCAAACATATAATCTGTGAGTTTGGTTGAGATATCTTAAGAAACAAAAAAGTTTTTCATACTAAGCAATTCCGTGACCTTTGACCCCGATTTGACCCACTTAGAGGTCGAATTTTGCAAAACGCCGTCTTATTGCACGATGAAATTATCTCACCTATGTTGTGTGAAAATTTCAGCTCTCTATCTCTTACCGTTTGGGCTGCACGTTGATTCTCAGTCAGTCAGTCAGTCAGTGAGTCAGTGAGTCAGTCAGTCAGGACAAAGAGTTTTATATATATAGATAACATTTTTTCTTTAAAAAAAAACGGAAATATTTAGCTTCCGCTGTCCGCTGCCTTAATTTTTTTCCTTGCAATTGAACTTTGGCTAAAAAGTCGGATTTGGTGATTTAGCGGGAAAAAGCTAAATTTGGCGGGAAAAAGCTAAATTTGGCGGGAAAAAGCTAAATTTGGCGGGAAAAAGCTAAATTAAGAGAATTTGTCAAAATTTGGCAAGAAGAGTTAATCTAAAAGTTTTGTTAGGATATCTGCGATTGCATCCGATTGTTCCTATGGCAGCTATATGATATAGTCATCCGACTTTGACCAAATTTGGTCAGAATGTAAGAGACAGCCCCAATCATACAATCTGTGAGTTTGGTTGAGATATCTTAAGAAACAAATAAGTTTTTCATACTAAAGGTTTTTTCATCGGATTGTTCCTATGGCAGCTATAAGATATAGTCATTCCACTTTCACCAAATTTGGTCAGAATGTAAGAGACAGTACCAAACATGTAATCTGTGAGTTTGGTTAAGATATCTTAAGAAACAAAAAAGTTTTTCATACTAAATGTGTTTTTCATCGGATTGTTCCTATAGCAGCTATAAGATATAGTCATTCCACTTTGACCAAATTTGGTAAGAATGTAAGAGACAGTACCAAACATGTAATCTGTGAGTTTGGTTGAGATATCTTAAGAAGCAAAAAAGTTTTTCTTACTAAATGTGTTTTTCATCGGATTGTTCCTATGGCAGCTATAAGATATAGTCATTCCACTTTCACCAAATTTGGTCAGAATGTAAGAGACAGTACCAAACATATAATCTGTGAGTTTGGTTGAGATATCTTAAGAAACAAAAAAGTTTTTCATACTAAGCAATTCCGTGACCTTTGACCCCGATTTGACCCACTTAGAGGTCGAATTTTGCAAAACGCCGTCTTATTGCACGATGAAATTATCTCACCTATGTTGTGTGAAAATTTCAGCTCTCTATCTCTTACCGTTTGGGCTGCACGTTGATTCTCAGTCAGTCAGTCAGTGAGTCAGTGAGTCAGTCAGTCAGGACAAAGAGTTTTATATATATAGATAACATTTTTTCTTTAAAAAAAAACGGAAATATTTAGCTTCCGCTGTCCGCTGCCTTAATTTTTTTCCTTGCAATTGAACTTTGGCTAAAAAGTCGGATTTGGTGATTTAGCGGGAAAAAGCTAAATTTGGCGGGAAAAAGCTAAATTTGGCGGGAAAAAGCTAAATTAAGAGAATTTGTCAAAATTTGGCAAGAAGAGTTAATCTAAAAGTTTTGTTAGGATATCTGCGATTGCATCCGATTGTTCCTATGGCAGCTATATGATATAGTCATCCGACTTTGACCAAATTTGGTCAGAATGTAAGAGACAGCCCCAATCATACAATCTGTGAGTTTGGTTGAGATATCTTAAGAAACAAATAAGTTTTTCATACTAAAGGTTTTTTCATCGGATTGTTCCTATGGCAGCTATAAGATATAGTCATTCCACTTTCACCAAATTTGGTCAGAATGTAAGAGACAGTACCAAACATGTAATCTGTGAGTTTGGTTAAGATATCTTAAGAAACAAAAAAGTTTTTCATACTAAATGTGTTTTTCATCGAATTGTTCCTATAGCAGCTATAAGATATAGTCATTCCACTTTGACCAAATTTGGTAAGAATGTAAGAGACAGTACCAAACATGTAATCTGTGAGTTTGGTTGAGATATCTTAAGAAGCAAAAAAGTTTTTCTTACTAAATGTGTTTTTCATCGGATTGTTCCTATGGCAGCTATAAGATATAGTCATTCCACTTTCACCAAATTTGGTCAGAATGTAAGAGACAGTACCAAACATATAATCTGTGAGTTTGGTTGAGATATCTTAAGAAACAAAAAAGTTTTTCATACTAAGCAATTCCGTGACCTTTGACCCCGATTTGACCCACTTAGAGGTCGAATTTTGCAAAACGCCGTCTTATTGCACGATGAAATTATCTCACCTATGTTGTGTGAAAATTTCAGCTCTCTATCTCTTACCGTTTGGGCTGCACGTTGATTCTCAGTCAGTCAGTCAGTCAGTGAGTCAGTGAGTCAGTCAGTCAGGACAAAGAGTTTTATATATATAGATGTCAAAGGTTGAAGAACGAATAACATGTCATTAGAAAAAAGGCAGTATTTATCAATAAGCTAATGAAGGTCTTAGAAATAATAAGACCAGTAAGGGAAAAGTAAAAATGCGTAAATGTTGTTGAAATTGCCAAGGAATATTTTAAGCAGTTAATAAAAAATGTATTTCAGAAAACAATCTAACATTTCTAGCAATAATTATTCATAGTCGTAAATTAATAAATTTTTTAAGATTTAAAGACAATAAAAAGCATTGATATTATTCAACTATTTATGCCAATAAATATTTACATATTTCCAATCGTAAATGAATAATCTGTCAATTATCGAAACGATAACTAGGAACGACAACTACTTTTTTTATCTACTATTATTTTGCAATTCAAGCAAAAAGTCAACACTCAGCACTCACGAAAAACATTTGTATAGATATATTTACTGTATACGATTAATCACTCGGATGCCAGGCCAAAACAGTTGTAGCAATAGTAACTAACAACAGCGCAATTCCTATAGATTTTTATTGGTATTAAGCTTGAATACAATTTTTCCATTCATTTGAATATTATTTAAAAGTATTGTATAATTTCAATAAAAAGGCTTTAAAGAAAACTTTTTTTAACCATTAAGTTTAATGCTTTATGCCTTAAGTTATTTTCCAGGCATTGAATACACAGTAAAAACTCTGTTAAGAAACAGCAATATTTTAAACCTAAAAATTACTAAGCTAAAAAATTTAGGAATCGATAGAATAAACTATGTGTTTGTATTATTTTAATCAAATTTTAGATCCTAATTCTTAGCATTTCGACATTTTCCTCAGTCGTTCGCTGTAGTCAGCAAGCACTGTAACTCAATCATGCGGCAACCAGCACAATGTCAGGCAACAAAAACAATCAATTTTAATTGTACAAAAAAAAGGAAATTAAAGTGACTATAAAAATAATAGTAATAATAATTAAAAACACAAGTGTAAGTTTTAGTACCAGAAAACACATTCAGATATAGTATATATTTAAATTTCAACTGCATTGTTGATCAACTTTGTTAATGCTTATTAATTCCGTTTCAACTTTGATTTCTCGGGTACATTGGAACTGAGCCTGTTTAATTGGCAGTCAGTGTAAGCAATATGTTTTACTGAATCACTCGCAATGACAGTGGATAATTCCCAGCTGAGTTTACATTATAAATTTAAGCCTTTAAACAATTTTTTCCAGCTGGGAGTTGAGAGCTCTACATATATTTAAAATAGATTGTTGAGATTGTAAATTAAATGATAATTAAATGCAGGCTTTCAATTTTTTAAAAGTAATCTTTAAAAGAGAATAATATTTTAGCCTTAGTTATAGTACGTCAATCCGTGAAACTGTCTCATAGAATAGTCATAGTAATTATTCAACTTTTCCGACAATATGCCAGAGTACTTTATCATTTTCTGTTAGCATTAACGTATTCACTTAATTTCTCTCACTTTAAAGCTACTTAAAGTAGTTATAATAAATCTCTGATGCAATTACTTGAAATAATTGTTGCATATAATAAGTCAAAGCAGCAACAATAGATAATGTATATTCATATACTCGCTTTAACATTTGGAAAAACTAAGCCCTAAGCTAATTAAGTAAATACGACGAATACTAAACAAATTGCCTCACATTTAAATAAATAAAGTTTATGTAAATAATGTGAATAATATTTTCATAATATCATTATAAACCGATTTATTATTAGATTTCAACCGGCTTATTAGCTAAAAAAAATGATTTATTTGAATTTCACAGCAACAATTTGTCGAACATGCAGTTGCAATTTGTATGTGTCCCCCCCCCCCCCGCCATCCCCCCTTTCTCTATATATTTAAATGTATATTTGCGCTTATTCCATGGAAAAGGCCTTAAACACGAATTATGGCCACAATTAACCCAATTGCATTGGCTGTGGACGTTGCTCATAAAATAAAATGCCATAAATGTTGTCAAAAACCTGGAAGAAAAAATAAATTACTTAAGAAAGAATTTCTCTGGCACTTGAAAACAATTGCAGTCGACAAATTGCAACAACACCAAATAAACCAGGCCAAAAAAAGAGGCAAAATAAATTAAAAAGAAATTGCATTTCGCCAGAAATGAGTTCATTAAACTGACGAATGTTTGGGCAAACAAGAAAAAAAAATGATCAAGTTAACCATTAATCTAGATAATGTTACTCTAAGATCAAGAAAGACAACTTGTGATTTGCTTCTCCCACAGAAATGTTTACAAATTAACTTGGGATCTGTTTGCTTTTCATTGAGGCATTTATTTTTAAAATTTCTTATCATACTTTCAATTGACTCATGAGTTTTTTTTTCATATTTTTACTCATAAATAACCAGCAGAAATATTAATTGATGCTGAACAATGGGGTCCAGTTTTAAAATTATTGTTCAAGCCAAAAACCTTTCTTTGTGAACTTCTAAAGCATTTAATTATATTAATTAGTCTTTCTAGGCTTACGAATCGATTGATATTGATTAACCTTTAGCTGAAAAATCAAAAGGCTATCAGCAATTGGTTTTTGGTTATTCCCCTTGAAGTATAAAAAACAAAAATATATTACTGTTTTTTTTATTGCCTGTCATTACTGAGAATTATGTCTGCTCTATCATCAGCTCTATCAATTTAGCTGACCCAACTCGAAATGTTAAAGCAACGTTCAAGCACCAGACTAAAAAAATAATAATAATAAAAATCAGAAAAAAAAAGACTCATTTGTCCAACGGAATTATGCATAAAATTTGCATATTTCTCTGGTAAATGATTTGACTGCTGCAAATTTGACAACTTCAAGTGGCAGTGGCAGTGGCAGCTGCTGTGACCCCCCCCCTACACGCCCCTCCCCTTCACTCACCCCTCCCAGATTTGTGCCCCTCGCTATCTGTTGACTACACCCAATTCAGATTCTTCAACTTCAGCTGCTGCAATTTATGCATTCAAGTGGCAGCAACGTCGACGATGATGAGGCAAACTGCGTCTGTCGTTGTTGTATCTTGTATCTGGCATCTTGTATCTGCAGGATGCATTTTGCAGTTTGCTGATTGTCAAGTGCGTGCGCTCTACAGTCCTGCCCTGTTCTGTTCTGTTGTTATCAAAAGCGGGCATCATTATGCCGCACAAATTACGCAAATACGTTGTGAAATTTTCTAGAAATGGCGCTTTATCAATTTGCATTGAACACGCTTGGGCTCAAAAGGTCACATTATCAATTTAAGCTTTCAGTGATCATTAAATACTCGGAAATATTTGTTCGATTTCTGATTAAACCACTAGAAACTTGTTTTTAACCAGTTTTCCAGGTCTAATCCATTTTATTATACACTTTTAAATATATATTTTATGATAGAGTATCTCCTAGTCGTTCACTCAAATTTGTGACTTTTAGAGAACTTTTGAATTTTTGTATATCTTCTAAATATTTTTTAATAACTTTAACTTACCTGGCAAAGTTAAAACGCCGCTTGAAGCCAATGCGATCAGTAGAAAAGCAAACAGCAGCTTCATCTTCGTATTTCACACACTTTTTTATTCTTTTCAACTTATTCCTTTTTATTTAAGTTTAGCAAATTTTCAAATATTTATTAAGAATACACACACTTGCGGCAATTCGTTTGATTTGTTATGGGATCTTTGCTCTGGGCACCGGTTTCCGATTCTGTTCTGTTTCGAAAGGCAAACAATAGTCAAATGCGCTTAAATGCGCTGAGGAAGCGGCAAATAAACAGCGAACGGTATACGTAAAAAGCAAAAAAAAAAAAACACACGAAGCAAAATCACTGAGTAAAATGAGCGACAGATTGAGCGATAATATTTAGTTGCTGGGAGAATGTGGGGAGAATAGCTCTCATCACTCAATTAGTTGAGCTCTGAGTGAGATTGTTATAAATAAATGACAAGACAAGCTGAAATCTGAATTGAATTGAGCAGGCAGGAGAGATCGAGATTCTAAATTTAAGTGCTCGCAGTTGAGTTGTGTAAATAAACGTACTAGAATTAGGGTTAAATGTTCTCTAGCCCAAACTGAGCTTAGAGAGTTGTCTTTCTTGTCAGTATTTATGTAATACACATTTTTTCACTCACATTCACATTTTTACATATTTTCAGAATTTAGAAATAAGTGGAAACATTCGTTAAAAATCATTTAAAAGTAGAAATTTAAATTTGTTACAGTGAAAAGGTCTATAAAATGATATACCCTTCAAGCTCTTGACTAGGGAACATAGCCTCTATAAATATAGACATATGTAAATGCTCAGCAATTGCTGTGGGAATTGTGCTGGACATGTTTTTGTTGCCGCCAGTGTAAGGCAATGAACGACGGCATATGCGGCGAATGCGCAATTTTTTTGTTGCTGTTCGTATAAGTGCGAGTTTTTGTTGTTAGTGTAGTGTTGTGCCCCTTTTTGCCTTGCTCATTTGCGGGTTAATCAATTGTCATTTATGCTTCGTTAGCTGCACGTTTTATTCGCAGTTTGGTTTTTGTTGTTTTTTTTCGCTTTTTCTTTTTGCTTTATTTTTGTTTGCGCTTTGGTTTTGAGTGTTAGCCTCAATTGTCTCAGCAAGGAATTATGTCAATTTGTTGATGGCTAAATAATCACTTGCCGCTGTTGTTGTTATTGTTGCTTGAGTGACTTGTGAGTTCAAGGTCAACGAATTTTTTTTTTTAGAATTTGTAAACAAACTGATTTGATTATAGAATTTGTTTGCAACATTTCAATCGATCGAATCAGTTTCTTTTTTCTAAAATAAAGATATTCCAATGCTTTTATATACATTTTGCTACATTTACAATTTTTAAAAAGTTCAAAGCTAACTCCAATTATTTTCAAATAAATACACAAAGTTTTATATTATTATTGTTTAGTACAATAAATTCGCACTTGGACTTAAGCAATTTCCAGTTCAATTGAAGATCAATATCGCAATTGCGACTTTTAATTAATCTGTACTCTCTACTTGCTTTTATAAGAGCCTTAATCGGGTGTCATGAACTTTAAGTTAATTTAAATTTTACCTATTAAAGCCATTTAATAAAAAGTTCATATTATAAATCTTACTAAAGTAACGAAGCAAACAAATATTTGTCTAGGGTATATAATTAATTTTGCATAAGATTGAATAATTTTAGGTAATTTGCAGGTCACGTTTGATTAAAGCACATCATGATTTTCAAAGTACTTAATTGGAATTGTTTTATAATCACTATTTACATTTTTATAAAATCTTTTCTCAGAATTTTGATTGAATTCAAACAAAATATGGTTTATTTCTTTAAAAAAAATTCTTTGTTTTATAATTTTGCCAACATAAATATGATATTTGATCATTTGATTATGTTTATAGCCACACACTCATTTTTGCCTATAAGTTTAAAAATTGTTTACTTATAAATATTTATATGAGTTTGTAACTTGCACGAAAAAACTCAAGAAAATTATTGCAATAATCAATTTTTGTATAAACTAAACTAATGTTTAATTATTGTTTATAGAAGATCAAGAGGAAATGGCATATAAACATAAACAAAAAAATATATTTGCAAAACACTTTTTACGGTTATATTCGCAGCAGTTGTTGCTGTCGTTAATGTCGTTGTTGTTGTGGTTACTACACGCGCGATCGTTTCGTTTGTGGATCTCGCGTCGTCTGTCGGCTTTAGTGTTCAATTTCGGACTAACCGTTGCGTCCAAAATTTGGCGTAATTTATACCAAGGCACGCAGCTCCTCACACATGCACACACACACATATGCACACAAAGAATGAACGTCAAGCGGCAGCAACAAGTGAGTGAGAGCGAGCGAGAGGGAACGTGACGAAGAGAGAGTTTAAGAATGTTTAAACAATAGTGACGAATGCAACAGCACGACAAATGTGAAGGAGGAGTGGGAAAGAGCAGAATTGGGCTTTAAAAGTGAACGTTGCCACTCCAGACGAAACTATCCCTTGACCAAGGCTTTTGAGCCATATTCATTGCGAATTCAAAGCAGATCGACGCGCAACGCGCGCCAAGCAACGTTCTCTGTGTTCCAAATGAAGCAGAGCAACAACAACAATGACGGGAATCTAGTACAACATTCCATATAAGTAGGTGTCTTGACTGGAAGATACCCTAAATAAAAACTCATTGCAACTAAAGGGCAGAACAAAAGCTGACCATGTCACTCCCCCCACCACATTGCTTCCATTTCATTCTCTGTAGTTTTATTGTTCTCTTGGATGGTGATCCTCTCCAAGACTCTTTTTTACATTAACATTCAGCTCGTGTCTACCTACACACACATACGTATGTAAATGTATTTGTGTACGAAATATCGCCGCCAACCGGATTCTCATTTAACTGCACTTTGCTGTGCTTTATTTTCTTATTGGAGTTTGTGCCGGTTCAGTCACACATTGCCTTAAGTGTGAAAAGCATTTAACATTGTAGAATAAATTAACCATTTCTGTTAGGTCTGAGTTTTTTTGGCGGGGAATTTAACAACATTCTTGCGGTTGCTTCGGTTGCAGATGATAAAAATTGAAATGAAACTGACAAGCAAGGTCAGCTTTAAAAAAGCAACTGAATCACATCAATTGGAAAAGTGTATGAATGAATCAATCCGCTGTAATTACATATTTTGATTCACTCCTCGCTCTCTATTTCTCTGAGTCTCTCTCTCTCTCTTCATCATAAATTCTCTTGCTACATCTTTCTTGTATTTTGTGTTTAAATATATCCGAAATCTCATGGGTGATATAGTCACATACGTATGTATAGAAACAACACCAAATCGTGCTCTTGACCCTGACACTGTTCAATTTGGAAAATACATGCTCGAAAAAAATATGTCAATTTATTTCTGTGCAAACGATTTCGTATATTCTAAACCCCCAAAATGGGGCGCCATCTGTTAGAATTCAAGAGCATATAAAGTGGCGTCCTCTGTTGACTGAAAAGTGTTCTATCGCGCGACCGCCACAATCTGTGAACCGTTTGGAGCTAAAAATTTACTAGACGCGCAATTTAAATTCAAAATTTTATTTTTATAAAATTTGTCATTTTTCTAAGGTTAGATGGCTTCCACAGATTACTGAAACCAAGGTTGCCACACCACTTGTAACAGGTATTAAAAGTTAAGAAAGAAATAACAACCCTGCGTTGTCCCTAGCAACAGTTTTGTTTTGATTATTGTGTTCACATTTTGTCTTTTGAAAGGCGAAAAGTGAAATTAGAAAAATATGTTTCGTCGCGGTAAATTGTCGTTTTTGAATACAAAAGATGATCGCATTAAAATAATAAATGAACGCATTAATCTCACTGAACGACACTTGATGGAAATGTGCTCTGCATTCGCATTGTTGACACGGAAAATGGCAAAGTAAGCGGAAAATTAAAGTGGTAACTAATTTTGTAATCTCAAATCGTTGCTAGATATCGCGATGCACACGATGAGCTGGCAAAGAATATAAAAAACTATGCAGACGACGAGGAGATCAATGAGAGTTTGTGCAATGGATTGAAAAGTTTTACAAATGCGGTAACCATAACGGGAGATTACATGGACATTAATGTGCACCGCATGGAGCTGAAGGTGCGATCGAGAGGGCGAGAGTATAAACAGCTAGTCATGTAATTGTTTTGACAATGAGCCAAATTCACGTTTATTATTTAAAAAAAAAGGACTTTTATTTCATTCGATTAATGAAAAGATAACGAAGATTTATTTTTACAAAATAAAAGAACTTTAATTTGTTTCGTTGTTCAAAAAATTACGTGACTAACTGTATATTCCTTAGTAAATATTATAATAATTATCTCTGCAGATCATCAATGAGCTGGCACACTTTGAGCAGCTTTGCAAGTCCACACGGGATAATCTTCGCCTGGCCGTCATCGCCAGGGACAAGGAGGTGCTCAGCCAGCGTCAGATGCTCGAACTCAAGTCCAAGTTCGCGGCCAATAATGTAAGGATAATAATGCTATCTTTGGCATGTCGAAGATTCGATACCTTTACGGGAAAATATCTTAAAATATTCGGATTATCAAAAAGTCTTTGACACTAAAAATTCAATATGATTTACTAGTCCGATTTGTTACAACAGTGGTCTCAAGAAAGAGCAGAATATACAGTATTTCAAGTAATTCTTTTGTCACAGAACAAAAATGAATTAAAATGTTTAGGAGCTCAATATTCTAATTAAGAATTCAAATTATTTTCAAGTGATTACTCCTTTACCATATATTTAGTTAAATGCTTGACTTATTCAAATCTAAACGTTGTTCTTGAATCGGTTACTAAACGGTTTTTAGATTTTTGGGCTTTGACTAAAGATTACCAATTTTTTTCGGTTATAGGTTATGGTTTCGGTAAAGGATTCGGTAACAGTTTTAATCCCTTTTCAAAACAATTGTCATACTGTACTTATTGAGATCAGTCGCGAGAATTTATAATACATTATAATATATTATAATACATTAATGTGAGATATACTAAAATATATACTCTATCCACTCTAATCCTCTAGAGCGCCGCGGACTCGGAGCTGTTCAAGGCCAAGATGGAGGTGCAACGCACCAACAAGGAGATCGACGAGATCATCAGCAACTTTGAGCAACGTAAATTGCGGGATGTCAAACAGATTCTCAGCGATTTCATCCTGATCTCCATGAAGCAACATACAAAGGCACTCGAGGTGCTCAGCGCCAGTTACTACGATGTGTGCAGCATCGATGAACGTGACGATTTTCTTGAGTTTCAGAAACTAATGAAAAGCAAGGAGGATCCTGGCACGCGCAAGGCCTCCCTCAAGAAGGGACTGCGCTCTCAATCCATGGACAGCCTGGAGCGTGAGCATTTGAAGAGTCCGCTGAAGCGCCATCAGAAGCTGTCCAGGAGCACCAAGAATCTGACGGGTGGTGGCATCGGACACTCCAGCAAACAGGAGCAGAGCGAGGAGGACGAAACCGAGGGCGAAGAGGAAGAGGAGGAGGAGGAAGCGGTAAGTGGAAACTAATAATAAAATGTTTATTTTTTGTTTTTTATCTATTGCGAAAAACTTTATTCTGGGAAATTTTAAAAACCCCATTTTTAAACAACCTTTCAGACAACATATAAAATATAAAAAAAAAATTAAATGTTACGGCCCCTAATGTATCAGAAGAAGTAGTTTTGTTTTCCAGTTTGCTTTTCAGATACAATTTGGCTGTTATCTATATATTCTCTCAATCTTAGGAGACTGAACAAAGCGGTGAGGAGGAAGAGGAGGCCACTGGCAGCGGCACCGATGATGAGGCTGAGCAGGAGACGCCACGAACGCCACGCGAGAATGTCTTTGGCGCCAAGCTGCGTGGCAAGGAATCGACCAGTGCATCCTCGACGGGAACACCGCTGAAGCCCGTGAGACAGAGTGTCAAGCATCCGTTTAAGGCCGTGGCAGCCACACATGTAAGGTTGCAAAAGCAATTTCATGTGCCACAAAACTAGAACTAGAACAGCATATACAACTCGTACATTTGCATAATTCGCCCGCTTGGTTACACACGCCTCCTCCCCCATTATTTATCCACAATAAACAATAAATATTTATATATGCATAAACTAATAAGGTGGAAACAACTCCCCCCCAAACGTTGCGAACGGCGTTCAGGAAGCAACGCGACGCGGGGGCAGCAACCAGAGGAGCGGCAGCAACTGGAGGTCGTGGCATGGTAACCGTTGTTGAATCGAAGCGCACGGAAATGTAAGAAATACAAATGTTTGAACCACAGTTTGACAAGCTCTGTTTCGTGTGTACAATTTCTTTTGTTTAATTACAATAAAAACTTAAAGGCAAAAATTCCAAATTTGTTGCCTTGCACAATCAAAAAACAATCGTTTTAAAAATGTACTTAAATTAATTTTGTTTTTTTTGTTGACAAACTTAAAACTATGCAAAAAATGAGCAAAATGTGGTTGTGTTTACAGTTTGAGAGCAATTGCTTGTGGTGCATGGGGATTTTATGAACGTGATTCAAGTAGTAGTCTAATAAGATGGGTCTGTGTGTATGTGTGTGCGTGTGTGTGAGGGGAGGTGTGTTCGATGTATATGCGTTATGTGGGATGCTTCCTGCCATCATAGTTATGGGCGTGGCACTTGCACTGATATCCGATGCTCGCGCTTTACTTTGGCGTTATCCCCGTGGAGTACGATAGAGTAGGGATCTTAATCAATTCTCATTTCTCAGGTCCCGGTCCCTCGACGCCCGCCTGATTCATAAGATCGGCAATGCTTTTCTCCAAATCATCGATACGATTGCCCATATCATCAATACGTGTGATTATTTGATCCGACATCGTTTGGAATTTGTCTTGCACGTTCTGCAAAAGATTTTGTACCTGATAACACACAGAAGGGAGGACATGGTGGTGGAGGTGGGGATGGAGTAGGTGTAAGGGAGGGGGCGTTGTTGTATTCAGTTCTATACGTGGTTTTCTCGGCATACTCACGTAAATTGTCAACTCCTGCATATTCTTTGGATCCGCATTGCTGTTCAGCGAGTAATTCTGATCCAGGTCGCTGTCCATTTCGTTGCGCATATCAGTCATCTTCACTTTCCGGTCTATGTTTTTGTGGCTTGGTATAAAAATAAAAAATCACCGTATTCTTTCTTTTGTTTGCCCTTTTTCGTGCGTCTGTTTGCGTCGGCGGCTGCAGCTGGACTAGAGTATCGAATCGTTCAAAATAAGTTCCATCAAAGTACTCAACAAAGTGAACGACGAGGGTTCGTTTCGTTCGCTCGCTGTGTCTCCCTGTGGTGGTACAATTTGATTATTTAAATTAGTGATGGGCACATGTGCGTCAAGATAGCAACGGCTCATTAGCAACGAAAAACGGAACTTGGTTCATGAGTCGGAACCAGTTATGCATTTTCTCATTTTTAAACGATGTTCGTCATTAAATCAATCAAATAATGATGAAGAATTGAAGAAAATTAATTTGTCTATAGTTTTAATTGATATTTTGGCCATTTCAGCTATTAAAGTGGGAGAAACAGGTGAAGAAAGAAAGTGAAAAGAGAACATTTTCACCATTTCTTAAATAGCTAAGCACAGGAGGAATGGCCCCAAAAACCGCTAATGCACGATGAAAGCCTACAATTTCACCTTTCTAATGGTACAATAAAATAAAAAAAAAAGATACGTTTTTAAGATATTTGAAATGAGCGAAGCTACCTCGGTGAAAGTCCCATACAAAATAACCGCCAAAATACATACCTTGTTCTCAAACTATAATAGCTTATCTTGGGACGAATCGCCCAAAACGCGGCATATAGCAAATTAAAGCTACAAGATTGGGGAAGCTATTGCAATCAAATTTAGAGAAATTAACAGTTCAGTTTTTTAGAAAATTAATTAATTGTAAATCAACCCCCAAAAGTTCACGAGCAAGACCTATCGAACTGGTAGCTCCAACGTGAACTGAGCTACAGAAACGGTGCCACCTTCCACAATTTCGTTGCTAACAAAAAATTTTAATGGCCCAAAATGCACGGTATATGGGAGCATTGGCGCTAATTTTACGAGCATTTTGTCGGTCGAATTATCAAAATCGTCAGAGAAATAGCTGAGAAATTAGTATTTTTGTTTTTTCCACCACACCTAAAATAAACATGCATAAAACTGCGTGGCAGGAAAATAACTAGCTGGCAGCCGACGCATTTTTGCGCTTCTGTATATCAGGTTGGCAGCCCACATGCATGTTTCTTTTAGGTCATGCATGTTGTTTTTAGGAAAAGTGGAAAAAATAAAAATACTAATTTCTCAGCTATTTATCTGACGATTTTGATAATTCCGGCAAAATGCTCGTAAAATTAGCGCCAATGCTCCCATATACCGTGCATTTTGGGCCATTAAAATTTTTTGTTAGCAACGAAATTGTGGAAGGTGGCACCGTTTCTGTAGTTCAGTTCACGTTGGAGCTACCAGTTCGATAGGTCTTGCTCGTGAACTTTTGGGGGTTGATTTACAATTAATTAATTTTCTAAAAAACTGAACTGTTAATTTCTCTAAATTTGATTGCAATAGCTTCCCCAAACTTGTAGCTTTAATTTGCTATATGCCGCGTTTTGGGCGATTCGTCCCAAGATAAGCTATTATAGTTTGAGAACAAGGTATGTATTTTGGCGGTTATTTTGTATGGGACTTTCACCGAGGTAGCTTCGCTCATTTCAAAATATCTTAAAAACGTATCTTTTTTTTATTTTATTGTACCATTAGAAAGGTGAAATTGTAGGCTTTCATCGTGCATTAGCGGTTTTTGGGGCCATTCCTCCTGTGCTTAGCTATTTAAGAAATGGTTAAAATGTTCTCTTTTCACTTTCTTTCTTCACCCGTTTCTCCCACTTTAATAGCTGAAATGGCCAAAATACTGTTGAAACTATAGATTAATTAATTTTCTACAGTTCTGCATCATTACTTTATTGATTAAAGGTCGAAAAACGTTTTAAAATGAGAAAGTTCATAACTGGTTCCGACTCATGAACCAAGTTCCGTTTTTCGTTGCTAAAGAACCGATGCTATCTTGACGCACATAAGAACCGTTGCTATCTTGGCGCACATCGTCAAGATACCATTCGCACGAGTGCGAATCAGCTGTTCGATTCACCAATACACACACGAAACCTTTATGTACTGAAAGAAATAGCTGAGCAAATGTATTTGGTGTTCAAAATTTTTTTTTGAATATAATAATGGGATCCCGGTAAGCGTTTTAGATTTGGTTTAGATTTCGCAGTCAGCTGCTCATAGCTGCTCCATACATTTCAGTGTGCCCAGAGCAAATCAGGGAAATGTGGTCTTACTAATTGATTTCGTGAAATCTGCTCCGAGGCTGATTTCGTTTTGATTTCGATTTGGTTTTATATTAAAACTTTGACATTTGGTGTTTGTTTATATTCTGCTGTAATATCAATATGGAGAGCGCTTATATTTTTCCTTTTCTGGCTTTCTCTCTGCATTTTGTGCAATATCGCCCTTTTTTGTATATATTTTAGATGTCAATCAGCTGTTTACGAAATCTAAAACTAATCAGTGTGCAAAAAGGGTCGTTCCGTCAACTGATTTAAAATTGGGTTGAAAATAATCTAAACCAAATCTAAAACGCTTACCGGAATCCCATTAATATTTATTTTGCAAGCCACAATTCTTGGTGTGTGTTATATTTTTTTTTTGCTTAAAATTAATCACTTTCATTCTTTATTGTGTTAATTTAACAATAACATACGTAATATATAAAGTGCCATACATGCTAAAATAAAGTACTTTCAAATTGAATTTTAGAATGAATTTTTTTTTCTGTGTACCAAGTCAGATCAACTTAATATACTCTTTATACTTTTCATGTACAGGGTCCAAAAACAGTTCTATTTGATTGGGCGTTTATCAAAGTGCCGTGATTGATCATTGCGTTATATGGACACTATTACCAGAACCTTGCCAATATGATGAAATGTATTTAATAAAATAAATGCCTTGTCATCATTATTTTGATGTTAGTTGATAAGTAAGTAAACATCATGAGCAATCTGCACAATCATTGTTAAACGCCTTTATGCTCGCTCGAAAGCTTTCCAAATCTATGATAAAGCTTTCGCTTTCTTGCTTGCACGGTATTTAAGCTGAGAAAGCTGCACAGAAGCTTCAGTGTATTAAATTGCGTTGAATCATTCGCATCTACAGCAATCAAAATGTCGAAAATTGTGCTTTATGGAGTCGATATCAGTCCCCCCGTTCGTGCTGTTCTTCTGACACTCAAAGCACTGGAGTTACCGTACGAATTCAAGGAAGTCAATCTTCAAACTGAGCTCCGTTCTCCCGAATACCTGAAGAAGAATCCACAAGGCACGGTGCCACTTCTAGATGATAACGGCACATACATATTTGACTCGCATGCCATATGCAGTTATTTGTGCGATAAATATGGCAAAACCGATTCTCTGTATCCCAAAGATTTAGTTAAGCGATCAGCTGTCAATCAACGCATGTTCTTCGATGCCAGCGTCATTTACATGTCGTTGTGGAATTGCGCCAGCGTCTTCTGGCGCAAGGGTGTCACCATCGTGTCCAAAGAGAAGACTGATAATATACACGAGGCTCTCCGGCTCACCGAAACTTTCCTGGATGAAAAGCCCTACATCGCGGGAGATGCATTAACCATTGCCGATTTTTGCTGTGCCGCCACTGTGTCAAGTATACCAGCAGTATTGGATATTGATCCAGTGAAATATCCAAAGGTCACAGCATGGCTTGCCCGTCTCAATAAGTTGCCCTACTTCGAGGAAGCCAACAATGTGGGCAACACAAAGTATACCACTTTTATGAGAAGCTCATGGACTAAAGTAGAGGTCTAAAAAATTAAAGAAGTCTAATAAATCTAAAGAGTTTCTATACCATTTATATAAAATCTTTTCTTTGGGACTGTTTAGCTTGGTTTTAATAACGGCTGCAGAAAATAAGGCCCCAATGAAATAAGGCCACGAATGGGAAAATGAAATAAGGCTCCAAATTTGGGGTGTTATTTCATAATGAAAATTCAAAATCGCGCGATTTTTTGTATTAAATTTTCACCTGCGGCGCTAAGATTCACACAATTTTATCTTAAATAATATAATGTAATTACGTGGTCAAAATATTTAATATAGATTACTAGGTGCTGGGGACTATTTTAAAAGTTCCGTTCATTAAATACCTTCGATTCGGCGGTGGTATATTTTCCTTTATTTCGCTTATTATTTTTAAAGACATAAATATACAAAAAGGCTGTTTTTGGTCTTCAAAAATCCAAGCCGTGTAAAATGGCAGTGGATTTGCTTTATGCATTGTAAGCAAAAACGATGTCTACACAGATTCCAAATTAAAAGACTCTATTACTTGAAGAGGATGGCAGATTCCAAATTAAAAGACTACAAATGTTTTGCTGACGATATATAAAATGAAATAAGGCCCCAATGAAATAAGTCCCCAAAAAAGGAAATAACTACCCAAATTTGATTACAATACGTTGTTGCTTCCTATACATTTTTTTGGGGCCTTTTTTCGCAGAGCCTTAATAACATGGTGGATTTAATAACAAGGTGACGAATTGACTCAATTTTACCGGTCACGAAGGCAGAGGCTGTCATGTTAGAAATTGCACCAAGATCGCGATTATAATACATAAGAACGAAAGAGCAATTAAATAATATTCACTCCCAAAATAAAAGCTCAAATATCCCACAACGTAGCTTATAAAGACAGTACCTTGCCTTATGCTTTTCCCGGAAAAATTTGTGAAATGCGATTTTAGAGAAGTTTATGCATCGACCCTCCTCCATAATTAGTCGGGGCTGAAAATGAAAAATTAAAAAATAAAAACAATTGTTCACCAAATTGTTTACTTTAGCAATTCAATTTTAAGTAACTATTATTATAATAATAATTTATAATTATAATTATATTAGCATGGTAAATATAAACTGCAATTGATAAATTCTTAATTATAAAAAAAATTATTGCAAAATTTAAACAAATATAGAAATTCCCAAAAATAAAAATATTTAAAAAAAATAAGTAAAAATTAATGAAAGGATAGAATGAAATACTTCACCAATGTTTTTTTTTTAAGATTAAATAAATAAAGAATAGATAAAAATGTAAAACAAAGATTTGGATTTGATAGTCTTTACATAAATATAATTCTCAACTTGTTCTAGCAACATATTGATGGAGTGCTCCTGCTAGACTGTTTCAATTTATCGCTTCTCGGACATTCGCAAGCGGTTTCTGTGGCATCCCTGAATATTTGAATGCATCATGAATTTTGAGGCCAAATCATGATGAAAATATCATTTCGCTCGAAAATCAGTGCATTTTTGGCAAAGTTGTGGTTTGAAAAAGGCTAAAAAGGATAAAATAGCATCAATGCATCAAGCCAATTGAATAAATGGGACTCAAATGAACGAAACGCCAAAAAAAACAGATGAACAACTGAACTTTATAATGATGAGTAGCTCAAATGAACTCATTGAACGACTGAAACAACTCTACCAGCGAATGAAAGTGAAAACAAAATGAGCAAAACTAACAAAATTGCTTGGACCGACGAGATTTTATTTTTTATAATTAGACATGTGAAAGCCGCGCCATTCGTATGGGATCATTCACATCCTCAATTTGCGTTTAAATCAAGAAAAGCAAAGTTCTGGTCACTGCTTGCGGAAAAGGTGAATACATACGGTGGACTTCATTCATCTACTCCGGTTACAAAGGGTTCGTAAAATTCAAATTGCAAAAAATATAAAATAAAGTATTAATGTAATCGTATTGCGGTTCCAGAGGCATTACAAAAGAAATGGACAAATATGAAAACATATTACTTGTTTGAGGAAAGCAAGTCCAGGAGAATCGGAACAGAGGCCGACAGCTTTAGTACCACCTGGAAATTCAGGTCAACTCTATCCTTCTTAAGTACATCTTTGGGCTCTTCACCGCGACCGCAGCCAATTACACCGGGAACGAATGCCGAATGCAACAATGCTTCAGCTCATAATGCAAGCGAGAGCAGCTTTGATCTATCTGAGGATGATCCTTTGGCTACCCAAGAAGTTCTTCCTGCAAACATTACCATAAAAACAGAAGAACCACCCCTGGAAGAATCGTTAACAGAAATTCCTTCAATAATACATGACAATGAGATTGAAGAGGACGAAGAAGTTGAACCACCATTACCACCTGTGAGAAAAAGAGCAAAAGAGTATTCAATTGGTGAGGGTCGCACACCTAAGTATACACACAGAACAAATTTTTATCATTATGGCATGACTGTTGCCCAAGATCTGGATCAACTGGATGAGGACTACAAAATAGACGCTAAACTAGAAATAATGCAAATTATTGCCAAATACAAGAGAGAACAGTATTTAAACCAAACCTGATACTTGAAATAAACAAATCTTACTCAAACTGCTTGGTGTGATATCTTTTAATATTATCTGGTGTTCAACCCTATTGTTGAGAATGGCGTCACAAAAGAAACAACAAGAAGAAATTACAAATCAAAACAAAACCAAAAAGGTATTTTTAGAGTTTAACAGCACTGGCAATAATATTGCAGTCGAGACATCGAATGTTATCGATAAGCAATATAGCAAACAGCTGTCAGTCGCAATCCAATCTTCAAGAAACTTTTTTCTGGACTTTGTAGATGTAGTTGAGAACTGTCTCAGAAGAAGCGAACATAAATTTCAAATATATATATTTATTCTTGAAAAATCCACACGTTTTTATGTAAATTTTTGATATTTATGTAATTAAAAAAGTGCTGACAAACCAAAGGTTGCGGAAAAGTGCCGCAAAGGCAGCTAAAGTTGTGCGCCAAATCAATTATCAAGTTCACGACGCGTCGCGACGTAACGTGAAAATCGATTTCAGTTTTGTGTGCTGCCTGCCAGCAGCTGCTGTCCACATTCAATTGATGCACAATTGCACGAATTAGCTTTGTTCCACCTGCACATAGAGAGTGCAAAATGACACCTTTAGATCGCTGGAAAGGCGCATTATGGCTAATCACGCTCTGGACATTTATCGCTGGCTGCAGTGCGGCTGATACGGACATAACTCTGGATGCGAAGGCAGCTTTTAATCATCGCATGCAAAGTCTTGATTTACTTATATTCGTTGGCCTGCTGTCCTTAACGGTTCTAACCATTTGGTTATTTAAACATCATCGCGTCTCTTGGCTCCATGAGACCGGATTGGCTGTTATCTACGGTGAGTGAGTGAGAGAGAGAGAAAACAATTTACTATTTGTTTGTGATTTTAATTAGTTACTTTCGTTTATCATTCATGTTGTCATTTCTTTAGTTATTCGCTTATTTACCTAAGTCATTAAATTGTCCATGTGTAATGCAACGTCGACATTACGACGCTTTCATTGCCACCTGAAGCTTTTCATTGTCATCGCACGTACATCTAATAAGTATATAAATATATTTTTATATGCATACATACATACATATATTTAGATATACCTATGTACATATGTAATTAGGTACTTGTACTGTTAGCGTGCTCACTTGAACTAAATATACAAAAACAAAAACAACGCCTATGTAATCGAAAATAAAGTCGACAAAAGCTTTAAAGCCCGCATATTGTACAAATAAACGATATGATGATATAGTATTTACTACGACGAACCTGTATTTTAAGCCCCAACAACACAGCTAAGACCAAATTGCGACTCGTTTGCATTGTTTTTCCCATCCTTCTTTGTATAAGAATTTGAGTAATGCAATTTCAGCAACAAAATTTCTGTAATTAAAGTCACAACTGTTTGTAGAAATACATCTGCATGGATATTCCTATGTTTATATCTATTCAACGTTACAGTACCCACTCGATAATAATGGATAGTTCATTTAAAAAGTTTTCCCTTTTATATAAATTACACCGGTTAAATTATTAAACATTTTTATAATTGATGATTCACGCATGATATTGAGGCTTTACTGTATTACAAATATTTGCATATTTTAACATTAAGTAAGCATAAATTACTTTTTTTTAAAGCTTTTTCTTCGAAATCGTTATTATTGCGTATCGGAAACCAGTTGAAATAATTATTAAAACAAATATTACATTGCGACTTTTTCAACTGATTAAGTCAAAGACAGCTTTTAATATATATGTACATATGTGTATAAAATAAAAGCTAATTAGGCATTTCAATAAACCCGTGATTCTGAGACATGACAACAACGTCATGAAAGAATTTCAGTTGTATACCGTCACGTACGATGTGAAATAAGCAAATCTGTTAATTAGACAGTCTATCTGAATTAGCTACCATCATTAAAAATACAGATAACACATAATATATAGACACTCTTCTTTTGCGGAATTGTACGTACATAAACAACAATATTGATAAGAATCAAAAGTTTTGGCAATACGCAAAGCTGACCTCCCCCACCCCACCCTTCTTGCTGATAAGCACTTAAAATGAGTCAGCATGTCAAGTGATACACATGTTCTACTTGTTGTTCTTATCAACGGAACCACGTCGGTCAGTCGACTCAGTAACAGTTCCATACATTAGTCAGTCAACGCTTTGTGATAGGTCAGGCAACAATGAGCTAAACTTAAAGCGAAAGCGACGAAAACTCATTAAAACCGACTCAGTTTTTTTAAATTTTTAAATTTATTTTTAATAAATAATTAACATCTATTTAATAAATTTAGACTATTTAAGCTGAAGAATCTGACTTAATCGCAATTGTAGTAGTTGTAATTGTTCAGTTTTTGAAATTCAAAACATTATAAATAAATTTTATATATTAATCTTAAATTATCAATTAAATTTAATTTATTTTATATTACTTGCTGAATAATTTGTATGTGGTTCGGTGAATAAACATTAGAAAATGCGCAACTGGTTCACATTTATTTTGTGTGTTATGTTTTCATAAAATATTTTTCGTTAAATACTTTTTTCCATTTAACAAATGCTTCTTTGCAGGCTTGATTGTTGGAGCCATCATACGATATGCGGGCATAAATAAACCGCTCGTACACATGCAGGTGGAGCCCCAGGGAGAACCCACATACACTAACAAATTGCCACCAGACACACTCTGGTTTAAGGTACAGTTAGCAGCTGTTTTTACATGAATCTATTAAACTTAATATAATAAAACCTTTTCATCTTTTAGTATCCTGTTAATCAGACAAACACCACAAAGCTGCCTGAGGGCATTAAGACGTATGCGTATGTCTTTCGTGGTCAGGTCTATGACATCGAGGAGAATGAGATCGATCTGAAGGCCACTTTCGATCCTGAAGTCTTTTTCAACATCATATTGCCGCCCATTATATTCTATGCTGGCTACAGCTTAAAAAAGGTGACATATTATAGACTAAGTACTGTCGGACTCTTAACTAAAGCATGTTATTGTTTGCAGAAATATTTCTTTCGCAATTTGGGTGCCATTCTGACGTTCGCCATTGTGGGCACCACGTTATCGGCGTTCCTAATCGGTGGTTTGATGTATGGTTGTGTGAAACTGATGCCAAATTACTTGAGCAGCAGTTTCACATTTCTGGACACACTGTATTTTGGTGCGCTGATATCGCCCACAGATCCGCTCACCATATTGGCCATATTCAATGATCTGCACGTCGATGTAAATCTCTATGCGCTTGTGTTGGGCGAATCTGTGCTTAACGATGCCGTTGCCATTGTTCTAAGCGGGTAAGTAAATCTATGAAAAAGTTTTACACATAGTTTTAATCGGGGAACACCAATAGAAGTAGTGAATTTACTAAAATCATAGTCATGAATGATATCATCTCAGATATCCTAGTTCCGGATTGGTATAAATTGTAATTCTAAATTTAAATCTTATTTTGGAAATACAAATTTTTTGTATTTAAATTTGCTTGATTAAAATTAAATATAAAAGTTATTTTCAAATTTAGAACAAGAGTTCTTAAACATTTTTATAAAATTTTTTTTGTTTGGCTGGCTCGAAGCCAATATTAATTAAAATTTTTCCATATTTAAAAGGTTGCCAAAAACCACAAATTTCATCAATAAATAATTATTATTTTATAACTAAAAAATCGTAATCATATGAATTAAATATTATTTATATATATATTTACAGTGCAATACAAAACTACGGCGAACATTATTCGAATTCAGGAGAGTTTGAGACGTCGGCCTTTCTGCGTTCGCTGAGCGACTTTTTCTCCATATTCTTCTTGTCGCTGTTGATTGGCGCTGTCATGGGCTGCTTTACGGCATTGATATCCTTTTTGAAACAACCGCTTACATATATGGTTATTTATTATAGCTAAGTTTTGTTTTGTTTATATTGTACTGTTTCCTTAACTCCTGCCACACTTGACCAAGTTTACGCGTGTCCGTGACTTTCCCTTGCTGGAATCAGCGCTGTTTGTGCTCATGAGCTATAGCACCTTCCTCTTGGCCGAAGCCACGGAGCTAACTGGAGTGGTTGCAGTCTTATTTTGCGGCATTTGCCAGGCTCATTATACCTACAACAATTTGACAGAGTGCTCGAGGCAGCGCACCAAGCAGATCTTTGAGCTGCTCAACTTTTTGGCAGAGAACTTTATATTCTCGTACATTGGCGTCTCGATGTTCACCTTTCCCAAACATCATTTCGATGCTGGCTTCATCATAACCGCATTCGTAAGTTTTGAAAATATATTCAATGTTATTATTTAATGATTATGAATATTTTCTTTTGCAGATTTGCGCCGCTTTGGGACGTGCTGTCAATGTGTATCCATTGTCCTGGCTGCTGAACATCAAACGCAAACCAAAAATCTCATCTAATTTCCAGCACATGCTCTTCTTTGCTGGTATGTCTATTAAAAAGGGTAATTTCATTTAATGATCTTGTTGATTGTCTACTTTTTATCTGCAGGTTTACGTGGCGCCATGTCCTTTGCCTTGGCCATCCGGAATACTGTTTCCGATGCGCGTCAAACAATGTTAACGGCCACCTCGCTGATTGTTATCTTTACGGTCATCATTCAGGGTGGCGCTGCCAACTTTTTGCTCAACTGGTTAAAAATACCGTGAGTCTATTCTTAATAGCTGCTTTTTTGCCAATGAAAATCATTTTTATAATCCTTAGCGTTGGCGTCGATGATGAGACTGAGCAGTTAAACAATTACCAGGTCCACAGTGTGAGTATCTCTAAATTATTTGTTACATTTCATTTGTTGTTGTTGCTGCCTAGACACTTTTGGGTCTAACGTTTTCGCTCAATCTGTTTTTGAAATTGAAAATATGTGTTGACTGTTATTTGCAACCTGAGGTTACTGAACACATGTCTGGGATTTATGGCAGAAAGGTTTACTAAAGCACTGAAAACAGTCGAATGTAGGACACACATTGTTTTTATCATAGACTTTCAGTAGTAAAAATTGTTTGTATAATAGACTGATTTTTTAGCACAAATTTGTAAACAAAAACAGAACTTGAGGACTGACTTACAAGAGACAAAGATATCTAGAAGTCTAGTGACGAGCTCTCTTATTCCATAAATTATTTGCCAATAATTGCAACAGATTGTAAAGTTATTTAGTTTTTTTAATATTTAAACCTCATTTGCTGTTAATAATTTTTGTAGGCCAACAACTGATTAAGCCAATGAAAATAAATACTTCCACGAATTTATAGGCACTTTCTTGATGTTGTTGGTCATATTCTCTTGTTCTCTGTGACTTATGTATATATATATTTATTTTGTACATTTCTGCGCAATTCACAACATTTTGCATCAATCAAAAGGTTTACAATTCCATGGACAATTCACATTCGGCGCCGGTACGTTAATTATCAATTAATTAATTTATCAATATGTGCTTCTGTTCTGTCCCGCATTATACACACGCATTAAAGTAGCTTTATCAGTTGAAGCTTTAGTGTCTTCTTTTTCTTATTTACATTTTGACTGTTTTTTATTGGGTACTTTTAATATTGCACACATCTCTACATAAACTTAATGCTAATTGTGTCTCGTTGAAATCTGTTCAGTCTGATGGCTACTTGCAGGACGTGGAGGGCGGTGGGCGTGGCAAGACTAGACTAGCCAGTGGTGCCGATTCCAATCTGGATACCCCGATGGATGGAAATGCAGCGACTGCTGTGAACGGAGGCGCCGGACGACGACGCAACAGCCATGAGAAGGCGATCCTGGCCCGCATTTGGGGCAACTTTGATACCAAGTGAGTAGCTTATAGATATGAAGAATAAAGTCGAATACTAATATGCATATGTACTTGGATCACTTAGATATATGAAACCGTTGTTGACGCATTCGAGGCCAACGTTGTTGGAGACCTTGCCAGTGTGCTGCAATCCCATTGCGCGTCTGCTCACAACCACACAACAGCTGACACAGGTGAGAGTCTTCAGGTGTCTCAACTGATCTCTTACTTAATTGAATCCGTTTGTGTTGGCAGGATGGCAGCGAATTTAGGCGAGTTGATTCCGACTCGGATATTTGTATTGATAACGAGACTGGCAATGGTCTAGCCCAGGATGGTCTCGGAGGCGGAGGTGGAGGCGGAGGTCGTCGCAACTCCATAAATCGTGTAAGTATTCGGTATATGGGCGATACTCAGAACCTACTTGCTAGCTACAGAAATCTTGAATGAAGCACCAAAGACTAATACCATGTAGAAAGAGCAACTAACCAAACCAATCCAAGCCAAAACCAAATCGAAACTAAAAACTTAATTAAACAACTGATAACCAAAATATCGAAATTGATATGATATACTATACATTTTGGTTGACCAAGTAGACGCATTGTTATAAGCGAGAACAACTTCGATTACTTATGTAAATTTATATTTATATATGTATATGTATATATTGTATATGTATATCCCAGAATTGTGATTTGCGTTTAATTTGTATAACTAACTTTGTTTTTATAATAACTTAATTGTTAATTGTTTTGTAAAACAAGAAGAAATTTAAAAACGGAATCTTTTATTTTATTTTATCATTATCATTACTGTGCTGTTAATTAATGATATTAAACTTTATTTTAAATACGTCATACGATTTCTAGTCTACTTATTAATACTTATTTATTGTATATTTTATTATTAATTATAATTACATACTGTTTGACATGCATGGCTAACCAAATATATACAAAACAACAAATGCAAATTCTAACTTTCTCAGCGACAATATTAATTTATTTATTTGCTGCGGCATCTTTCTTTCTGTCTTTCCTCAAATCTCATCTAACAAATCAATCTACTAAACAAATCATGCGGACTATTTGACTGTTTGGTTGTTCGGTTGCATTCCGTATAATTACCACCTTATCCACACAAACACACACACACACACACCTCTTGCATACTTATAAACAATTGTTATAGTCGAATATTTTAAATGAAACCAACCCCATTGCAAACGAACTCAGCCTGGTTACTAATAATTTCATGTAATCATTTGGAAACGAAACTATTTAGAAAATCTTAAAACGAATTTAACACTTAACAAATGAAACTAAACATTTAAAAATATTTTCAATTAATATTCATATTATTTCAATTATCCTTTGCTAAATTTTCTTATCATTAATAATTAAAGTTATTAGGAAAAGAAAAAGACTTGGTAACGCACGCACAAAAGTCAAACTCAATCGAGTTTCTCCCGTGATAAACGATCGCTAATATATGTATTTATGTATATGGCTATATATACATATTCGGTCTGTCCGATCGCAGAAATATTTATTTATCTGATGGAATGGGTTGGAAATTTATAGGTTTATGTGGTTTTTAGATGCTTTTTATGGCACAGCAAGCACAATATTTAAGAGCCTTTTAGTATTTGGTAATTATTATTTGTTGTTTACGTATCTCACAATCTAATTTCTTAGAATCTAACATGCGACTAACCATGTAAGTATACTCGTATAATTATCAGTTCATTTGGTTTTATATTATTCCTATATTATGCGAGCATAGCTTTAATTCATCCCAGCCTTATAAACACATATTCTTTATGTTATATTTTTTTTTATTTGATTTGTTTATTAACTTTCTCTTATAGGTTGCAAGCGAACATGGGAATGCTTAAATCTAAGTTGATTTGTTATTACATTTGTATGCAATTAGTCTCATTTGAAATGATAATTTGATACGTACAAATTAGATTTTTAATTTGGAACCATTTTAGTTTTTAAGATATTGTGATTTAAATCTAGTTAAAGATTTGAGTTAGTTTAATTATTATATCTTTTGTTGATATATGAAATTTAAAACTTAAAAATGAAAATTGAAACGAGTGAGCAAAGAGTATACATTAAATTATTGTTATTGATTTTTCTATGTTAACGAATATACATACATACATACATAGTCTTACTTTTAACTGTAATCAACCTAAAACCACGAAATTTTTCATATTTCAAAAAGTTAATAAAAATACTCATATCTATATTATATTCCCTTTCTTTTTATTTTAAAATCGCTGCTTCATTTTATTGAAAAAATGAAAATCAATTTTTTATGAATTTAAAAATATATATAATTATTCTTCAAAATTGTGCGAAACACACAAATGTTTAGATGGAAATCCTGGAGCATGTTCAAAGTCCGGTATCAACGAGAATCAAGCTATTAGGATTCTATGGCAAGAAGTTATAGAAACAATAAAAATACATATATATGTCTTTTCTTTTTTGAATTAGATATGTATTCCTATATAAATCATAAAGAATGCTTTCAAAATTGCCGAACAATAATTAGTGTAAATAAATATATTTTAGATCACTTACGCATTTGAAGTGCACTTGCGTTTCGAAATTATACAACTCTCTAAATAAATAATAATAAAAATAATTCATTTCGTTTATGTAATTAAAATAATACTCTAATTTTCATGGTAAAATATACAATTGTTAAAATATTCGGCTTGAATGTATACCAAGTGTTTGTCCAATAGTCTTGTCTATTTATTAAAATCGTTCTTATTGCATACATATTTATTATTTGAATTAAAGCGAAGCTCATATAGATATTAATTGTTGTGCTGTTAATTTGTAAGTTTGAAATCAATAAAAGTCAAGACCATAAAAGTTGTTTAATTGCATATTTGAATTTATATATATTTTTCCTGCATAGCAGAAAGGTGTGGCAGCCATCACAGAAATTCTAATTTAAAATTTATTTGGTTCTACTAATTTGTACTTTATTGCTAAAATATTGTTAAATTTACAAATAAAAATTCATATTTAAATTGCGCGCCGGTATTCGATATCGATAAGCGGCTTTCTGATTAATCGGTAAATCAATTTGACAAATGAACGGAACTACTTATGTTGGTTACAGTTTATTATGATCAGCGCACTAGAATTGTAGCAGCCCTGGAACGGCGCGTCGCGCAGTTTGTTTACAGTTTTAAAGCTGTTAGTAAGTATAATAATACTTAAAACATAAAATGGACATGGTAAAGCGTGCGTTCTTGCGCTCCTGCATTAATCACAGCTGCTTGGATAATGATTTAATTGATAAAATATTGTCACCTCTCTGTGAGCACCACCAAGTGACGAAGCCGGCAAATAAGGAGCTGCTACATAAATTTGTTGCCGAAATCGAGGACAGTATAAAGGAGTTCAGTCAGACGTTGACTTTTATGAAGCACCCGATAACCGGCAAAGAGTATTTGGTATTTGCCATTACTGACGCCACACCTGATCCACATAATCATCCTGGATTGACGGCCGAGGAATGTCAATATTTTTCCATGGTACTGGATAAACTGGGTCACGAGGAGGACTGTCACATCGCGTGGAATGAAGCCTATGCTGAACTGAACTTTAAGGGCTCTGTCAGAGCACCCAAAAAGGTGCGCATGCAGGAGCTCATCGAAATGTGGACACAGATGGGATACTTTCTTGAGGCCGACGACAGTCTTTATCTCGGTCCGCGCAGCATTATCGAGTTCGAGTTTCATCTGCGGTCCAACTACCCGGACACTATTAAGGAATGTCAACTGTGCAAGCAACTGGTGCTGTGGGATGTCAAGTGCTCGGATTGCAACAGGAAAATACATCGAGAATGCATTCGAAAATATTTGCGAACTCGCTCCAATTGCCCAACCTGCGGCAAAAAATGGAGCACACGGCTCAGTCAATAACCAAGAATAATATTGATCTACTGCTATCATGTGTTAAACAAATTTGTTATAATTAAGTAAACAAAATGTAACTAACCATAAGATAGCTATTGGTAATATTAAGGCACGGAAAGTGAAATGTTTAAATATTATCAAGCACATATTTTTTGTTTGGTTATAAGAAAGCGTTTAAAATAAATAAATGATGTTAAAATTACTGTTATGGGCAAATTTGTTGTTATTCGGGAGTATTACAAAATTACCAGTTTACCAGGCGAGCAGAATCGAAAAAAGTCAGTACCAAAAATCAATTGTAACGATCACATACATACACACCATGCATAGCCTATTACTGCAATGCTCGCTCGGACTAGAACTCATCTTAACAGTATTTTTCCATCACTTACTCTCCTGCAGACGCAACTGTGACCATGGTGAAATTACTAATAAGGTGACGTCGTCCGAAGGGCATGCATACGGTACACAAACTCTTTCGACAACGTTTGCTGTCAAGCGCTTGGCTCCTCGAAAGAGAGAAGCTGTGCTGAAGACATCACCATCACGCTCCCGCATTCTCTCGTATGTAGATCCACAGGCTCTCAATCGAGTGAGCACACTTGTGGATACTAAGAATCTGTGAATTCTGTTCGCCTGGCATTTCAGTTGGCTGTCAGGTCGCTTTACTTCCAATAACAACAGTCTGAAAACAGTCTTTTGTAAGTGCATAAAATATCGTCATTTGCAAAAGCAATGTAACTCACCTCGATTTAATTGAAGCTGCCGCATAAACTTCGCATTTATTTGTGTGAGAGGTCGGCGAATCTACAGTTAGTTTTTTGGACTTAGAAAACCAAAAGCACAAAAAGAAAATAGAAGATAACAATGGCGAAGTCGAAAAGTGAATCAGTTGAATATTGTCTTCGTTATGGAGCTGTGTGCAAGTCCCAGGAAAAACTTTTTAATGGACCAAAATACTGTGCGTTCCTTTAAAAAAGGGCGTCGTGATGATTGGCAGAATGAAGTTCACAAGGTGCAGGATAATTTAAATATCCGTTTTACTAAATATCAATTAAAAAAAAACATTCTTAAATTAGAGTCAGAGAAAGGGAAATTTACAATTTAATTACGGCGATCGTTTCATACCGAGACGCTTTAATTCCGAAAGCATTGATTACAATCAAAAGTATCTGGAGACTAATGAGGAGAAGGACATACTGAGAATGGTGTGTATGATGAAGCGGGACTTTGATAATGATTTTATTTTTTTTTATTAATTTTTTTTATTTATTTCTTTAGAACTTTTCAATGACCTGCAAATATTGGCGTCAAAATACCATGATGACTGCCATGAATAATGCGTTTGGCCTTCGGAGCTCCCGTCTGCTTCAGTTCAGCAATATTCGCAGTCATCTGTCCGAGCTTTACAGACGGACGAATATTGACGGAGATTGGCCCTGTGCGCCACGCCCCCGTCCATTGGCCTATTCCAATGCCACCCACGAGATGCCCGAGATCTGTGTCTCATTTAGTAGGGATAATGAAAGAAAAGAAATAACATTCGGCACGCCGAAGATTTAATACCCTTGCAGAGTCTTGCATTTAATTTGCCAACGATCGTTTTTACGGTAGTTATATAATATTATAGTCCGATTAAACAGAATATGTGAGATTAGTTAAGACTTCTCAAGAAAGTAATGTACAACTACTTCAAGGGTATATAATGATTTCTCTTCGAAATACATATCCAACTTTGTTCATCCTTAGGTCACAATTTAATGGACTGGTCGATTAATGGTCAAATGGCAATTTCCTTTGGCCAGGACGTAATCGTGTGGCATAATGAGCTGGAGACTACAATGGTTTACTCTGTTAAGAATCCAGGAGCTCTTAAATATTCGCCAAATGGCAGATATCTTGCCCTCAGCTGTTCAAACTTTAAATATCCGGGTAGGATTTACCATATAAAGCAACTGTGAATCTATCAGTTATTGAGTGGTTTTCAGTTCTTGAGCTGTGGAAATTGCAGCCGGAACAGGAGTTCCTTGTCATCAATGGGAAATACTTTCAGAAGTGGATCAAGTCGATCCGTTGCATCGAATGGAGCAACGAGAGCGAGAGAATTGTCTGTGGCACAGAATGCGGCCTCATTGTAGTCCTCAGTACGTGCACGTTGCGTACGCTGCACAAAATACGAAGGCACAATCATAAAATCCGATGCATTCGCTACTCACCCAATGGACAGTATTTGGCCACAGCCGATATCCAGGGTCATATCTATGTTTTCCAAAGCAAGCAATATAAAATTTTCATGAGCTTTCGCACCAAGTCTGGGGAGATTGCCTTTGACTGGCATCCATGGTCGGGCGTGGATTTGGCAATTTGTAAGTTGAGAATTTTTCGACTAACTTTTCTAATTTCAAATCTTTTCAGCTGAGAAATCGCCGCCATCCATTTACATTTTTCATGTGCCACGCCGTGAGATGGTTGCCTACTATCAGCGGGCGAATAAGAAGATCCAAATATGCTCCATTAATTTTAGCAAGATTACCGGAGAGCTACTTGTCAATGTCTATCGATATGGTAAGATACATTTGATTCGGTTGTCTATTATTTTGATTTCCTTCGGAAAGCATGAAATTTGAAAATAACAATTAGGAAATGTAAAATAGGAATAACTTTGTTATAAAAATAAATAATAGGAAAGCAATTTTTGAGAAAAAGAATTACTGATATTAGCAAAATAGAAAAGTTCTTAATTTTTGTTGAGCTCTGAATTCGAATTTCCTAACTCCATCCTTATAGAATGCAATATTATGTTTTTTCCTCTATCCTTATTCTGATTTCTTAAAATGTTATTTTTATTTTGATTGTAATTCTTACAAAAATTCTCACAACTCAGATGTTCCTACCTATGTTTCATTATCAATTTCAGATAATAATGGTTGTCTATGCTGTGAGATTTTGGTTCTTTCCTCGTTGAATCGTGTGGTGGACATTGTGGGACATCAAGAGAGAAACTTGTTTTTTATGATGTGGAGTCCAGATGGTTCCAAACTCGCCGCGGCTGGCCTCGACGAATCCTTTTCCATTTGGAACTTTTTTCCCAAAGATAAGATTGACAATGTCAGAGCCAAAAATAAATCGAGTGATGTCAAACGGCGTAGTTCATTGGAACTTTATACATTATTTAAGTGATTTTTAAGTTCGTGTCTTTTTTGTTATTTATTATGCAATTCTATTTTATATTTATATTTTAAATGTCAGAAAACTCCATTTGTCTTGGTTATATACTTTATTTCAAATTTGTAAACATACTCGTATTAATATTAGCTAATCTTTCATTTTGCAATTCATTTCATAAATCTTCCATTAAAATTTCATATTATCGGTTAACTTAAAGCTTACTATACTCTTTTACAAAATCTTGTTCCCAAACATAAAAATAATAAAGTTGTTTGCAAGTAAAAGAATGATTGATTCTCTGCTATAAATGAACATTTGCAAAACTAATGTGTTTCAGGGGCCAAAATCTTTGCATTTGGTTTGAAATCTATTTTCTACGTTAATATTTATAAATGTGTTGAATGATGTATAAGAGAAATTCATGATATTATGATATTGTAAAATTGACAGTGCCATCCACTCGATCGGTCGCATTTTGTTCTTTCTATCCACGCCGTTGTGACTCCTGCTGAAATATATACTCCGCACAGGCTTCGGCTTCGAGGCGATTCCTTTTGTCCAGATGGGGCTTAATTAAAAAACGATGGGTACTATAGATTATCACCGTGGAACCGATGCCGATGGCCATCATACCGACAGTTGTCGATGCAAACTTTTTAATGAAGCTCATCTGGAATGAAAATGAAAATATGTATATTACTAACATATTCGTTTTAATATTGTTAGTTGTCACACTTTGTAGGATTTGTTGTTGTTGTTGCTTCTGCTGTATCGTTTGCTTTCTCGGCTTTTTGTTCGTTTCTGTACTTGATTAACAATGGCTGCCAAATGTAAACACCGCCCAGAACACCAATAACGGTTACAACCATTAACTGAGGTATTGTGACACCGCGAGGACGACGTATTTGCATTGCTACAAGTACTAAAGAATTTTCTTGCCGGCGCCTGTTACATCAACGCGAGAATACAATATGAAAGTGAGAGAACAGCTGATTGATTTTGCTTAGCACACTTTACAACACTACACGCATGCTTAGCGTTGCCAGTCAAAAGCAATTATACATCCGTTAAAAGCAGTGCAAAATGAGTAATTAATGTAATTTAAATAAGCAATCTTGCATTCATATACAAAAAATATTCATTTATGCATGTGCAGGGGCATATTAGAATTTTATAATTTATGACATTCAGCATTTGGGATTTTCTGAAAGCTGTGGTAACCGAAAGGTATTTACTCAATTGGAATTGTTGCGGATTTCCTTTTTGTAAGAATTTGATTTCCAACAAGTATATATTTAGTAAGAATAAATGTACATATTTACATATCAATCAACAGTTAGCTAAGTATTAGAAGCATCATATAACAAGTGGGCAAAAATAGGTAACAAGAGAGCAAAAGAGGAGAGAACAAGATCTTGGGACTCCCTCAAGTAACAGAGCGGAAAAAATAGCAACAACAAGCACAGTAAGCTGGTTTTTAAAATGGCCTGCTCGCATCGAGCTTTGAGTCACTCTCAATTGGAACCGCGAGTTAAACGGTTCTCAAATCGACCGCTGAGCGCACAACGCAACTGTCTCTGACGAGTTGCGCTTTAAGCTCTTCTTCTATTGCTTGCTATTTGCACTACAAAAGAAGTGAAAATATACAACAGAAAAAAGAAAAAATACGAAACTAAAGTGCGCCGAATAAAAATAACGTGCAAACAATGTATACAAAGACGAAACTAATAATATTGCTGCTGGCAATGATTGGAGCGACGGCAAATGCGAATGGCAACTCCATACCCACATTAACAACGCCGACGGGCGTCTTTGAGACGCGAACAGATAAGATTCCCACTGGAACTGGAACTGTAGCTGGAAATGGAGCTGTTGCCGCAACATTGCCGGCTGCATCCTATGATGACCTCGACACATTTGTTCCATTCCGCAGCGACTCGCATGACAATTTCTCGTGGCAGCTGCTAAAGTCGGTGCTGCTGAGCGAGACGGCAAAACAGAATAATGTCATCATATCGCCGTTTTCCATTAAATTGGTGCTGGCATTGCTCTCCGAGGCGGCGGGCGCAAACACACAAACGCAAACGGAACTGATAAGCACACAGACGGACGTCAGGTCGGCAAATAATGTGCGTGAGTTCTATCGCAAGACACTCAATTCGTTCAAGAAGGAGAATCAACTGCACAACACGCTCAATGTGCGCACAAAGCTTTTCACCGACAGCTTTATTGAGACGCAGCAAAAGTTTACCGCTACCTTGAAGCATTTCTATGACAGCGAAATTGAAGCTCTCGATTTTAGCAACGCCCCCGCAGCCGCCTATGCGATCAACGATTGGGCAGCCAACGTGACCGATGGTCGCTTACAAAATCTGGTCACAGCGGACAATGTGCAAAACAGTGTGATGCTACTAACGAATCTCATCTACTTTAAAGGACTCTGGCGACGACAGTTTTACAGCACTTTCGAGGGCGCCTTCTTCCGCACCAAAGATGCCCAGATGCGTGTCCAGTATATGGAGCAAACGGATTATTTCTACTACCACAACTCGGACAAGCTGAAGGCGCAGATTTTGCGTCTGCCCTACAAGGGTAAGAACTCCATGTTCATTCTCCTGCCCCACGCCATGGAGGGTATCTATGAGCTGCTGCAATCACTGGAGAATGCTGACGTCAAGAGCGCTCAGTGGGCAATGGAGGAGGTTAAGGTCAAGGTAACGCTGCCCAAATTCCACTTTGACTACAATCGGAGTTTCCGTGAGACACTCAAGGAGTTGGGAGTACGCGAAATCTTCGAGGACACCGCATCATTGCCGGGACTGTCAAGGGGAGCCGATGTTGCCGGCAAGGTGAAGGTATCAAACATCTTGCAAAAGGCTGGCATCGATGTCAACGAGCAGGGAACGGAGGCGTATGCAGCGACCGTTGTGGAGATTGAGAACAAATTTGGCGGAACCTTAACCCTCGAGGAGTTCAATGTGAATCGTCCGTTTGTGTTCTTCATCGAGGAGGAAGCCACCGGCAACATTCTATTCGCCGGCAAAGTTCATCAACCCCTCTAAGCAGTTCCAAGACGATAATATTGTAATATATTATATTGATAATATTATAATATGAGAGTAACAAACGTAAATAAACTAAGAAGATAAAACTATGACAAATACGGAGAATTTTGCAATTGTTGTTATTTCTTTACAATGTAACCTGAATAATGTTTCTTCATTAGCTGATAACACCTTTAACAGCCTTGTCACACTTAGGAATGCCCCACTGTCAATGATGATCGATCATAAATTTACATACGCATTTTAGGGCAAGTGAATTCCAAACTCAACTAACTCTCAGCACACTATCTATAATTGCGCCTCAATCTTAATGAGTAAAAATACGTAAGCAAACACCACACCAACCAACAACTCAGATTATCTATAGTAGCTATTGAACTGTAAGTGCAAAAACCCAATTAGCCACCTTTGAATCACCGTTCAACAATTTAGACAAGTCATTGTACGGTGCTACAAAACAAATTCCAAAACAATTTTTATTATTATTTGGGTAATTTTAATTTTTACAGTTTTTGGAAATATGTAAGTGTCGACTGTTATTTGAGACCTCTGAAACATACTCTGTGTATTTGAACTTTTCCCCAAAGTAGTTCCGTTTCTTTTGGGTTATTCTATAATCGATTCAGCTCTCTACCTCAAATCCTAGTTGATTGATAATAATTAGTTACCAAGATATAAATAGTTACTATCATTTTATTATATCTTAGTCATGTTAGAAACCCGAGATCAAAGACGAAGCTTTACGCTTCAAAACAAGTTATTCCAACACTGGGAAACCTACATATACAGAGAGAGACCCAACACAGTCATATGTATTGTTATTTTTATTATGTATCAGCATTGTTATCAAGTCGTTTCTATTTTGATGAAATGAAATCTACCTATATATTATATGTATATATGACATCTATAATGACTTGCACAATGGAACAGGTTTCACACATAAGAGTGTAAAATGTACGATTATGTTTACCGTTTTCATCATTCAATCATGATAAATTACAGACTCTGCCCAAAATGCTCCTGTATTATCTATTGCATCTCTTTTATGATAGATAGCAATTTTTTTAAACTAATTTTCACAGTAAATTTGTTCATAATTAAGTTAAGTATATTTTGAAAGCTTTTAAACGAGTTTAAATAGGAAGTTGATGAACACGAATTTGTAATTCTTTTTTAGGCAGAATTCTTCAACGAGATAGAACTTGTTATAGTATGCAAATCATGCGAAATTAGAAGAGAAAAATGGAAAATGGTTTTCAAGTTTTTGGAAATCGTTAACACGTTTACGCTATGAAACCTTTTGACAATTATTTAAATATCAGCAAGAAAGCACGAATTGTAAATAATTTTTGGATATTCCCTTGTGTATATTGTATATACATGAATCAGTTAAAATCAACAGCAACAAATGCAGTTTATTAATATTTGCAATGCTTTCGAGTTTATGTATTTGCTGTGACTCAAGCTAATAAAAACACAAAGGAATACTGATAATTTCCGAAGTGTTTGTTGATGTGTTCCAAGACAATCAGCACCTTCTTCAATTGGGGCGTTACTGAAAGGTACTATCTCTTGGAAAAATATGATTTTTAGTGGAAAAAATATGTAAGAAATGAGGAACAGGAACTCTCAGTGCCTGACAAGAAAAAAAAAATAGCGAGTGCACTTGCAATAAAAAACAAAGTGCGGCTACGGCCGAGTGTGCTCGTCTGTAAGATACCCTGTGCCCTGACACATGCCGCATTAAATTTTCGACAAACGGTCGAAACTGTCTATATGATCTAGTGAACCGATTTACACACAATTCGATCATAATATAAAAGAAAATTCTTCATCTGTGAGTTTGGTTGAGATACCTCATAAAACAACAAATTAAATTCTAAACCTTAAATCGATGATATAGTGGTCCGACTTTAACCAAATTTGGTCAGGATGAATCCAATTTGGTTAAAATCAGTTCTGTCAGTTTGATTCAGACATCTCAAACAAACATCACACAAATTCAACATACACCATTTTCAATAGGCACAGGGTATAAAAATACAAACTAAATGAGATCGAAGATTTATCTTTTTGCTATAAATTATTAGATCTATAAATTTCAATGCATAAACTCAAGTATGAGGGAAAACTTTTGTTAAAAAATATGCTGCATCTGGTCAACTCAAGTCGAGTTTTCGGACACTGTGCGAATCTAGTCCAATCTGTAATTGGAATTTCGAAGAATTCTATGGCTTTGTAATCAACACGGTCAGCATAGGTTTTACCCAATTATTGATTTCATTTCTGCCTATAAAATCAGCCACTCATAATATGCAATCACAGTTCTAGTCGACGTTACAGTCCTGAAGATGAATTACATCGCTCTAATGATATTGCTCTGCTTCCTGATAAGCTGTGCTCTGGCCTCCATATACAGTAAGTTTTTCATTGCATCTTTAGCTCATTTATAAAAAAGAAACTCTTTTGCTACTTAGATGTGGATTGTCGTCCGCGTCCGATTGTTGATTGTCCACGGTACCGACCTGCCATTAGGGGCATTACGAACTCTGGTTGCATTTGCGAATAGTTACTTATGTGTAACAAATAAATAAATAAAATTAGTACGCTCCTCCAATTTGATTAATTTGTATGTATAAATGGGTATAAAAAGATGCAGTGACTTAGTCAAATTACGTATAATTGTTAAAAAAAAAATGATGGATCTCTTCCAGGTAAGTCAAATTTTCTTTACACTGCCATTTTAGCCTAATCTTCACTAGTATATTCGGGTAATTCTATAGCTTCATAATCCCCTTAGTTTGGGATCTATCCCATGTTCATGGTCATGGGTTTCACCCAATAATTGAGTCGATTTCTGCCTATATAATAATTCCCTCATAAAATGCAATCTCAGTTGTTATCGAATCTCTGTTGTTGATCTGTTCTCTTTTGAGCTTTTCTCTGGCCAGAAGTCGTAAATTTTTTTATTTCATTAGCAGTTCATTTATGAAACGAATCTTTCTGAATCTAGCGAATTACTGTATGCTGCCTCCGCATCAAGGTTGTGATCCCGGTTGCCCAGGTTGCGATGAGTACATGGAATTTATGGAAAATTCTTTGCGAAACCATCAACGTTAAAGATAAATTCTGCAAGTTCTGTGACAATTCTAAAGGCACATTAGTTTAAGCATATATATAAATGGGAATTTGAAATGTCTTTTGTTTAATTTTTTTTATCTCATGTACTTTTTTTTTAAAATAAACATCTGTACAGAAACGAACAAATTCAGCGAGAATGTGATACAATACTAATATACCCTTTGGGCTGATATATAACGAGAGATGTGGATAGATTTTGGACTTACCTCCGCCGCTTCCGCTCGACAACATTGCCAACGGCTGTTGTTGTGATTGAATCTGAGTTTTGTTATAGTTGTTGTTGTTGTTGTTATTATTATGATGATTGTTCTGTTGGCGATAGTGTAGTTGTGGAGCCTGCTGCTGTTGTTGTTGTTGTTGTTGTTGTGGTGGTGGTTTTGGGTATGGATGATACTGTGCCGTTGGCGGTGACATCTCAGTTAATTGAAAATTCCCAGTTTCTTCGAATCGTCGCGAATTCGCTGGCGGCTGTTGTTGTTGTTGTGCTAACACCATGCCACCGGATGTCACTTGTTGTTGATGGTTTTTACCAGTGATAAGCGCATTTAACAATGCATTCGATGAATGATTCGTCTCCTGTCGTGCTGATCTTTGGCCAAGCATTAGTGGCAATTGACTGCGAGATTGGTGTTGTTGCTGCTGCAACGTTTGCTGTTTGCTTGCCACATTCATGTTAAACAACTTGGATGTTTGCTCCTCCATTTTACGCTTAATAACCGCATTGCGCATTATGTTGTTGGCATGTGCACGCAAATCTTCCTGAGTTAATTGCGGTGTCTGCGTTTGTGGTTGCTGGTGATGCTGTTGTTGTTGTTGCTGCTGCTGCTGTTGTTGTTGCTGCTGACGTGCAGCCAAAGTTTGCTGCACAATGGCCAAATTGTGTAGATTCTGCAATTGGCTGGCAATCACAGTGCTTGAAAGCATCTCCAACTGTTGCTGATGCTGTTGCTGCTGCTGCTGCGTGTTTGTAAATTGCAATACGGCCGTTATGGCCTCACGATCCATGTTGGTCAGTCGAGGATTGGCCAACTGTACCAGCAAGCCATGCTTTGATATTTCACCTGCGTAAAACGAAGAAGGTTCAAATCATTATTAATTTATAATATGTGATAATTTGTACTTTTTTCGTTAAAAAGCAATTTGTGGCAATTATTATTAAATTTAAGGTCATTATTAGATTGAACTAGAATTCTATATTCTATTATGGTAGCATCAAAATGCGTAAAAAATTTTTGATGAACTTTTTAGGGCACATCGGAACCACAATTATCACGTATGCCAAATCCAGAGACCGTAACGATTATAATTTATTTTTTAAGTAATCATTGTACATTTATAAAAAGAAAAATTAAAAATGTCGTAACCCAGAACTTATGTGGATTTTCCCAATTATATCGACAGACTTATTCAGAATTGACAGAAATACACGGCTACAATGACTAGGCTGTTGATGCTATTCAAAAATATACACATGTACTTTATAGGGTCAGAAATACTTCCTTCTGCTACAGGATCTTATTATTAAGGGCTAAACACTAAATTCTTTTACCTTTGGTTAGACGTAGCAACAACAATTGTGTGTCAGCGCGTCCGAGAATCGCCTTCAGCTGCAGGCTGGCTAGGAAGGCAGTTTGTTGTTGCTGCTGTTGGATGAGCACATGTTGCTTTTGTTGTTGCTGTTGATATTGCTGCTGTTGCATGATAAAATTCGAGATGGCATCATTGCCAACTTGTTGTGGTTGAGGCTGAGCTTGCAGTGGTTTTGCACCACTCAAAGCGCCAATTAACTTTTGGAAATTATCCGATTGCTTGCTGTTAGTGTTGTTGTTGGTATTTGGATGAGTTGTTGTTGCTGCTGCTCCTGAAGCTTCATTAATATTGCCGAGGGAATTGCGACGCCATTTGGCCTCAAGTTGATCCACCGATGGCATTTGATTGATATAACTAAGGCTCTTGGGCTGTTCCAGGTTGTTATTATTGTTGTTAATGTTGGGGCACATTGCCTGCTTGAAGAACTCGTTAAGAGATGATGATGAGCCATTATTTTCCATGCGATCACGAGCAAAGAATGACATGAATTTTGAGTTGTTGTTATTGTTGTTATTAATATTGTTTGTTGCATGCGACGTTTGATGTTGTTGTTGCTGTGGATAGTTTCCCTCAACACGTCCATAATTGTTGTTCTGATTGATTCTTTCAAATTGTCCCAAACGACGTTTTTCATCCTTGACAGAGTGTGACATTTGATTTTGCTCAGTTGCATGCATTTTGTTCATATTCTCCGAGGCGTTGTTGTTATTGTTGCTGTCGTGCTTTGGAATGGGTTTATCAATGTTGTTGTTGTTGCTGCTGCTGTTCTTGATGCTGATGTTGTTGCTGCTGCCATTGCGTCCTAATGCATCCGGATGCTGCCATTTGTATTTGCTCTTCTCAATCTATTGAAAACCAAATTGATTATTGAAAGATTAAAGAACGCTAAAGTCAAGTCTCCGATAAAGGAATACTTGTACTTGCTTTAAATATAAGTATGTAAATTGTATCTGCGAATTTTAAGCTCGAATACCTATATAATGTAAGCATTGCAACGAATAGAATATACCCTAACCATTATAATTGTAATCTAAAACTATTGCCTACCTTGTGCTTTTGAGCGTTGTTATCATTTTGCAAATGTTTTCCCTCTTTGAGCAACTTTTCCTCATCCTCATCAAAACCACACAATTCAATGGTATCCAGTCTTGAGGTTGGACCACAACTGAACCACTCGGGCTCCTCATTGGTGTTTCTATAGCGACGATAATGGCGTTCCTCCGATTCCCGTGATTTTGGCTTGGAAACGACTAAGAAGCCGGACATGACACGCTTCACATAATTCTCATTGGCTCGATTTAGATCCTCAATGGATTCATTCGATTTCAAGCTTTCATTTTCCGAACGATTATGATTATTGTTGGACATGCCCATATTGGGCGTATTCGGACGTCCATTCGATTGCTGTGTCGCATTCAATTGCGAAGTGCCAAGCTCCCCATTATCAAAGAACTTCAAAACCATCATATTGCTTCCTCCGTTCGAGTTGTGATGCTTCACATCATCCACATGAGATTTGGCCAGCGTTGTGGGCTGATGACTGCTGTAAGGTTGCTTGTAATCGTTGTTGTTGTAGGTCCATTTCGTGTGGGATAAACGTCCGCTTCCAATGCGTCTCTGATTGACAATGGCAGGATCCTGAAAGTAATGGAAAATGAAGTAAGAGAGGAAAGACCGCACAAATTAATGGAGTGCAGTGAAGTAATCAAGAGTAAAATTGGTGCATATGTATGTACATGCATATGAACATGCGAATGCTCTGCCTATTTCCCTTTTTAAGGCGCCTATGGCTGAGAAGAAAGAGAGAGAGAGAAAGAGAGGGATAGAGAGAATGAGTAGAGCTTGCACTTCAGTAATTGGCAACTAGTATTATTTTAATATATGGGCAGCTCGATAGAAGCGAGCAGAATATCAAAGGTATCGATTAATAATTTGTTGATTATAAAATCTAATAAGTAAGATAAGCCAATTTTACATTAATTATTGCTTTCGTGTCTCAATAAGTAGCGGTTAAGTAACTATCGCCGATTATTGCAATGATTGTACATCACTAGCAACTGGCGCCAAAAGCAGCCACACACACATACAGCGCACACTTACAGCGGCTCCAGCTGTGAGAGTGCCAATTTTGAGCTGATAAACCGCAAAATAAACTTGCGAATGTGCGTACAAAACGGATGAGGGAAACAAAAACGAAAAGGGAGAAAGCAACTAAAATGAAAATGGATGGTGCTTTACAAAACATATGTGGGACATGCACAAAAACAAATTGCAACTAAAACTAAAGCAGCGCTATCGCCAGTGAGACAGTTGACATTGCGTTGTCCCGTCGAATCCATCGGCTGAGCGGGCGTACTAACTGTAAACAGTTGCCATTTAAAAAACACTCTCACACCAACTCAAACACACATTGTATATCAAGGTAAATAGGTAAATGCACTGATAGCAACTATTTAGGTTCAGTGACAAGATGCAGTTTGTGGCCACAGGTAAGTGCGCAACTTTTAATCTAACTAAACACATAATCGCATATGCTAAATGCATGTATGTATGTATTTAGAACATCAACATCGCCGATTGAATCCGTTGACGGGACAGTGGGTGCTTGTGAGTCCGCATCGCATGCAACGTCCCTGGTCTGGCCAACAGGAAAAGCCGCAACTTAACGAACAGCCGGAATTCGATCCAACGAATCCACTTTGTCCGGGTGTTCAACGACCTAATGGAAATGTAACTGAACGCTATCAGAGTACCTATGTTTTCGATAATGATTTTCCCGCACTGCTGGAACAAGTGCCGGCACCGCCTTCCAGCGATGATCCACTTTTCCAGGCAGCCGGCGCACGTGGAAATTGCCGCGTTATGTGCTTCCATCCGAAATCCAATTTGACCTTGCCAACCATGAGTACTACGGAGATTGGAGCTGTTATCGATGAGTGAGTTCAGAAAATGCTACAACTATCGATTATCCAGCAATCTATGCTTAATTTTTCCAGATGGATCAAGCAGTTTAATGAGCTGAGTGTCAAGTATGCCTGGGTGCAGATTTTTGAGAATAAAGGAGCTAGCATGGGCTGCTCGAATCCGCATCCACATTGCCAGATCTGGTCATGCTCCTTTCTGCCGACTGAGCCACAACTGAAACAGGAGCGTCTGCGTGCCTATTACGCCACACACGAGCGTCCTTTGCTAAGTGATTACGTGGATCGGGAATTGCAGCGCAAGGAACGCATTGTTATCGATAATCCCGACTGGTTGGTTGTGGTGCCCTACTGGGCTATTTGGCCCTTTGAAACGATGCTCATATCACGCAACAATAACAAGCGCATCAATGACTTGACCAAGGAACAACGTCTAAACTTGGCGAAGACCATTAAGGAACTCACAATCAAATACGATAATCTCTTTCAATGTTCATGTCCCTATTCGATGGGCTGGCATGGTGCGCCAACGGGACCTGAGCATGCGCATGCCTCAAGCGCCCATTGGACGTTGCACGCCGTATATTATCCGCCGCTTTTGCGATCAGCCACCGTGCGCAAATTCATGGTCGGCTTTGAGCTGTTGGCAATGGCACAGCGGGATTTGACGCCGGAGCAGGCGGCGCAGCGACTGCGAGAAGTCAGCGGAACGCATCATTATCTGGCCAAGTGAATCCATAACATTTATGCAAACAAGAATTTATATTGAACATTAAAAGGAACTACATATTAAATTGCTATACAAAAATTATGACAACTCTTATCAAAATGCAAATCAGATTTATGGGCAAGATTAGTTTTGTCAATTTATATTTTGTATGTAAATACCTATAAATATATATGTTAAAGATAGACAGAGCTGATGAATTTTCTGGCCAGACTATGTACACGATTTTATATTAAATATTGAATCCTTACAAAAGGGGCTACAATTGATTAATTGTTATTGTTAAAAGTCCCAACAGTTTGTAAGATATAGAGAGTGATTAAATTCCTAGCCTGGTTATATGGAAGAATTTATATAATATATATCTAAAGTCCTCACAAAAGGAATATGCGCAAATATAAATTCTGGATCAAGATTAGCATATATGTATACCATGCAAGTTGATATGTAAATACAAATTTATATATAAAATATCAAATAAGGAGATTGATAGTACATACCTGAAATTCTTGCTGTGGCTGTGGAGGTTGACTCTGTATGATGGAATCATCGCTGATCAATTGTTGTTGCTTGGTTTTATTCTTGTAGAAGGCAGGCATGCACTCATTGCTGCCATTGGCATTATTCGTGCTCGAACGTGGCTTGTAGCTGTGCGTATTACGAACGACTGCATCCGCGGATCGCCAGAGATTCATGCGTCGCAGACGTGCCTCCAGTTCAATGTCATCGCAGGTCGCAATGCGTGGCATGCTGAAGGCTAGAGACTCCTTCGAGCGATGTATGAGTGCATGCAACATGCTGTGGCGTATGTCTAGCAGCTGCTGACGTGTATATTGCTGCAAGGGTTCCATCGATGTGGTCGTGGGCAGCGGTATGGCCGACTGTGTACTACGCAATTTGGGCAGACGCAGACTTCCTGTGGTTGTGGCCGAGTTGCTGCGTTTATGGGTTGCCTGTTGTGGTCCTGTCAAAGGTTTTTTGCCAGCTCCTTTGGTCAAAGGAGGCGGACTCAGATGCAAATCACAGCTGACTGCCGTGCAGGACAACTGGCTGGAGGGCTGAGTGTAGGGAGTGGAGGCGCGTGCCGATAGCACCTGCAAAGCCATCAGACCCTGTCCCTCGTCATCATGTGTGGTAGATGGCAAGGGAATGGCTTCCTTCGATATTATCACATTCATTGCCTGTCGCTGCAGCAAATTGCCAACTTTCACTTCCCTTTCCAGTCTGCGAATGACTTCGGGCTTGTTGCACTTGGGATGCAGGATCATGGCTTGGGAACAGTCACGATTATTCAAACATATAGGCGACATTTTAACAGCATCAGCTTTCAATTCATCCAATACGACCACAGACTGTAGAGCAAATTTCACAAATAAAATTCAATGCGAATTAGAAAAAAAACAACCACAAAATATCGATGCAAGCGAATTTCTTTACAAGATGAATTTAGTCAAAAGTCAAACACGAAAATTTCAATGTCATTGCCAAAACAAAATTTGTAATGTCAAAACAATCTGCAGTTCTTTTACGATCTGTACGGTGAACACTATTAAAATTAAAAAAAAATATATATGTATATGTATAAAAACTTATAAATTTTGAACACTATTTCTGTAGTATAAAAGCTTGTTATTCTCTGTCGTTTATATTAAATCAAATTTCAAAAAAATAAGCATTGAAACGTCGCGCGTCAAAACAAAGTAACTTTATCGTGACAAATAAATTAAAAGGGTATCTAGATTGCGAATATCGAATACTATATCGAATATGCAATAAGTGTTATGAAAAAAAATAAGGATGTTTATCTTCTTATATGATTAAGTGATCCAAAGACTTGTCTATATCGAAACAGACGGACATGGCTATACCGACTCGGCTTGTCTTACCGATCAATAATAACTATAATTAACGGAGTCTCCTCTAATGCGTTACATATTTCGTAATAAAACTAATACCCTCCGCAAGGGAATTAAAATTAAAACAAAAACTCACATTAAATGTTGATCGCTGTTGTTGTTGTTCCCGTTTGTTGGTCTCCATTTTCGTAATGGCCTCTTCCAATGCGTCTTTAAGCTTAATTGCTGTTAATTTAACATAACCTTGACCAAATGCCAGCTTATTAATTGGCAGTGGTGGTGGAGGGGGTGGTGCGCAAGGATCCTCCCATTTTTCCGAATTTGCCTCGTCATCTTCGGTTTCGATTGCCGCCGCTGCCAACGTCGAGCGCGACGCAGCGGGGGCCTGCACTGGTGTAGGAGGAGGGGGCGGTGGTGGCATCGCAAATTTTGCCTTCTCAACAGGTGTCAGCACTTGTTGGAAATCGACATCTCTTTGTCCACCATCCTCGTTATCCACAACGAATAATTGCTTGCTGTTCAATTTACGTTGTTCCTTTGGTGATTGCTTAGGTTCTAAAGCGCCAGCGCCATTTTCCTCTTCGATCAATTCAGTTTCGACAATTTGCTTTGAGCTAGCCGACATTTTCTGTTTGGTTAAGATTTTAGGTTTCAAATTTAATTCGATTTTTTCATTGTGATATTAATACTTACAAATAATATTTATGATTCGGTATTAATTACAAAAACAGTTTAGAATTTAAATTACAGGCAAAGTCGTACTTTATATATTGCAAAATGAAATCACGTTTATGGCGAGTTCTTAGATGCCGTTATTTGGACTTTCAATCGTGCGCCAGGCTATATTCGTGCATGCTTGTATGTATGTGTGTGGGTGGACTGAGTTCGCTCACGGAACCAAGTGAACATCTCTTACTTTTAAAATATCGATATTATTGCAACTATTAAGCGAATTTGAATAAACACAAAATATATGTTTTTCTTTATGTATTATAATACTAATATTATCATTGAACTAAAAAAGTAAACTATATTTCTAATATGAAATTTCTGTACAAATCACAGTAGCAAACTGCCATCTTTTGTAGCCGTCCCCATTTTCTCTAAAGCGACTCGAGATTTAAACGTGATTTTTTTTTATTTGTTTATTTAATAAGGTACAACTTCAATAAGCCAAAAGAATCATAAATTATAAAATATTTGAAAAATCTTACAAAAATTAGTGTTAAACCATATTTAAACATTTTTTTTAAAGTAGTTAAATATGGTTTGGGGCTGCCACCGCTGCCAAGGTGGCCACCTTTTTGTTTGCCAAGGCTGCCACTCGATTGCATGTTGTCACCGATGTTTCGAACACAAAATTTTTTGGAATCGTGTTTTAAATCTGTCAATCTAATCTGTACAAGAGATTTATTTAACATATTTCACATTACATTTTGAAATTATTTCATTCCAATATTTTAATGGGTCTTAATTATCAGGATTGTTTATTTTTTGTTGTGTATAAAAACATTCGATAGAGACCAAATACCGATGGCTCCGATTTTCTGCAAGCATCGATGACATCGATGTTTCACTCGTTGTTTCTCCACCTCTAATAGATGCAGAAAAGTGGAAAAATTTATTTTCAGTCTAGAAAATTTTTATAGGGAGATAAATCGATTTAGGAGCTTATTGCACGGGGAGCTTGATTTAAGTACTTTCACTTTAATCAAGTCCGCTACTCGATGGATTTATAAAGTATGTAAATTTATTAACATTGTAAAGTTTGTCGTAAACAAAGCGTAACATAACCTCATTTTTCTATTGTCTAGAACTGAGTTTGACGGAACGATACAGGCAAAGGTAATAAATAAATAATAGACAAAAATGACCCAATATCTACCGCCAAATCTATTGGCGTTATTCGCCTCACGCGATCCAATACCGTTTATGCCACCGGTGGATAAGTTGCCACATGAAAAGAAATCACGAGGCTACTTAGGCGTCGGCAAATTCATGAGCGACTTTGAGGACCCAAAAGACACACCGCTGCCCAAAACGGTAGAAACACGGCAGGAGCGTCTCGAGCGTAGACGCCGAGAGAAGGCTGAGCAAGTGGCATACAAGCTGGAACGCGAAATTGCACTCTGGGATCCAACCGAGATAAAGAACGCGACCGAGGATCCATTTCGTACGCTCTTCATAGCACGCATCAATTACGACACCTCCGAGTCCAAGTTGAGGCGCGAATTTGAATTCTATGGTCCCATCAAGAAGATCGTGCTCATCCATGACCAGGACTCAGGTAAATTCATTGCTTAATTTATGCTGTTCATTTTTCCTTTCTTGTTTATATGAAGATGACTTTATTTATTTTCATCCCATAATTTAGGTAAACCCAAGGGCTACGCCTTTATTGAGTACGAGCACGAACGTGACATGCATGCGGCGTACAAGCACGCTGATGGTAAGAAGATAGACAGCAAGCGTGTCCTGGTGGATGTGGAACGTGCCCGCACCGTCAAGGGTTGGCTGCCACGCCGATTAGGTGGTGGCTTAGGCGGCACAAGACGAGGTGGCAACGATGTCAATATCAAGCACTCCGGCCGCGAGGACAATGAACGTGAGCGTGAACGCTATCGTTTAGAGCGTGAGCGTGAGGATCGCGAAGGTGCACGTGGTGGTGGCGCCAACAATGGTGTTGAGTCACGCGGTGGACGCGCTGCTTACGGTGGGGCTGTGGGCGGCGAGAGGCGTCGCTCGCGTTCCCGCGATCGCAGAGATCGCGATCGTGACCGTGGCGGACGAGGTGTCGGTCGCTCACGCAGCCGTTCACGCGAACGACGAAAACGTCGTGCCGGCAGCAGGGATCGTGACTATGACGATTTCGATGGCCGACGCGACAGGCGCGACAGGGAGCGTGATCGTGAGCGTGAAAAGAAAAAGAAGCGTTCCAAGTCTCGCGAGCGTGAATCATCGCGTGAGCGAAGGGATCGTAAACGTGAGCGACGTGATCGTGAACGGGGTGCTGCTGATCGCAGCGGTGGAGATCGTGATGTTAAGGAGCGTAAACCCGATTTCCGTGAAATGGATATGATTAAGATCAAGGAGGAGCCCATAGATGACGGTTATCCCACATATTCCATTAACGACTATCAAAACACGGCCATAAAACGCGAGCTGGACGATGAGGACGAGGAGAAATATCGGCCGCCGGCTGCACATCACAATATGTTCAGTGTGCCCCCACCCCCGATACTAGCACGAAGCAACAGCAACAACAACCCTGATAATGGTGGCCAAAATGCTAGCGATCAGTCCTGGTGGCGTCAATGAATCCTTGTCATCGATATTCATTGGTAATTGATCATTTTCAGAGTTTTTTGTGGAATAACAATCTGCTGCATAGGTAATAACTACATTATAACTATTAGAGCTGTATAGCAATCGAATGACACTATAGAATCGATTGTTTTTAAATATTTATTCAATTTAAAATTCATAGCGAAAACAGCCAGTGGACGTTACAGTTCGGAATCAACGAAGCACAAGACATTACTTGCTGTAAGTCCGATTTAAACTGGGAGCACATTTTTGCCAAAAATTTTTAAATTTATGATGAAAACAAAACATTAAACAGCAATAACAACAAAACAAAAAACATACAAAATCAAATCATAACAACAAAACAGAAAACAGAACCGTAAATCAACAAGAAAATAATTGTGCATAGCTTAAATACGTTTAAATATGTAAGTAAATCTTAACAATTGAAATGAAGAGTAAGTAAAAATAAATCTGATCAACATGTGTGTGTTTGTTTCCCCACCTTTGGTAAGGGGGTTAAAGGGAATCCCCGGATATACAGGTTTATTGGTCTAATTTACAATTAAAGCGTTTACTGTTGAGAATACACAACAAAACTAAAAAAAAAAAACTTTAAAACTGCACTAACTCGTGCCATTTTATTTTCTTTATCTTCTTGCAGTTTTCAATATTGAAACTCTTAAAATCTCAATTCTGTGTAAACGAGAGTGTGTGACAAGACAGAGATCATAAGTATAAATCAAATACTCGTAATATTAATAATTAGTTCTGCAAAAGCCAAAATGCAATTCCTACAGTATTTAATACTTGACCCATTAGAAAACTCAAAAAAATAACACAATTAAAATACAGGTAATTTCTTCTTTACACAAATCTCACTAATCTATGCCTGTTTACCGTTCTAGGCCAACACTAGAAACGTGCTCAGCTTATATTCAATTGGTGTCACATAGCTCTGTCCAATCCATGGGTCTGAGAGTATGTTCCAAATCGGGCAATTCTTTCAAAGTATACTACATACTAAAACTGAAGATTGTAAGTCGTTTTTGGGCTGGTTTCTGGTAAGATACTTGGCCCCCAAATGAGTTGTTCAGGTACCGACAAAACCAAAGATTATGTATTTTCTTTGATGGTATGATGGTGAGGCATGCCCATGGAAATGGAATGGTTAAATGGTTATTAATCCAACTTATATACATATCCAAGTTGAATATTGTGTGTAATCAATTTTCGATTTCGATCTTTTTCAAGTACGTTTGGTGATTGTTTGTGTGTGAGGACCACACACCATGGAATAAGAAATTTCAAAAACATCGCTAAGGTTTGTTATTGGTCATTTTTCGTTGGCGCCTGTAACTGTAACTGGTAAGGGTCCCTCTTTAGGATTCTTTCTTCAAGCTGTTTGGCAATTTGCAGTAGGTTATTGGTAAATTGAATATAATTGTCTTAATTGTGTTCTTGTTGCATAAAAAAGGTCGCTTCATTCACTGTAAATCTATCAAGGCTACAGACCTTTAAAAATTTACGGATTCGTTTGCAGCCTTGAAATCTACATACATATGTTTTTTAATGTTTACTTACACATTGAAATGTTATGCTTCTGAGGTAATACGAATTATTTTTGATGGACAAAACTCCCAAATCTCTTTAAAGGAAATCAATTAGCAAGTTAAATCATGGAATTCAACATAAATGTATCAACAATTCATAATATTTGAAGTTTATTATAGAATTTATGTGTACTGGTACTTCCTACTCGATCGTCAGATAAGAAGAGTTCATTAATTTTCAATTGACTTTTGAAAATAATATCAAATAAAATGCAAATTAAAACAAAACGAAAATTTTTGATTTTTTTTTAATAACTGCAATGTTTCACCTCCAATCGTTGCAAAAAATTTTGTTGTATTGAATAAATTCAGAGATCTTTGGCTTATCCAAATAACGGTTCTCTGAAAGGTCACGACCTGGCTAAATACAGTTGAACTTCCCCAACTCGAATCACCATTAACCATAGAAAACGTTCGAGTTATGTAGATATTCGACTTATACAGGCATGCCACATAAATCTCTTTCACTTGAGTTTCACGTCAATTTCATTTCTCCGTGCCACAGTCTCAATCACCTGCACAATTTTTGGTGAAACGAAATCATCGCTCAATTCACTGGCGTCCGATGCCATGAGAATAATGTCACATTTTTTTGTCCGAATTTCAAAATTAAGAGTTGTCAAGTAACTTTTATTATTTGTCGCGCCAATAACTTTTAAATTTTTTTAGGCTATACAATATCAATTATTAAATAAATAAATTAAATAATATTAATTAAAGAAGAAATAAAATAAAAACCTACTTTTCAGCAATAATAAACTTACAAAAATTGCTAAACAAACCCTTGGGAAATTTAATCTGAGAAGGGGCCAACCCTTAGCAGCCTAGTACGAAAAGGTTGATGAACATGCTTAAAAACCTAAATCACACGAATTTCTGTGGCACGGAGAAATTTTCGAAGTGGAATTGCTTTTTTCTGAAATCACTTTCACTAGTGTTTTTTGTGGCATGCCTGATAGAGTTATTTTTCTTGAGTGTTATAATTTTACTGCCATTCATTTAGCCCGAATTAGAAAGAAATTCGAGTTATAGAAGTTCAAGTTATGGAAGCTCTACTGTATTCAGTTTTCGCACTTGGCTTTTGAATTTGGCGCTCATGTTGAAAATTTTAATTTAATAGTTCCAGGCCCTATTCAAAAGAACTATTTTTCGAGATTCGATTGCAAAATATTATCGATATTTTTAGGTATTGTCAGATTTAAACTTAATTATGTGCTTGTCAAATAGAGTTGGGATTTTTAGTTCAATTTGCTGAATAAGTTCAATCGTTAATTTTTCAGTCGTGAATTAAATAAGTCATTTAGCTCAGTTGGCCAGTTGGTCATGAACTATAAACTAGTGATGTAAAAAAACATCGATGCATCGAACATCGATGTTTTTTTGGCGATGTTTCCCGATGTTTTTGGAGATGTCGATTCATCGATGTTTCATGGCGATGCATCGATGTTTTGAAAAACATCGGCTTAATTTCACAATTTTGCGTATTTATCGTCAGTTGTCTCATCTTCAATACGCTATTTTTGTATGACGAGTGTGCGTTTATTTATGAACAGTGTTTGCAATGCCAAAGTAAGCAAATTTATACTTTATAAATACTTTTTAAGTTAAAGACTGCTACGGAAGTATAAGTTTTTATTTGTTTTGTTTCTTTTTAAGTTAAAAATTGCTATGAAACTGAAAAGACTGCTATGAAAGCACATGTTTTTAAGAATAAATCACCTTTATTTAGCTAAGAAACTCCTTTCTTTTTTTTTTTTTTTTTTTAAATTGAACGTTTTAAACCATGGGACATACATCGATGCATCGATGTTTCGAACCCGATGTATCAACCAACATCGATGTTTCATTTTAAAAACATCGATGCACATCGACATCGATGTTTTCACTCAAATTTACATCACTACTATAAACGAGATACTGTTCAGTTGGTCATAAGCGATGAATAGGTCATTCTGATCAGTTGGTCAGTTGTTTATGAAAGATAAAAGATGTGAATAGGCTACAACTATTTCTTTTTGGTGAAATATGTTAAGTTTTCAACTGGACGACAAATGCCAAATATATTTAGGATTATTTTTTAATTATTTGGGCTGTACCCTTACCTTGGCTTATTGAAAATGAGTAAATTGTTTATTTATTTTGGGCTTAAGTAACCATTCACATTGTTCAAAACTTAAAAATATATGAAGTTGAAACATTGTAACATGCAAAAAAAGAAGAAATTGAATCCAATCGCGGAACTTCATGCATATAATTCTTTCTAATTGTATTTCTGTAATAAATTTAAAATTTTTTTAATGAATTTTCCGACCAACTGCGAAATGAACGATTTAGTTCATGATTGACTGAATAAGTTCATTCGTTCATCTTAATGACCCGTTCATTTGAACTTTTTCAGAACGAAACGACACAACTCTAAAATACAATCATTTTTTGGCGTGTGTCGCATAGGCAAGCCGCTTGGTAATCCAACAAAAAAAGAAGCGAGTCGTGAAACGTATTAAAAAAGTAAGAAAAACTAAATTTGCAAAAGCAATTCTAAAGTGAATATCAAAAGCTAGTGAATTTTAACTAATTTGTGCGTATTTTACATATTTTGTACAGCACCACGCACGCCCGGCATTGTATTTTACATTTCGTGAATATCACCAAGCGCGTACAAAGCAAAAGAAGAAAAAAACATGTCTGACGAAAAGAAGGGAGGCGAAACCGAGCACATTAATCTGAAAGTACTTGGACAGGACAATGCCGTTGTCCAATTTAAGATTAAGAAACACACACCTTTGCGAAAACTAATGAACGCCTATTGCGACCGTGCCGGACTTTCAATGCAGGTGGTGCGCTTCCGTTTTGACGGTCAGCCCATCAATGAGAACGACACTCCGACCTCGCTGGAGATGGAGGAGGGCGATACTATTGAGGTGTACCAACAGCAGACCGGCGGTGTTTATTAAATATATACATATATGAACGTAGTTAAGCTATAGTTACTCTTGATTTTTACAAAAACAAAAAACAGCAACCAACAACAACATAAGCAAACATAATTTTACAAACAAATTTAACTAAAGAAAAATATAAGTATATCAATTCTGTTTGATTTCAATTTGTACACTGAAGTGATAACAGCTAAAAGGATTAATCCCAAGAAGACCCAACTATTTGCTAATATAAAACAACTGGAAAATAAAGCATTTTGTAAACTATGATTTAAGAATGGATGCGATGAAAATGTGTATTTGTTTTGGTGGCTAAATTGCCGGTGGCGCGCATTTCCCGCTTTATATCCCTCTCTTCACACGCACACAAAAATAACACCAAGCGCATGGGATGTACATATTGTATGTTTGTGTGAGGGTTTCAACTTTCATATGAATTTGTGTACAGTACAGCAACTGAGTTTGAGCGTGTGTGTGTGAGTGTGTGTGAAAACAAGTATACATACACAATTGAAGCAGACAGACAATTTGTCCATGTAGAGGTCGAAAAAAACAAATACATGATGTATATTCAATATCGTGTAAGTATGTGTTTATTATATACTATCTAGATTATTATCGAAACTATAAAAAAGTTTAAACGTAAACATAACCTTAAAATCTATTCAAATATATAGAAGATGACGTAATTTTTATTGAAATATGTACATAGGTTACTATAACATAACCTCAACAATTATGATACACTTCAAAAAATTTCTATATAATTTTAATTAAATACATTCCGTGAAATACGTGATTTTTTTCATTTTTAAAACAAAATACAGCAGATATCTTTATCTTTGGTGAAATGTTGTAGAACAAGACGTGAAATATAACATAACCTCAAAATTTTAAATACACTTTAAAAAGTCCTTCATATTGTATTGAATATTGTAAAAGTTAGTGTGTAATACACACTGTGTATCTATCTCTGACAAAAACTCAAAATTTACAATAGACATAAAAAAAAATATAAAAAATGTAAATGTAGATATTTATTTGCCTGTCTGCAAATAGGGGATGATCATCACATTAAAAGTCTTATTTTGATCAGTATGTAGGTACATATGTAAAATTTTTATTCTATTTACAAAAATAATATACAATCGTGATTATAGTAATTAAATGATTTTAAACTAAACTTTTTTGAAAGGCACCGTATTCCCCATTTAAATAATATAATTATTTCATTGTCATGTCTGTTGTGTATTAAACCCATTCCTTGGGATTCTTCAGAACCTGAACTAAATCGTTCTCCTTGGATTTTTCATTAGGTGCATGCATATACTCCCATCTCGCATGGAGTGGCAATGACATGAGAATGCTCTCATACCGCGCGCCAGGCGTATAGAGGCCGAATTTCGTGCCGCGATCATATATTAGATTGAATTCAACATAGCGACCACGTCGTAGGAGCTGCCATTGTCTCTCCTTGTTGCCATACGCGTCGTTCTTGTGCTTCTGCACCAGTGGCAAGTAGGATGGGGTTACGGCACGAGCACAGCCGGTGACAAAGTTGAAGGCGGCCTCCTGATTGGGCTCATCGATGTCGTCAAAGAAGATGCCGCCGATGCCGCGACTCTCGTTGCGATGCTTGATGTGAAAATAATCGTCGCACCACTTTTTAAACTTGGGATAGTAGGTGGTGTCGTGCTCATCACAGGCACTTTTTAGAGTCTTGTGGAAATGCCGCGCATCGTTTTCATCCAGATAATATGGGGTTAAATCCGTGCCGCCGCCAAACCACCATTGCTTCGTGCCGTCAGGAAGTTCAACCTCAAAATAGCGATAGTTAAAGTGTATGGTTGGCACATGAGGATTACGCGGATGAATAACGGCACTCACACCGCTGGCAAAAAACGGCAGCTTCACATTCTCAGTTAGTTCTTTGCCCCGTGCGCGCATCTGTTGCACAGCTGCCGGTGGCAACCAGCCTGTGACAACAGATACATTAACGCCAGCCTTCTCAAAGACGTCGCCGTCCTGCAGGACGCATGTGACGCCACCTCCGCCCTCCTTACGCATCCAACGATCCACTTTGAACTTTTGGCCACTGTACTCTTCCGTCTCGAGGGCTCGACAGAATTCGGCTTGAATTTCCATGATCATCAACTCCATGCGATGGCGCATATTGTCTTCATCACTCAACAGGACACTTTGATCAGTTATGGGCTCTGCCATATACTTTGATGTGTTCAACTTTCGATTGACCTTTGCGGCCTCTGCTTGTGCGTACGTGACCGTTGCAAAGGTGGAAAGGCCCAGCCCAGTTCCCAAAAGGAATCCACGAAAATGTTGACTCTTCATGCGACGGCCGAGCTGGAAGGTGCCCAGTGACACCAGTGATATTGTGTGCCGCAATACGTTCATATTCGTTTAATTTCGATCCTATATTAAAGCACTTTCAGAGAATATGCAATATATTTGTTATCTTTCTGCTTCTTTTTATACCGGCATTTAAGTAGGCCAATTGATAACAAAAAATATCGATAATTTCATTATTGTATCGTAATAATAATCATCGATGAACAAATTGCCACAAAATTCTTGTGTGTATCGATATGACAAACTCATGTACTTTCGATAAAGAACAGTTACATTTTATTGCAACTAAGACATAATTTTTTTGTTGCTTCGTCATTTTGAATATGAATATGCCTGTTGAGTTTAGTGATATGGTTCGCGATTTGGATGATTTCATACTTCATTCCACCCCTTCAACGACTTTGAACAATACAGATTCAATTGGCAACAACACGGTCGTGATACCAAAATTTGATGATGAAAATACTACATTGCAGCAGAGTGCACCAGAAAGTCCAGTTACACCGATTAACGGAGTGCAGCTCCAATATAGCCGAAATTCCCGATTAGTCAATCAGAGATATCGTCGAATTTAAAATCAATGGATTGTAAAGCAGAAATAAATTTCAATTAAATTTAAGGAATGTGTCAAATATGCAATAAAATTGTTATTAATTACACCAATTTGTTTAATTGAAAACAAAGTTTATATGTATGTAAAATGGTTGTGTGAGGCAAAACAGTATATTCGATAAATCGATCGTGATATCGATAATTTCCAGTCAACTTACTGAGCGTCGATACTTCAGCTCGATCAACTCATTTAAACAATAGCGGCTGCCAAACATTGGTTTTTTTTTGTAATAATTACATTTTTGGTATTTAAAGTGAGTAAACGTTTGGGGTATTTGGAATTTTTCGTTGAATAATAAGAACGAGCGTGAATTGTTTCAAAAATTGTTTCACTTTATTATAAGATAAGAAAATTAGCACACGCCTTGAGGACGCAAAATGTCTGGCTTGGAAAAATTTCAAGACAATCCTGCTTGGCGTCAAAAATTGCTCAACCATCTGCTTACGGATCGGTAAATACATCTGCACACTTACGTATGATGATGAATGTAGCTCGAATGTAGCAAATATTATTTCAAATGTATCGCATGCCGAATATATCCGGAAAATCAACAAATCATTGAGTGTAGTGTCAGGTGTACATACATACATATTTATGTACACATGTATATGTATATCTAATTGAGTAGAAGGTGCATCGAAACTTCATCACATTTGATTAAAATATTTTGTGTGTGTGTGTGTTTCTAGACCACGACCTGCCGCAGTGAAACCCACCAGAGAATCAATGGAGCGACGTCACAGTTTGGACATTGTCCTGGACTTTCCTGCCTTGATGAAAGCCAGGAAAGCGGAGCTCGCAGAGCAGCAAAAACGCGAGGAAGCCAGAACCACATCAGCCATAAATGTGAACAATGAATCCGAAGTCATGTTCAAGTGTGAGGAGGATGCGGATGAGAGTTTTGATGCGCTTGAGAAGATGTGCGACAAGACGGCCTCCGATCCCGATAATACTCTATTCCAATATCTGCACAGTGATGACAAGGATCATGTGTTGTCATTGGTCAAGGAGCGCAGTGCTCGAGCAAATAAATGTAAGAGATTGTTTAGTTGCATATATTATTAGCTTATATTGGATCACTCTGACATAAATCTGTCAAAGGATCTATTAGTTAAAAACAAACATTTACTATGAAATACTTGGTTTTTTCCTGAAAAATCTCAGCTAACCTCATAGATCAAATTGTTTCAAATCTAACTGGTATATTGTATAGCAACCATAATAACCTTTATTTTTATTGCAGCGGATGAAATGGAAATGGATGCACTGCGTCGCATATTGGATGATGTGGGCTTCCAAGATCAGCTTGATAATGAGAGTCCTTTAAAGGGTGCGGATTGCACACAGCTGGAGGATATTGAGGCACCCTCTCGCCTTTGGGATAATGATTTTACCATCAATGGCAACGATTCCGTTCGTCAATCGTTGGCCAAAACTTCGCCAGTTAAAATGGTCGGCCTGCTACGTCCCTCAACCATACTGGAGGCCAATGAAGCGGATCTGTCAGGCTACTTATCCGGTGGATCGTCTAACAACAACAGTAGCTTTCAAACCGCCGCCACTTTGAAGACGGCCCAGAGTTTCGAGACGATTGCTTCCGGCTCGAGCTGCTACGAGACAGCAGCTAATAATTCACTGGCGAGCAGCACGAAAGAAGCGCCAACGCCAACGTTGAACGTTGATGACTTGTTCTATGCGGCGATTGCCAAGGCCAAGCCACATGGCATGTCCAAGGGCGAGGAGGAAGAGCTGCTGATCGATTTGCATGAAACTTTAATTGATTTAGTTGCTAACAAGCAAAACGAATCCATTTTAAGTGATGGCGCTGAAAATACAATTATAGAATTATCATCGGATGAAGAGAACTCTGAGATAGATATCAAACAGGAGGAGAATTCACTGAGTGAGGCAGGCATGGAAGAAAATAAAGAGAACAAATCAATGCATTTTAATGATACCATGGAGGAAATGGAGTACATGATGCAAAAGGGTCTTGAATATATGGCTGCCAAGGCAGCAAATTCCATCCCCAATACGCCAACAAAACCATTTTCTGATTCTAATACCACAACTACAACAAATTCAAATCTGTCCAAGCAAAACACATTTGTGTTGACGCCCAAAAAGCCAGCATCTTCACCAATGCCGCAGGAAAACTATAGTGGCAACAGAAAGCTGCCAAAACCAATCAGTTCATCGCGTTATGCCATCAACATGGATAAACCAATGGACAAATTCTTTAAGCCACCCTCGGCAATACCGATGCGTCGTAATCTGAAGCCACAGAAAGATCAGTTTGCCCACATTGTTAGTCCCATTCGCACCTATACACAAAAGTCGGGCACTGCGCCATTAATGAGCATGTTCCGTCAGACCCAAAATATCAATGATGTCTTCAACAAACTGAGCATCCAGGAATTGGAGCAAGAGTCGAAACTCTGCCAATTAAAACGAGCACAATCATCGGGAAATTTCAATCCCACAAAGCTAAGCTCTGGTTGCATTGATCCCAATGCTCGCCTGCTGCCAAAGAAGGCGTACATTTCATCCGAGCTAAAGCAGGTAGGACTTTAAGAACTTTTTATATCAGGGACCCCTAAAAATTATTCTTAATAGAAAAAGAAACTATAATTATTAGTAAAATCAATATTTACTTGAATAATATCTAATATATTTGAATGTACATTTAACAGATTGTGGATGAGCGAACTCCTCTGCCGATGCCGAATGTGCCGAAGATCCAAAAGTATTTAAACTCGGCTGTGGAGCCAACGGTGCTCCGACACGATGGCAAGATGAAAATGCCCGAGCAGAGCGGCAAAAGTGCACATTCCCATATTCCGCGTCGTCCCAATCAAAGTCTGGCCGACTTATCGTTAGCCTCGGGCGACATCTCTTTGTACACAATCAAGGATGCTCAAAAGTTTTAATTTTACTCGGTTTAACTTTATAAGTTTCGCGTGGGCTTCGTGTGTAAACAATAAACAAATAAAAACAAAGATTATACACACATTTAATTAATAACTAGTAAATGCCATCGATTGCTTTGTTATGCTCCAACCAACCAACTCTTAGGCTTTCTTAGCCTGTGGTCCTTTCCAGGCGCGATTCACCTTCGATTCGGATGATCTACCCAATTCGCCGCATATGAATCTACCGACTTCAATAAGTTTATCCAAATGAACACCAGTATTTATGCCCATTCCATGCAGCATATAAACAACATCCTCAGTTGCAGCATTGCCAGAGGCGCCGCGTGCATAGGGGCAGCCACCTAATCCAGAGACGGAGGCATCTACCACACGTATACCATATTCTAGGGAAGTTAAAATGTTGGACAGGGCCTGTCCGTAGGTGTCATGACAGTGCACGGCAAGTTTCTGTGCGGGAACTGCGCGCGTCACCTCATCCAACATCCTGCGCATGCTACCCGGCGTGCCAACACCGATGGTATCGCCCAGAGAGATCTCATAGCAGCCCATGTCGTTCAATGCCTCCACCACCTTGACAACTGCCTTGGGCGCCACGGCCCCCTCATAAGGACAGCCCACCTAAAAAGTAGAAAATATTACCATTAATAAATACCTAAAAAACATTATGGCCCGTTAGAGGGAGAAGGATCAGAAAGATGAGCTAGCAAAGACTTACTTAGACAGTCTGAACAAATTTGGCTAAAATTATTGCTTCTATAGTAAGCGATCAGTTGAAAAATGAATACAGGACTCGGCAAGGATATCGACAATTCTTGCTTGTTTAAGTAATCAATCATACCACGGTTGAGACGTAGCCGCGCACACGAACTCCATGTTTCTTGGCAGCAGCCAGAACTGGCTTAAAGCGTTCGATCGCCGCCGCCGCATCGCAATTGACATTTTTGAGGGAAAAGGCATCGGAGGCGGCCCCAAAGACCGCTACCTCATCGGCACCTGCCGCCAGAGCGCTCTCGAAGCCCTTCAGATTGGGTGTTAGCACGGGATAACTGATGCCTGGCACCCGGCGAATGCCGCGCAATACCTCCGAGTTGTCACCCATTTGGGGAACCCATTTGGCGCTAACAAAACTGGTCGCTTCAATGGTCTGTAGCCCAGTGTCGGAGAGGCGATCAATCAGCTCGATTTTGATTGCTGCCGGCAAGAGTTTCGGCTCGTTTTGTAGACCATCGCGAGGTCCAACTTCTACAATGCGCACTTGATCCCGAGACACCAGAGACATTAGCCTGGACGCAGCGCCCTGAAATTGTTTGAATTTCTTACTATCGATCGGTATTCTTTTGGACTAAGACTTACAGTGGCTGTGCACCGGATTTGAGGATTGCATTTATGGGCCAAAAATCTTGGGATCAGCATTATGAGTTTACTCTCTGAGTTACGTCAAGTGCTTCTTCTACTTAAGCAAGGTCAACAGCTGTTTCTTATCAGACCGATCTCGACTTATCTTCAGTTGGAATATGGCTACTATGGCTTAGTATAAAACTACAACTGAATATATATAGTATTTACAAGCAAGGTAGATCGGATCTACCCTTAATTGTTTTTATAATTCTGAAAAAATATGCTAAGTATCGATATCAGGTAGTATTGATTTTTGCGATGAATTACCAAATAGAGGTGGAGAACTATCGATGGCACTGTCGGCACTATCGATGGTCAAGGACTATCGAGCCGCCATCGATGGCACTCCAGCACTATCGATAGTGGGCGATTGTTTTTATGACGCTTAACGCTTCAACAGAAAGGTGCGCATTTGGCATCTGCCTCCGAAACATTTAAGTTTTGTTTTTAATTATTATATATTTTATGACATGGACAAGTTCCTTACTATAGTCGAAAAAGGTAAAGAAGAACGTATAGGAACTGAACCGAGTCCGAGCGCATGTTCAGTAAGCTGGACAAAAAGATTTAGATCGTCAAGCTTATTTATTTTTATTTTTATAATACCTAAATTAATACCAATTTCAAATTTTAATTGAAATTTTATTTAAAAATTTATAATTTTTGGAATTTAAAACACATATATGCTCAGTATAACACACTATCGAAAACTATCGATGGTTTAAAAAATAATATCGCTGACTATCGATGGTGCCGACTATAGCTCTCCACATCTTCTACCAAACACCGATGGTTCCGATGTTTTGTAAGCATCGACGACATCGATGTTTCACTCGATGTTTCTCCACCTCTACACGACGCACTGCAATAAAAAATAAAAATAATAATATTGACAAAATTGAAGAGGAGATGCATCGAGCAAGTGCTGCAGCTGGGTCTACGCCTTCCTATTCAAATTTGGTAACTGCTATATATATATACAGATGTAAACATATCTAACAAACGCTATGATGCATTAAATTAAATTTGTGCACTCATATTTCAAACAAAACATAGATTTTGCATAAGTGTGTGGGTGTGTGCGTATCTAAGTTAAATAGTCTCTGTTTTATATTTTAATTTGTAATTAACTTTATTATAAATCGTTTGGTTGGGAAACACCCGTAAGGGCCGTTTGATTATTTGTATGATTTTATTTATTAAATGTTGACACCCGTGAGGGCCGTCAAATTACTCTAATTGTTATCGAGTTTGAAGTGAGTTAAGAACTGAATTATATCTAGCTTAAAGTAATCCCACGAAGCCTCGATGTGCCGGCTGCGTTCCCAGCAGAATGCCTCATCAGCGCCTCGTGTCGTCCGTTGCCGGTCACTGCCATCGCGCATGCAGGGTATCCGATTACGCTGCCTTTAAGAGACCGTTGCACTGGCCGGCTGATCGCAACGTCAGCGTCTCGCGACAGCTTTCCGATGGTCACTTATTGTGCGCGTGAAACCAACGGGTACTTTTGGCCGTTCAACTGCAAGTATTTGCTGACCGACGCACATTCCCCATCCGGTCTTGGGCTGCCGTTGACTGCAGCTATGTTGCTCGTGTTAACTCCTCCCACGGATAAGTGAGGGCCGTCCTCGGTACTCGTAGCGGTAGACTCCAAGTCCACATCTTTGTTTGACGCGGTTCGATACCTCCAGCAACGTAGGCTTATCCAGATGACTCCGCAACAGGCGAGAATGATGATTGCCGTAGCGCAGCTACTGATGATAGGTTTTGAAAGCATCTCTTGTTTGAGGTAGCCAATATGCTGTAGATTTCTTATGCTCATCTCATGAAGAAACGGAAGGCTGAGTTTCTCCCGATGCGCTGTCACATTAATTTGGGTCATAGCAGAGACGATGGGGTTCTTCTGCAAGGCGCCGAGGTGGTTGCTTATTCGGCTTCCATTCACGTAGATGTAGTCTGTGAATGTCACTAGGTATGTGCCGGAGATTTGGTGACTATCTCCGTCGGCGGTCACGACGTTCATTTTAGCGTCATTTATGATCACCACGCCCTCGTCGATTAGTGTGACGGGCTCCAGATGTCCCGGGTGGGTGTTGCAGGTGGCGACTGTTCCCGACACCAGTTGTTGGGCGCAGGTGGTTGACTCGATTCTCCTGCAAAAGCTAGTGCTGACGGCATCTTGACAGTTTCCCACGGCGAAGGTGTGGTTACTGCAGTCAGCGACCGTGTTGCCATCCTCGAAATCTAGAACTATCTTATTAACCTGTACTGGGTGGACATTGATCTTTTTACAGACTTGTTGAGGGATTGGAAATTTAATTAAAAAATGCAATATTTCATTGTTTTGAAAAGCCTTAATATTAGATACTTCTAAAATATTAGTTATGCTAACGTTGGTGAGATGTTCATCGATGAGGTCTTTCACATCGACGTTGTTCAAGATAGCTGGGTTGATCAAATCGATTTTTGCCAAAGTCAAAGTCAAAAGTAGGTTTTCCAAATCTGCAATTATTATTCTATTTTCAGCCAGAATAGTTTCATATAAATGTTTACTGTCCGTCTCATCTGACTTATAAATTTTATTGAGTGTGCTAGTAACAGAATTTATTTGTTCCTGGATTTTTGCGTTTATGTCGATTTGTCTGTTTTCCGCTTCTATCAGTTGACCCTGCCTAAACCGAACCTGTTCCCAATCGTCAAAGTCGGGTGTCCCGGCGACTACCTTTAGCGCTGTTCCTAGCAGGTTTATGCTGCGGGCCTGTTTATGGTGGATTTTCAGTGTTTCTAAAAGGGTGCCTATTCTCTTAAGGTCGGTGTTCAGTACCCTGGTCATGTGATCTGTAGTAAACACGTCCAGAGCTGTCCTGGTCTTGTCCGCATAGTCTTCGTAGGATGAGATGTTGGTCGTATGTCCCAGGTATCCAAATTTTTCAAAAATTGTCACGTCCCCGTCCTGAATGGGTATGTAGCGTGAGTGTGAGTAGTCGTTAAATTTAGTCACGGAAGTCGTGAGAGTCCACGTTGTCATTAGTAGTGCTGTCCAAAGTGCTGACCTATAATAGTATAAAAAAATGTAAAGGATATTATAAACGTAGTGAACTTATTTCTAACGTAAAACTACAAAAGTTATATGAAAAACTCCTCTGTCTCTACCGGATGTTATCCTTATGGACCACCCTCCCCCTAATGAGGACCGTCGTCCCGAGGTCCGCTTCTATCGTTTCCTCTGAGCACAAGGGCGTGAGCTTGTTGCCTAGGCGTTTGTTTTGTTTGACCCAGACCTTATCACCAGTCTGATAAGACTTGTATTTCCTGTCTTTATTTACTTGCTCTAGAGTTTTTTCTTGGGCCCTAAGTATTCTATCAGTTATACTTTTTTCGAATTCGATGGGGGCGGAGTGGATTACTTCGATGGGGCTTTTATTCGTTACTGAATGGATTGTCCGGTTATATTTGATGGTAGCCATAAGTATGAGTTCTACCGTGTCTTCGAGTTGCTTATCAATTTTGATGCAACGAGCTATTTCCGTTAGGGTGCTGTGGAATCGTTCGACCTGACCGTTAGATGTACTGTGAAGCGGGGGTGCATTTGCGATGTGGATATCGAAGTTGTTGAATAGAATAGATTTTATTGTTTCCGAGTTCAGGGATTTCTCGTTGTCGCAATAGATTGTTTTAATTTTTGGAAACATGTTAGCCAACTGTAGTATTGGGGCTTTTATGTCTACTATTGCTCGAGACTCTATTGGTTGTACTATGGCGAATTTTGAAAACTTGTCAACACAGGTGAGAAAGAATTTTCTGTCCGTTGAAAATATGTCGATATGAAGTATTTCCCCAGCATATAGTGGAATAGGAGTCTGTCCGAGTGCTTGCTTTGTTGGATGGCGATTGTACTTGGCCATCGAACAAGTTTTGCAATTAAGTGCTACCTCTGTAGCAAGTCGGTTCATTTTTGGAAAAAAATAGTCCCTTAAAACTTGTTTTATGTTTTCTTGGGCTGCTCGATGGGCCCGATTATGTTCTGCTGTCATAATCTCTCTTTGTTCTGAAGGATCGACGATGTCGATAGCGAGGAATTTACAATGCTTGAATGTTGTTGAGGGAAATGCCTCAACCAACCTATGTTGAATGAACGCTAGGATTGGTAGCTCGCAGTGAATTGCGTTTACTACATCAGCTTTTATTACGTCAAGTAGGGACTGAAATAATGTTTCGCGGTTGGAGAATTGTATGATGTGTCTGGTTTTTTCTTTAAACAAAATGAAGTGTTTTACGCATGGGGTCTCTGTTTCTTCCAAAATGATTTGGTTTCGGAAACAGTTTACCGGTTTGTCTATTGTCTCTATTGTATTTGACAGTGATTCCTCGCTGTGACAAGTGGCCATGTCAGAATCAGGAGTTTCGTCCAATGTGTTAATGTGTTGACGCGATAGGGCGTCAGCAACGAAATTTTCTTTCCCAGGCTTGTAAATTATCTTGGCGCCGTGTTCATCGATGAAGGCTTTCCAGCGCTTTATCTTGGCGTTGGGATTTTTGTCGGACACTGCAAAGGTAAGTGGCTGGTGGTCAGTGAAGATGTTTAAGTTTCTGACTCCATAGAGGTAATTTCGGAGTTTTTTCAAGGACCACACGATGGCTAAGAGTTCTCTTTCGTTTGTTGCAAAATTAATTTCGCTGTCGTGTAAAGTGCGAGGAATCATTGTAATGGGACGGCCATTTTGAGATAGTACGGCCCCTAAGCCATGGCCAGAAGCGTCAGTTGTAAGGTCAAATGGTTTTTTAAAGTCCGGGTATGTCAGCAAAACTTCTTCTGAAGCTAAAATATTTTTTAGCTTGGAAAAGGTTTGCAGTTGTTTTTCGCTGAGTTTAATTTCGACTTTCCTCGAGTGGTTTTTGCTAATTTTACCGTTTTCGCCTTTTAAAGCGTCCGTGAGGGGCTTAGCGATTTTTGCATAATCTTTTATAAAACAGCGGTAATAACTCGAGAGGCCTAAGAATGACCTTAGGTCAAAAAGCGTTTTTGGGGTTGGAAAGTTTGAGATTGCTTGTACTTTTTCCGGTGAGGTCTTTATCCCGTCCCTTGACACAATGAATCCAAGGTATTCTACGCTTTTTTTGAAAAACTTGGATTTCTCCTGTGATACTCTCATGCCAGCTTCTTGGAGACTTTTGAGAACCCAGTCGATGTCCTTAATGTGGTCTTCCTTTGTTTCAGAGAAGATTATCACATCATCTACGTAAACGTAGCAAGTTTTACTTATTTTTTCCCTAAGGACGTCGTCGATGGCTCTCTGGAAAATACTTGGGGCATTTTTCAGCCCAAAGGGTAATCTACAGAACTCATATTTTCCGTTGTTAACAGAAAATGCTGTTTTTTCCCTGTCGTTTTCGGCAAGCTCGATCTGATGAAAGCCCGATTTTAGGTCCAGTGTTGTGAAATACTGAGCCTTACCCATATTCGACAGAATCGTCGAGATTGTGGGAATCGGGTACTTGTCATCGATTGTATTTTGATTCAGTTTCCTGAAATCAATTACTAATCTTTTCTTTCGAAAACCTTGTTCGTCCGTTCCTTTTTTATCAACTACCCAAGTTGGGTTGTTGTAAGGTGACTTTGAGGGTCGGATAATGCCGTCCGCTAGTAGTTGCTTAACTTCTGCGTTGACAAAATCAGCTACTCCCATGGGGTGAGGGTATAATTTTGAATATACCGGTTCCCCATCAGTTCTTATTGTAGCGATGGTGTTGATATTATACGGCAGAGCCTCGTTAGGGTCTGCGAATGCCTTTATTCTCTGCTGAATCATTTTATCGAACGACTCTTTGACAGCGATTGGGACGTCGATGTCGTCAATTTGAATGAAGTTAACGTCCGGTGAACGAGTGAATAAAATTGGTTCTAAACTGTATTCTGTTTTAATTGTGTTATGGGTGAAATCGATCTTTGCATTTACTTTTTTTAGAAGGTCAAGGCCTATTATACCGTCGAAATCTTTAAGAGTGTTAATGATAAAAAAATATGTTTTTATTTCGAAAAGGTGAATGAGGCATTTCTGTTTGACTTCAGTGCTGCCATGAATGGATTTTACTTTGAAGGGGGTTTCTACGGGCACTATGTGTTTTAACTCTGGAAGTGGCTTGATGTAGTTTTTCGAAGCCCCTGTATCCACGAGCAATTTGATCGTGCGCCCTGCTACTGTTCTCGTGATGAACGGTAACAGGGACTGACTTCTAAAAAATTGCAACTGTCCGTGTCTGAGAGGTCATCGTTCAGGACCTCTACCGCGTCTTGGGCAGCCGACTCATATTCTTGGTCATTCGTCAGCTCTTGTGAAGTGAGATTTATCATCTGGCCTTTTTTGGAGTTACCTCCAAAAGTGTTACTTCTGTTTTGTTGAAATTTTGTAGTCTGTCTGAAACGTGAGGACGAATCAACGTCCATGGGTTCCGGGGCAGAAAGAGTCTGTGAGCCTGGGGCCTGAGCAAAGCGCTGTTTGCCGCTAGATGAACTTGCGTTCACCTGGTCCTGGTTCTGGTTCTGGGCTTTTGCGAATTGAGGATTCTTTTGCTGGGATTGGAAACCGTTTTGCTGAGGGCCGCTACGCCAGGATGAATTTCTCTGACTAGGGGGCTTTTGTACTCTTTCCTCAGTGTGTTTGGCAAAATTTGCCGCAAATATGCCTAGTTCGTTACTAACCTCTGCTTCTCGAGCGATGGCTAATGCTGATGGCAAATCCCGTGGTTGTGCAGGGAAAACTGCAATTTTTAAAGACTTCTTAAGTCCGGAAATGAAAGCATGCAAAGCATCTTCTCTGAACTTTTTGTTTAGGATAGTGGCAGAAGCCGCATCTTGAGTCATGAGTGTTTTGTTTGTCAGAAGCGTAAGCTTCTGTTGGATGTTGTTATAATATTGAGTGAGGGGAAGTTCTCCCTGCCTCAATAAATTGAGCTCCTGTGTAAGCACCTGTATAGGAGTCTTGTCGGCGTAAGAATCGTCGAGCCGATCTATTATAGCCCTGAAATTCAATACCGTATTGTGTGACGCGAGATTCGCGGCAGCGTCCTTCTTTATTTTGTTCCTAATAATTAGGACTGCCTGAAAGTGTCTGCTACTTCCATCGTATGGTTCGTACAGCTCATACGCTGCCATTGCAGCCTGTCGCCAAGAGACGTAATTTGCCTGTGTGCCGTCAAATTCCGGCAAAGTTTTTACTGCGTCTAGGGGCTCGTCACATTGGATTTCCCTATCAATGAACACTCTCTGATATACTGGCTCCACACGAGTTACCGTGTGCTCTACCACTTCGTTTCTAAGGGCATCTATTTGTGCTCGAAATTCTGTCTTTTGTCTTTCTAGGGCCGCATTGATAGCGGCCTCCATGTTGGAAATCATTTCCGGGGTGACTGCCATGCTGACTCTCCGTGGTGGTAGCGTTAAACGCGAACTTAGTGAAACTGTTCTTCCCCTGTAACTGTCCGAAACTTTCGTATTCGAATTTTTGTTGACCGCTAAAGCTTCCTTATAACTCTCAATAAGATCCTCGTCGCTACTCATGGGAGAGGAGAAAATAAAAGGGTCGAGTCCTATACTCTGGCAGAAGTCAAAAAAAAAATAATAGCAGTTTATTTTTTAACAAAAAAGACTTATTTATTTATTTTTTCAAACCAGCTTGGCCTGAACAACTCGAATATTGTAGGGTACCAAAAATTTTCTTGAAAAATTGTTTTTGTTTGTTTTTTTTTATTTCAAAAATTTTTTATTTTCAATTTAAATAATGAACATCTCACTTACATGTTTGTTCTTTTGAATTTATGAGCCTAATTCTTAAATTTGATGGCACGGTCGCTGAGGTGTTACGGTAATGTTGCTCCCTCGATGTAGTAGTTTAATGGTGACAATTCTCGTTGTTTTGTTGCACGGTAAAAAAAATTAAAAAAAAAATTTTTTTTTTTTGAGTTTTATCATGTATCAGATAGTATTTGTTTTTCGAATTATTTTTCTGGATTAGTAATTCCTTTCACCAGATATTTCACGTTTTTTTTTTATTTATATTTTCTTCAGATCTTCTGTTTATTCGTTTCACATATTCTTATGTTTTTTTGTTTAATATTTTTTCACGTTCACTTGTTTCATACGACCAGATATCTTTTGGATTTTTTTTTTTTTAATTACTTTTGTTTATTTGTTTTCTCTTTTTTTTTTTTAAAAAAAATTCTCACTTTTACTTGCTTTATATTACAAGATATTTTAAGTATTATTTTTCACCAATTTTTTGTTTAGTTGTTAGAAAAAGTTGTTCAATATTTTTTCCGCATTTACTTGTTTCACATTACAAGATATCTCTCGCGTTTTTTTCACTTTTACTTGTTTTATATTACAAGATATTTTAAGTATTTTCTTCACCAATTTTTGTTTTTAGTTGTTAGAAAAAGTTGTTCGATATTTTTCCACATTTACTTGTTTCACATTACAAGATATCTCTCGGGTTTTTTTTTTTGCTTTCACTTGTTTTATATTACAAGATATTTTAAGTATTTTTTCTTTTCTACCAACTTTTTGTATAGTTGTTCAAAACATTTGTGCAATATTTTTTCACATCGCATATGACATTGATTTGTATCACGCGACGCGTGCGTTTCACAAAAAAAAATCTTTTTTTTTAAAAAAATTTTTTACGCGAGTACTTAATTGCGTTGGGCGCCAGTTAAATAGTCTCTGTTTTATATTTTAATTTGTAATTAACTTTATTATAAATCGTTTGGTTGGGAAACACCCGTAAGGGCCGTTTGATTATTTGTATGATTTTATTTATTAAATGTTGACACCCGTGAGGGCCGTCAAATTACTCTAATTGTTATCGAGTTTGAAGTGAGTTAAGAACTGAATTATATCTAGCTTAAAGTAATCCCACGAAGCCTCGATGTGCCGGCTGCGTTCCCAGCAGAATGCCTCATCAGCGCCTCGTGTCGTCCGTTGCCGGTCACTGCCATCGCGCATGCAGGGTATCCGATTACGCTGCCTTTAAGAGACCGTTGCACTGGCCGGCTGATCGCAACGTCAGCGTCTCGCGACAGCTTTCCGATGGTCACTTATTGTGCGCGTGAAACCAACGGGTACTTTTGGCCGTTCAACTGCAAGTATTTGCTGACCGACGCACATTCCCCATCCGGTCTTGGGCTGCCGTTGACTGCAGCTATGTTGCTCGTGTTAACTTCTACGTAAACAGTTGTCATTATTCATTCTTTGTTTTGCAGGTTGGCTTTATTTTCATATTTAATCTAATTGTTGGAACAGGAGCACTTACACTTCCTGGAGTATTTGCTAGAGCAGGATGGGCTCTAAGTCTTGTTGTTTTATTGTTGCTGGCAATTATCAGCTATATGACAGTTACCTTTGTTATTGAAGCCATGGCCTGTGCGAATGCAATTAAAAATTGGCAAAATCTACAAGTCCTACGAAGGCGCAGTCGAAACTCGCATTCGGAAAATGAGAATGAAAGAGAGGATGGAGAACTTGAAACGGTTCCACTGATTACCACAAATACGCAGTTTCAATACTATCAATTGACGCACAAATTCGAATTGGGTGAAATGGCAACATTATTTTTTAATGACTTTGGACGTGTACTTTTCTACCTGTGCTTTATTATTTACCTATATGGTGACTTGAGTATATATTCTGCAGCAGTATCCAGAAGTTTGCGAGATGTTATATGGTAATATTAAAAAAAATTCTGTTCATTTTCTAAAAAAATACTATTTAATTAAATAATTATTTAATGCAGAAACTTGATAAGCTCAGTAAATATATATTTAAATATTTGTTTCTGCATGGAATAATTAGAAAGTTTGTTTGAGAAGGTTAGCTTATTTTGAAATGTTTATCAATAATTTTTCTAATGACACGATTTATTTACTTTTCATTATTTCTCTAAAGTGAACATGATCATTCAAATAGTTCAGACATCTCGATTTTGGAATCCAAATCCATGTACGGATCTGGTAATTTTAAATCCAATGATACCACGGCATGCTGGAAAGATCATGAAATTACGAGGTTAAGCATGTACAGAATAATATTGGTAGGATTTATCTCGATATTTGGACCACTCGTATTGTTTGGAATTCAGAAGACAAAATATTTGCAAATACTAACAGCTGCCTTTCGTTGGCTGGGTAAGTTATTTTGCAATAAACCAATATGCATACCATAATAATTATATTTTCTACATATTTTTCAGCATTTACGTTTATGATTTGTATCTCGATAAAGTTACTAATAACGGATGGAGCTAAAGGTCATCCGGTTCCCATAAATATTTACGGAGTTCCCCAATTATTTGGCGCTTGTGTATATTCATTTATGTGCCACCATTCTTTGCCTGGTTTATTGGCACCCATCAGGAATAAGTCAAAGGTGTCTCAAATACTATCATTTGACTACATTCTCATTTGCATGTTTTACATTATTTTAGCCATGACTGGAATTTTTGCATTTGAGCACGTCGAAGATCTTTTTACACTCAATTTTCTACCATATCAAGTGGATTCGAAAGACTTCCTATCAGATTTATATATTGGCATTGATTACTTTCTGTCTTTATTTCCAGTATTTACATTATCCACCAGTTTTCCAGTTATCGCTTTAACGCTTAAAAATAACCTTCAAATCCTTTTCTTGGATATGTCTCAATATGAATCGTATAATAAATTTATACGCTTAATATTATTTCCACTCATGACTATTCTACCATCATTTTGCGTGGCGTATTTAACCGATAGTCTTTCCACTCTGGTGGCATTCACTGGCAGCTATGCGGGTGCGGGTATACAATATGTAATTCCGGTCTTCCTACTATACTTCGCAAGACGTACGTGTACGGAGCTTCTTGGAAGTGGGATCACAAATCAGTTTCAAAGTTCGTTTAAATCAAATGCTTGGCTGGCATTAGTTTTAATTTGGTCTGCCATTTGTGTGATTTTTGTGTCTATTAATTTATTCTTTTAAATTTTTACAGCCACTAAAAGTAAAGCCAAATTCAAACCGAGTGTTTATATCGGCTGTGAAATAATATTTAACCAATAAATATTTTAAATTAATTATAATACATCACTATCATACAAATATTATTCTGTTTTACAATAAGTAATATCGAATTTAGCCTGAATTAAATATTATACCGCTACTTGTTACTGTATAATCAATTATATGATTTATTACGTTGTGATCAACACGATTTTTATATATTTACGATGTTAATGACTGCAAAATGTATTAAGTAGTATTACTGGAAATAATTGATTCATTAAAAAATATATACATATTTTAATTAAATCCGTACAGCTAATTTTCAAATAAATGGGTATCGATTAATTTAAATATCGAGAACTAACTTGCATTGATAAGTACCCAATGCTCACATCTCTAATAGCCACTCACAAAAGACGCGCACAAATGGAACAAAACGACAACAAACAAAATATAACAGAAGTAAATAGTATAAAGAACGAATGCGAGGAAGACAACGATGATGATGATGTATTTCACTTTGAATCGGAGCACTTGGCGCTGCGTGGAAACCAAAATTATACAAATTTACTGCGTACCATAGCCATGCTGCAGGCGCAGCGAATTCGCGTCCATCAACAAATCGATGAGCTGGAGAAGACGCGAAATTTGTACATTGCCAATCCTCAACTACTGTTAGAGAAGTTGGCCAACAAAGAGCCTTTAATATCGCCCAATTATATAAGTGTTCTGAGCTTGCCGGAGCTACCCTGCTTAACAGTAACTGAAGATGTCCAAATTGAAGCAACGCAGGCGAATCGTTCAACACTTGACACGGACACGGGCAAGGAAAAGGACAATAAAACTGGTAAAACGAAGGCACTTTTATGGACGAATGAGGAGCAACGTCGACTGGAACAGTTGCTCATCGAGTATCCGCCGGAGGAGGTGGAAATGCGACGCTTTGGGAAAATCGCAAAAGCGCTGGGAAATCGAACCGCACAACAGGTGTTCAGTCGTGTTCAAAAGTACTTTCAGAAACTACATGATGCCGGGCTCCCAGTTCCGGGTCGTCTGCCCAAATACCGGCGAGCGGGCGGTGTGTCTCTGCGCAAGTTTAATGTACGCCGTTCCACATTCTTTCCGCAACAGAATATCGAATTTCACATGCCCGAGGATGATTACATTTTCGATGATCTAACACCAGTTGCACCTTCGCCGCCACCGCCATCAATTAAAGTCGAACCGAAGCAGGAACCAGATGCTCTCGATACGGACGAACGGCGCAAGAAGCTCTTGCAGTTGAAAATGTTAACAGCCATACAGGAGGAAAAGTTACAAATCGAGGATGGTTACAGTCCCGATCCCCTGGCACCTCGTTGCGCCGAATGTGAGGAGTCTGCGGTCACAAAGGATCGCTGGCGCTGTAATAGTTGCTATTGCTTTATTAGTTTATGCGGTGATTGCCTGGCAGATCAATTAATTACCGAACGATTTGAGCATATGTCACATGATGTAGTTGTGGATCAGGAGACATGACATACTTACATATATATATTTTATTATTACACATTATTTTTAAAGTCATGAAAATTAACTGACTATCGAGCTAAAAATAAAATCTACGCATTACCAATACAAACATCGAACTGTCGATTAATTGGGATAAATATATATTCATCAATGATTCGCTTTATTTTTGCATATCTTAACTAAAAAGAAAAGGCGGCCTTTGTGGGCAAACACAAATGGGCCAGCAACGATCCATGTGAGCTACTCCGCCACCAGGACAATAATGGCTACGACATCGCATATCAACTAAAATTATATGGAAATAATATTTATGTATGTATATAATCCACATATGAGATCAAAAGCTTACCAGCAAAAGCAAAGCTCATCAGAGAGTAGATGAAAACCAACATAACAATATAATTCATCTTAGGAAATGTCACGTCGTTATCAACTCAGATTGGGTGGAATGCGGAGCGCTTTATATAGACAGAAATCGAGTCGCTTATCGGGTTTAATGAATAATGAAAAGTAAAAGCTTGGAAATTTTCAATTTAATACGATTATCTTAATAAAAAGCCTTGCAATTTCTTGGAAGTTAAGCTTATTTCCATATTTATTTACATACATTCTAGTAATATAAAAATGTATGTAAAAAAACAATTTCCTTTATACAGATAATGCTATAATCTTGAAAATGTCCCAGATTCATTATCAGCATTTTATTAAACCGATGACCGACTCGATTTCTGTCTATATAAAGCGCTTCTCATTCGATCCAATCTCAGTTTGTCGCATCGTAACATTTTCTAAGATGCATTTTATTGCCATGATGATATTGATCTGCTCTCTGATGAGCTTTGCTTTTGCAAAAAGCGGTAAATTTATTAAGTTTTTGAATGCATAACTGCATTATATAAATATTGATATCTTTGTATTTTAGTGTTACCCTTGTGCACAATGTATTCATGTGGCCCGGAACAACTCTTTGGCTACGATGAATTATGGGGCAGATGTAGATGTTGGGATTCCCCACAATTGGCCTAGAAGAAGCTCTATGTACTACATGTAAATACATTTATTAATGTATTTTTGAATAAAAATTTTCAGTTTATATTATAATATATTGTAACTGCTGCTATGTTCTAAGCTAAAGTTGATTTACTTTTTTTTTTTTTTTTGCAATAGAAGCTTTGAAATCGTTGACAGATTAAAACAAGTCTTTCTCAGATATGAAAAGTTATAGGTTCCTCCCATAAATAAAAGAGATCTTTCGTATTAAATGAATATGAATATAAAGGCATACCTTTCTCAAAAAAGGACTTTCATTACCTTATAGACATCATAGTTAGATATAATTGAATCGCAGCACGTGTACAAATCGTTTAGCATTTCTACGACCTCAAAGGGGGTGCTGGTAGTACAGAGTTCTGTGAATCCAACAATATCGCTAAATAGAATTGTAACACAGTCGAAGCATTCGGCCTTAACTGGATCCCCACTCTTCAGTAATTCCGCTACAGTTCTAAAATTAAAGCAGAAAATAAAAAAATATTTTTACAATCATTAAGTAAATTGAATTTAAGTTAAACGACCCTAATTGTGCTGCCCTAGTGATGGTTCTCAGGATTTTGGACTGCGCTCGCTGCATGATGTCGATGCGTTGGCCCAGAGCTCAGAGCCATAGGTCCAGATAGGTTTTAGCACAGATTTGTATATGATGACTTTATAGTCCAGGAGAACGAGCGTGTATAAGCCAGTTTAGGTAACTTGCCTTATTGCATTTGTTAACAGAAATTTAGAAAATTGAAGTGCGTTTATTTCAGTAACCAACCGAAAGTCCACGTCATTGCATTGCATTTTTCTAGAGTCTTCGAATGCACAGTTATGTTTTCGCAAATTAACCAACTATGAGCAGATGTTTTTCGAACAAGATTCGAGCTTTGATATAAAAACAAGTGGGAAAGGCTATAGTCGAGCTCCCGACTATAGGATACCCGTTACTTACCTAAATAAATTTAACTTTTTTTTATTGCATGCTTTTAGGCACTTTTATTGCTTAAAAGCTTTAATCAGCCAGTACCACCTTTCTGTTTGTCCGATCTTGTTGGGATTTAGTAGAATGATAGGTAAAAACAATAGCTAACGTTCACCGTTTAAAAAAACCTAATATCTTAAAAACTGTGCGTGTGGTAGATTTTCGCAATTTACGGAGGCGGAAAGGGGCGTGTCAAAATTTTGAAACAAACTTGACCTGCGTGGGGTTTATAGAAATCTGTGTGCCAAATTTGGTTGCTCTAGCTCTTATAGTCTCTGAGATCTAGGCGCTCACACGGACGGACAGACGGACGGACGGACGGACGGACGGACGGACGGACGGACGGACGGACAGACGGACAGACGGACATGGCTATATCGACTCGGCTGTTGATGCTGATCAAGAATATATATACTTTATAAGGTCGGAGATGCTTCCTTCTCCCTGTTACATACATTGCAACGAATACAATATCCCCTTTTACTTATTTTTATAAGTAACGGGTATAAATAGTTGAGACAGCTAATACAAGCCAGATAGTAAATATAACAGTTTATTAAAAAGAAAAATTTTATGCGTCTAACCTGTAACCAGCAGAGTGTATGGGCCAATCCGAAAATGTTTAAGCCAAGGGCGAAAACTCAAAGTTGGCAAAAATCTGCATGTTTTTTAATAGTAGTTGTTTTTTGTTATAATAGAATACATTTTCAGGCTTTAAATTACAAAACCAAAAAGGTTTTACGGTGGTTTGGTAGTTCATGGCCCAGCCTAATCAATTAATTCCTCTTTTTGCCTCTTAATTTATATAATTCTTGTAAAAAAATGGTATTTTCAATGGCCAAAACAGTGGGCAAATCGTTCGACTAAGTGTTTAGCGCTTAGCTCATCTTAAACTTTATTTTGTTTATTTTTATTTAAGTTCAAAATTGTATCGAAAAGATATTTAAAATATATTAATAATTTGAAAAAAGTGTGTGTTTAAAAAGTGTAACGTCCGCAACGTAACCGACAAAAACTAAGATTTTCAATTAACGAGACTATTTATCTTTATTTCTGATGCTGGATTAATATGGTCATATATTCCACTTAATTTTTTGTATTTGGATATTTTTGGTTTATTATGCAAAATTAGCTTATACATATATGTATGTGCAAATGCACGTTAACCTCAAATCAACATCCATGCTTTGTAAAAAAAAAATCTATTTTAGAGTACTCCCAATGAAAATCATTTTCTAGCAAATTTCATTAAAGTTGAAACATGAAAATTTGCGTGCGCCCGCAACTCAGGATTAGCCCATATACAAGTAATGTATAAAAATGTATTTATGTATTTATGTATGTATGTATTTAAATATGGAATACCCCATTAAAAAATTATAATTTAATTAATAATAATAATCTTGAAAATTTCCCAGATTCATTATCAGCATTTTTTTAAGCCGATAAGCGACTCGATTTCTGTCTATATAAAGCGCTTTTCATTCGATCCAATCTCAGTTTGTCGCATCGTAAAATTTTCTAAAATGAATTTTATTGCCATGATGATATTGATCTGCTCTCTGATGAGCTTTGCTTTTGCAAAAAGCGGTAAATTTATAAAGTTTTTGATCGCATAACTGCATTATACAAATATTGAAATCTTTGGATTTCAGTGTTACCAATGTGCACAATGAGTTCATGTGCCGCGGAACAACTCTTTGGCAACGATGGTAGTTCGGGCAGATGTAGATGTTGGGATTCCCCCCAAATGAACTAGAAGAAGCTCTATTTACTAAATTTATTAAATACATTTATTAAACTTCGATAGTGTGAATTTCTGAATAAAAATTTTCAGTTTATATTATAATATATTGTAACTGCTGCTATGTTCTAAGTTAAAGTTGATTTCCTTTTTTTTTTGGCAATAAAAGCTTCGAAATCGTTGACAAATGAAAACAAGTCTTTCTCAGATATGAAAAGTTATAGATTCCTTTAAAAAATAAAAGAGATCTTTCGTCTTAAATGAATATGAATATAAAAGCACTTTTCAAAGATAAATTGCTCAACTATGAATTGGCATGATCTAATTGATCTTATAGTGCTTTCGGGGTTGGCTTAAATTAGCTACAACGATATTTCCAATGACTGAAATTTATAGTCTAAAAGTAATGCTTGGTGCAGAACGTGGACCTCGATTATTGAAAACTTGACTGCCATTCAGTCGACACACGCACAACTGGTTGCAATTGATCTGCACGGGATCGTTAATCTTCTGCAGAACGGAAGCGTCGAGGGAGCTGGTGACATTATCATCCGATCGGCGACTATATATGGATTTGGTGGCACAATTACAGGAACCCGTACGCAAGTTTTTCAACTGCAGCAGAGATGAGTCATCTCCCCGAGTCTTGGCACAGCAGACACTGGACGCATCCACGGTGCTAATGAGATCAGGAGCCCAGTCGTTAAACATCAGTGATCGCATTTCGGGCTGCACTTGTTTGATCAGCCAATATGTGCGCATGTCTCCTTTGCCCTAAAAAACAATAGGTCAAATCTTACATGAGTAAAGCTAAAAAAAGTTAGGAAAAAGAAAAAATCTTAAATAAATAAAATTAAAAAAGCTGATTAAAATTAAATAAATAATATTAAAGACAGGGATCGTAACGATTATAAGTTTTATAAAAAGAATTCCTGATTTTTATAAAAAATATTTAAAAATTAACTTACTTTTAAATTTATTCAAAAGTTGTACCATACTTCTTATTTGCAATTTCGAATTATTTCCAAATTTTATGTTTTAAATTATTTTTAACTTTCATTTTGAATTTTTATAATGAAAAAATAAAACTTATTTATTAATTTTAATTAAAAGAATTAAAGATAAAAGTTAAAAATAATTAAAGAAAAACTAAAACTTATTTTTAAATTTTTTGTTATAAAATATAAAAATAAAAGTTAAAAATAATTTAAGGCATACAAATTAAAAATATTTTTTTTTTCGACTCATAACTCTCATTTTCGATCCCTTATTAAAACTATTATTAAACAAACTTTACAAACTTTCCGAGACTCGAACGCAAGTAAATATCAGAGAATTTTTTTGTAACTTCTACCTTAATGCTGGTCAGCCCACGTTCGACGCATAGGTAACCTCCGACATCTTGCAGTAACTGATAGGTCACTTCCGAGATATGAATTTTCATGGCCTCCCCGGTGCTCTCCATGCGAGAAGCCGTATTGACAGTGTCGCCAAACAGGCAATAACGTGGCATCTGTGGGGAGTATTTATTTAGACAGATGGTTAAGCAGTAGAGGGACTTACCTTTTGACCAACCACGCCCGCTGCACATGGACCGGAATGTAGGCCAATGCGAAATTGCATCATTTCCGTTGGCTTGTGTCGTATTTTAAGATTCCCAACAGTTTCCAGCAGGTGTAGAGCCAGGGAAGCGATTTCTCCCGCATGCCGGTTGCCATTTTTTAAAGGTAAGCCAGAAACAACCATATAAGCATCTCCAATAGTCTCCACCTGGAAAAATGTATCAAATAATTATAACAAATTAATAAATGACACAAATTATAATAAGGACTATTCCGAATATCTTTTTCATATCATATCATCTTTTCCCTACATAAAAATAGCTTTAAAAAGTAATCTCTACTTTATTTGTAAGCAATATGATTTAGAAAAGTATTAAGAATTTCGTTACCTTTTTCAAAAAAGGACTTTCATTACCTTATAGACATCATAGTTAGATATAATTGAATCGCAGCACGTGTACAAATCGTTTAGCATTTCTACGACCTCAAAGGGGGTGCTGGTAGTACAGAGTTCTGTGAATCCAACAATATCGCTAAATAGAATTGTAACACAGTCGAAGCATTCGGCCTTAACTGGATCCCCACTCTTCAGTAATTCCGCTACAGTTCTAAAATTAATGCAGAAAATATAAAGAATAGATATTTATATAAATTTTTTAATAATTTCTTACTTTGGTAGCATTTGATAAAGCAACATGTCAGTTTTCTTTTTCTCCTCATACAGCAAATTGGTGCGTTCTTGAACTAAACCCTCCAGATTATAGGCATATTTTTCCATAATTGCCAGCATGTTATCAAATATGTTTGGCTTTCTAAACAAAGACAATAGAAATAAAAGGTAGTTTTCATAATTTTTATAACTCACAATCCCGCCTGTAGTTCCTTTAGATGCATGCGAACAAGTCTGATGTCGGGCCGAGCCTCGGGATCTTCTTCCCAGCAAAGTCGCAGACATTGTCTTATATAATTTGGTATATCTAGATAGCCAAGGGCTGGACGAAACACTCCATGCTGTAGTAGATCAGGACTTTTCACAAATTCAATTATCTCTATTTATGTACGTAAAAACAAGTTATCTAAATTATTCTTTATAAAAAAATTTGAGTTTATTTAGCTTACCCTCATTTGTGTATGCAGTTTCACCCCAGGTTCCCTTGCGACCAATCATTTCATATAGTAGAATGCCAAAGGAGTAAATATCGCCCTTCTGCGAGCCACGAGCTGGTCTATAGGGATCTCGTAAAAGCTCCGGAGCCATGGTAAGGGAACGTTTCAATTCCAATTCCACTCTGTATAAAAAATATCTGTATCTTCACGGATTTATATATTTCTTACCATTCCTACTTATTGGGTTCATCCTGTCCAGCTTTTAGTTCGTGTAGACCAAAGTCAGAGATTTGGCAAACCCATCTTGAATCGATAAGGCAGTTACTTGATCTTAGATTGCCGTGTGAAATTATCTCCGAGTCGTGCAGATAAATCATGCCCTTCAGTATGTCGGAGACCAATGACGATATAAACATATGATCCAAATGCAAGTCCTCATTCGCCAGCACATCCTCCAAGCTTCCTCTGGCACAGTATGTGGTGAATATTATTACCGATCCATGATCGATCGACGCGCCAATGAAATTGATTATATTTTCATGTCGAGCCTAAAAGCTGTTCTCGAATTTAATTTCCCAAAATAAGGTATTTTAAATGTTTACCTCTCGCATTAACTTCAATTCCTTGCGAATGGAACGTGTTATATCTACATTCTTTTTATGAATCTTTTTCAAAGCGACAATATTACCACGAAATAGAGCTGTTAATGAAACAGATGTAAATAGACAAACCTTTAAAAATGTTTGTTATTAATTTCATTTACAACATAAGTTGTTATACTATGAAATTATTTGCAATATCCTTCTTCTTACCAATATTTGTAAATGATCTTTTATTTGGCTCGCCAACTACCAGAATACTTTGTCGACATATTTGAACCTAGATACGTATACATTAATTAAAATCTATGCCAAAATTAATATATTTTCTTACAATATTCTTATGGCTTGGATTATTATATTCCCCCAGATTAATTACGGTCACTTCCTTCATATCCACCTTCCACAATAAACCAGCCAAAGTTTGTTCATAGCGATAATGCCTTTAAAAATGTATAATAATTATTTTGAATTCTGTGAGTTTTGGTAATGCAATTTTAAGAATTGAATTTACAACAAATTGGAACGCAAAGGATTATAAATTTTTGTTTACTATACTTGAACAGTAGAGCGATTGCTACAATTAGGACGAATGCGCAGAGCGGACCTGTTACTAGGTAACGCCAGTCCAATTTCTTGCGAGGACACAATTCCCCGTGGAAACCACACATTGGCTCGGCGAGAGGCGGGCGACCATTGAGCCACTGTATGTGTCGACCATTTTTAATATATCGAAATTCCTTAAATTAAAAATAACTTATTTAAGGATTGACTTTTGAAGTAAAGTGCACTTTCTTACAGGAATAACAGAGTCCTTGTTGTACACAAAGAATCCAACGGGGAGCATTGACATTTTCGCTAAGGAATTGCCGGAATTACCTCCATTTGTATCACTTTGTAATGTGATCACAGTGTAGTTTCCCTCGGCATCGCCATTCGAGTCAATGAAGACCTGGGGAATCACCATTAAATTGAAGTTCCCATTGTTAAAGTCCAAGTATACTCACATCGAAGCCCTGTATGGAGTGATAGGACCTGTTGAATATATGACTCATTACGAGGCTACCGTCATTTATGTCGCCCCCTAACTGCAGTATCTCTGTTATAGCGCGTGCATAGATCATTACACTGTCGTACAAATGCAGGCCGTATATGGGAACCTTGATAGAAGATTCCAAATTAAAAAATTGTATACATTTTACAGACATTACATACCGAAATGTTCTCAAAAACACGTTGATGGTAGGGCACCAGGAAAGGCGCTTTACGTGCATATTCCTTAATTTTGGAGCATATTTCACTGGAATTACGATTTAATATTCGTTTAGTTAGTAATACAATAATTCTATTTCGTATAGAGCATGAAAGTTTAGGTTATATGGCTATATAGTGAAAAGTGAACAAGTGTTTAATAATAGGAGTTAGATAAAAATTACCGAATATGAGGATTTTGTGGATATGTCATGCTTATTTTTATAACTGAACGAAATGAGATTTTGTCCAGTGATTTGCTCTTTTCTTTTCTAATATAAGGATCTAAGTAATCTGCAATAAGACGGTGCATGCATTAGAGCACAAGGATAGTTCATTATAGCCAAAATAGATTAATTAACTTACTACGTTCCATTATATTGACACGGCGACTTGCATTATAGATCTCATCATCCACAGATATGACTATATAATCACCGCTTTCCAGGAGCTTACGATTCTGCAAGCCGCGCACAAAGTCAACCATTGCGATATGCTCACCGATAAATACGTATACTTAATGTGATGAGAACAATCTTTACTAATTAAAAAAATAAAATATATTTTTGCAAATGAGAAACTTACTCCTTGTCGTTTGGTAGGTTTCTTCTATTATATTTTCAATTTGAGACAAGGTTTTCTTAATAGGTATATAATCCGATATGTATTTAAAGTGCGTAATGGTAAAGTTTCTCGATTCGGCCAGTTCCTGTTGTAATACATACCGAATATGATTAATATTTGCAAGAAATATTGAAATTTTTACCTGTATAGCACTGGCCACATCAGAGCCCCAAATTGGCTTCGAACTAACAACAATGGCGAATTTCTTCCAATCGTAGGCTTTCAACAGACTAATCACACTTTTGGAAACCTAAATAGATCTATGATATAATATAATACTTATGGTGTAGTGTAATATATTAACCTTTGATGCTGGTGCAAGAGTTCTTGCAAAAGTGTGGAAAGTACTCTTGTTGGACACAATAGAGTCGGAGCATTTCTAAATTGAGCATTTGTAATTAATCTACTTAAATTTATATTATTAAGGTCTTACGAATGAGAGCATTGGAGTGTTCCAGGCAGATGCAAGTAATGCCTCAGTGGTGCAACCTTCGTCTGGTCCTATGAAAGCCTTTACCTTTTTCTCCCTCATCTCAGTCATAAATCTGTAGTTAATTGGTTGGAAATTAAAATGGTGTAAGACGTCCTCAGGTTAATTATAAGTTACCTCAATGGTCTCACTCGATATGCGCTCATTTTGTTGCCTATGTCGAATGGAGTAAAGGTCAGAGTTTTTCCGGGCAACAAATTAACATTTTTATTGACATCTTCTACGGCAAGCGGTAGACCTCCAAGTGTCACCTAAAGTCCACAAAGACAACAACTTGGTTAATGAAGATATTCTGCCCATTGGAACATCTTTCAGTTATCAAAGAGCTTTTATTTATTTCAAGGTATTTGAATCATTTCGAAGCCAAGTGAATTATTTAATGCCTGAGCGTATGCAAGAATTTCATGATTACCTCTAATTTGATTTAAACGCAGTGCTGATGTCAACTGATAGCTACAGTTTATGGCAAAAATCAATGAAATACTGAGAAATATCAACTGTGCCAGGAAAAACACTATGCCGATAAATAGATAAAAATAAGGTACTTCAATTTCATTTATACACTTCCATAGGCGAAGAAAATTAACTTCGACTTGTCCCAATACTTTCAGACTCCAAGGCAACATCATTAAGAAGCTGAAGTGTATCCAAACTTTAAGACTCGAGCCGCAAATGCGACATAGAAAGTCTTTTAATGGACCAACTGTACGCAACTGTACTACTCCATATCCATAGTAAAATGTACCCATTGCGAAGCCGGTGTATAACAGACTGTATGCCAGTTCACGGGGCATGTCACGATAAACGAGCTCTTTCACAGGCTGTATAACACCCAACAGCTGGGTGGCTTCTAGTATAACAAATATCCAGCCAATGGGTTGCGATTGCACTACTGTTATAATTTGCCTAAGTCTAAACATTTTTCTAAAATTATAAATTTGAACTTAAATTACATAATATTCTCATTTTTTTCTGAAAGCTTTTTAAGCAACTGCTATATTTGGAATAGCTGTTGATGACATTTGGTAGTTACTGTTGCCAAATTTACTTTGCTTTTGATTGATTACAGTTTGGGCTAAAAGTTTTCTTATTTAAGCAGGACAACAACTATAAATAGTCATAGATTAGTTCACAAACTAAAAAAGAGTTCAGGTGAGCAAATGCGCCTAGCTGAATAATATTAATCAAACACAGAAGTTATTTTGTTGAGTTACTAAACTTATACCTTAATTTGTACAGCTTCATTAAAAATATTAGTTGATGTATTAATTATATCTTGTAGAAATTTTCTACATTATAAACTAAAATTAGCAGATAAGTTTCATATACTACATGTGATGTTGAAACTTTAGATTTAACAAAGTTTGACAAGTACTTCGGAAATGAAGCCGCAATTTGCCCAGAGTTCATACTAATTTTCCCCTAGTCAAAAGTTCAACAAGTTGTGAATTTTAAATACTTGTTTTTTTTTTTATTTATTTACAATTGCAGTGTGAATTAGTCTGTTACATTGGATGCCTTATTAACATTGCATTATGTTGCTTTCAAAGGGCTTTTGTCTCCATTATGTGTTCTGCCTCAACATTGGCCCCCAGGGATGTGAGGTGAGCTACGGCCAGGAAAGGTCACAAATATCCTTATGAAATGCAGATAATAATCAAGGTGGGGCTGAGTGTGTGGCGTTGTCATGGCACTTAATCCTTTAAGCACTTTTTGCACTGTTAAATTTACCTTAAAGTCCTGATATTTATATATGCACAGGTGCAACTGTTATTGATTGCGTTTAAAAAGAATATAAAAACTTATAATTTACCCAGGAGTTGCCAAATTGACAGATGTATACAAAATATTTGCAGAAAAATGTTCTGCGTTAAACTCTCCCTTCAAATACATATGTGCATATGCAATTCTCATCTTCCGGGTATTGCGTATATGTAAATTTACCAATAGCAATTGATACATTGTTGTGAAATTTGAACGGCTAGCAGACACCCTGTAAACAGATTTCAAGTCTTCGAATTCACCTAAGTCCTTGAACATAAATAAAATATATTTACTTGTACTATAAAGGATTTGTTGTTTATTTATTTTCATTTATTTTCTTATTATTATATTAGAGTTTTTATTTTAAATCGATGAATTCAGATTTCAAGTCTTAGAATTCACTTAAAAGCCCCTACAGACGAGCGCTTTTTCACCGACACTTTTTGTCATTTTTTGTCAAAAAGCTGTCCGTGTCGCGTAACCACACAAAATTTCAAAGCGCCGGTGAAAAACCGAAGCTCACCGATGGAAATGGAACACGTTCTATTCCATCGGTGAGCGATGGTGATCGACACGGACAGCTTTTTGACAAAAAGTGTCGGTGAAAAAGCGCTCGTCGTAGAACGTATTCCATTCCCATCGGTGAGCTTCGGTTTTTCACCGGCGCTTTGAAATTTTGTGTGGTTACGCGACACGGACAGCTTTTTGACAAAAAATGACAAAAAGTGTCGGTGAAAAAGCGCTCGTCTGAAGGGGCTTTTAAGTAATTTCCCATAAGTATAAATATTTTTAACTGACTAGAATTTGATTTTTATTTATTTTCTTCTTGTTATACTAAGGCCCGTTTTTTCAATGTCTAAATAAGGTGTTTGATAACTATTGAAAATATATTTTGACGTAAAATGTATAGAAAAAAGCCCTAAAAGTTTTCTTTTAAGTGTATGGTTCAAAAATCTGATAATTATTTTTTTAACAGTTCAAAGTCATACATATAATTAAATATTCAAGCGTATTTGCTAAATTTATATTATGTTATATTATATTATATTATATTATATTATATTATATTATATATTTATGTAAAAAAACTTGCTTTATAAATAGCAAGAATTCATTAAAATTTAAGAATTCACTAAAGTCCAAAGCTAAAAATATTTTGACCTGAATGTAAATTGTTTTTTAGATATTATTTTCATAAGTTCTCTTTTTTTATTTGCAAGGCTTTCTAAAATCTATTATATAAAAAGCTGTTAATTGTCTTTTTATCAATTCAAATCGTTATGTAAAAAAATTGTCTAAATAAATAGTGGGTACTTTTTTAAATAAGATAACTTTTTAGATAAGCTGCTAAGATAATATTTTTTTTCGAAAACTGGAGCATCGCTGGGATCAGCAGCTAAGACTTACACGCATCTGAGAGTATTCAGCTAGAAATCCAATATTTATGGTGTCTTTGGTGGCAACGATGCTGTGGCTACGCTGACTTGACAGCACGGCGATGCCCAGGAGAAGGATGCGAATATCAGGAATGTTAACCGGACACATTGCTCGTAAAGAGGCAAAAACGAGAAGTTAATACCAATAAAGTACTTGTAGTTGTAGTTGTAGTTGTTGTATTGTACTGTAAGACACTGACACTGACTCCAAAAGGAGGAAGCTCTTGGCCTGGTTTACAAGTCAAGAACTGCACTAAAAGTGACTTAAATTTCAAAATCAGGAATCCGCGACGCCGTTTTGCAAGTATTTTATTTATATTTTTAATTTTTGTTCACTTGTTGCTCCGACGACGCGATGCTGTTGTTACTCGGCCCTAGATCCCGTTCAGACTGTGGCTCGGCAAACGGCTGCTGTGTCCTTTATATTGTGTTGGCTTCGTAGCTGCAGCTTCGTCTCGGTTCCGGCATCAAATACGGCGTACAGTGTACGGTGTGCGGTGTTTGTCTCGGTGACGGGGTGTTGCGGTTGTGGGCGCATTGCGCGCCAAAATTATATGGCGTATGACTGACAGTAGCTGTTCCCGTTGCGACCGCTCCTGCTCCTGTTCCTGTCCCTGCTCCCGCTCTATCCTCAGCTGCAGCTCCTGTCGAGTGTGGGCTTTAGACACGGGGTCTGACTGATAGACACTAAAAACATGTGTCGTTCTGTCGGCAGTTTTAATTAAGACTGACAAGTTGCTAATTTATACGTTTTGTTTTTCTTTTTGGTGATTTTCAGAGTCGTATTTAAAAAGGTTTAAATACTCCGAGTAGTTGTTGATTTTAACGCATATGTGTTTAAAATTTTTACGGATTTCAAGCGTCATTAATACTCGCATAATTAAAACAGTTTTCATATGAAAGAATCTTTAAAAGTATTCTGTTATTTTTAAGCTTTCGTCACTTTTACTGTCAAGGATTAAAGAACAATTAGTGAAGATTATTTCAATGAGTGCTCTTTAATTTTTACCAACCTTTTATCAACAAATCAGTGACATTTGTCTCGGATGTGAGAGATTTTTAAAGTTGTTTAAATTGGTCCAGGATTATCATAAAAGTGCTCTTGAGCTGTCACCTCCCACGAATGTATCTAAATTTCAAACCATTCACTGTGTGCCGACACTAGTGTGGGTGGGAAATTGGTCAAGTGCACTAGTTCAAGGTCGAGGATTAGCTTGGAGGTGGCTCTTGAATTTGTCTGCCCACAGACATGCCCAAAAACCTGAACATCCAAACACTTTCGTCACTAGTGTGAGTTAATTACGGTCTTACAGTGGTCAATTTTATTTATTAAAATATTTTTTATTTAATGGACACGGAAACTGCAACACGCCTGTGTCCATATCAAATGTCTCAACATTATTCAACTCGGAGCAATCAAACTGTTTTTTCCCGTCCGTTTTCAGAAATTTAAGCATGGACGGGCAATTAATTGGGTGAAAAAGACAAACATGTTTCCTTTATGGCTCGATGAGGAGCAGAAAATCGAGATATATTTGTTGGCTGAGTGGTTTCATGTGCATGTCATTGCTATTTGAGTTAATTTAATTACACTCACCTATTCATTTCTTGCCGAATGTCTAGCAAGTTAATCACATTATATTCATATGCCTACGTATTCTATTTCCGACCGAAACAATTGAGACTCTCTTCTCAAAACCTAACCACCTTCAATTTTACATTCTTTTGTGTCTAAGGACTGATAACAAAATGGATTATTTTTGACCAGCCGGAAGTTACCCTCTGTTCAATTGAAATGCCATTTGTTGTATATTTAAGTGTGTTTTTTTAAATGTTTAAATACTTCATTATGGATATATTCAATTTTAATTTATTTTCAATTTATATTAACATATCTGTAGTTTCCGAAAATTCAGTACCTCTTTTGATTCTGATACACTTGAATTACAAAATATAATGATAATCTTAGTCTTTACCTATTTACGTCACCCTATTGTTTGAAGTGCAGGGTATAAGAACCAATAAAAGACTCCGGTTGGCAGATACCTATTCAATCCAAATCCAAGTCATTGACAATCTTCTAAATAATTTGAATTAGTATTGATTCTTAGTGTTTTTGATATTTCTCCACCTGGTTGTTTAAGGTAGTAATATTTTAGCTTTTTTCGATACTATGGATTCAAATTAATTTCAGTGGAATCTCAACCGGATTATTGTATCAGGCAATTCCGGATACCCTCAGATAGTACTACAAATTGTTAATATATTGTGGGTATTATTTATTAATATAAAAGTGACGTTTTAAATAATCAAGGTGTTATGAACGCACAAGGAATGGGAAAGAGTTAGAGGGTGAGAGTATTATGGGATTACTGGTAATGGGCAAGGGCTTCCTTGTTGATAACGCCCAGGTATGTGGTGTACTTGGGCGAGGTGCCATTCAGGGCAATGAATTGCTCGGCAACCTCAACGGCGACACGAACTTGGGCCTCTGAGGTGCTGGCGCCCAAGTGAGGCGTGGCCACGACTTTGGGATGATTGATGAGTGCCTTGGTAACCTCCGACTTGGGTGGTTCTTCGGGGAAAACGTCGAAAGCAGCGCCAGCGCATTTGCCACTATTGAGGGCATCCAAAACGGCCCGTTCATCGATGATGCCGCCACGTGCCACGTTGACAACCTTGACGCCTTGCTTGCACTTCTCCAACGTCTCTGCACAAATTAGATCTGTAAAAGAAAAGATATTAGATTTGTTGTAATCCAATTCGCCAGTGGAAACTTACTTTTAGTAGCCGGTATCAGTGGCGTATGCACTGTAATATAGTCGGCGAGTGGCCAAATTTCTTCTAGGCTCATTTTCTCAATACCCGCTGCTTTGGCCTCTGCCTCCGTGGTAATGGGATCATAGCCAATTACCTGACATATTGATGAGTATTAGCTGGGGCAAGGAATATCAATTAACTGATCGCTTACCCTCATTCCCCAGGTCTTCATCCGTATGGCCACTTCACGTCCAATGCGTCCCAAGCCAAGAACGGCCAAAGTTTTGCCATAGAGCTCACTGCCGCTGTACAATTTCCTGTCCCAGCGACCCTCCTTCATGCTCTGCCCGGCAGGCACAACATGACGCGCCATAGCGCCAATTAGGATGCACGTCAGTTCACAGGCCGAAATAGAATTGCCGCCCGGAGTGCTGAAAAAAGCAACAGAACTTGCTGTTAAATACACCAAGTACACTATGGCATTCCTCGAAATGTACGGATAGCTCCAAAGAAGAAAGAATAGAGGCATAGAGGGGATGAAGGCACTTGTTGTGACTAGACAGCATTATGCAAATAACTTAAACATCGCGTACTCGCATTGTTTCCCTCTCAATCCAGGCAGGTTTAATGGCAGCAGCTCGATACCCAAAAATGTGTGTGGCCGTCTAATTATGCGCGTCAAGGCACAAACATAATCCGACCCCGTCACTCAACCCAGTCACCAGTTAGCCAATAGGTGGCTAGGTTCGCTTCGATCCGACAATTTAACTGTGCATATTTGCAATTTCATATTACCCTAAGCAGAGCGTGTATTAGTGCAGTCATAAAGTAGGACATAGTGGAAAAAATGATGAAGTTTTGATTAAATTAAAAATTCACATATTACAAAAATTCTGTAATAAACGTAAATTTTTATAAATTAAATACAAATATATAATATTTATATTATATTTATAATATATGTATATCTATATATATATATACAGCTGCGGTCAAAAAAATAGTAGTGCTCTTTCTTTTACTATAACAGCTATTGTAAGTCAAGTCCTCAAATTTAAAAATTATATTTGGAAAGGTCATCTAAATTCCGTTTGAATGATGTATAACTTTCCTTAACCCATTAAGTACCCATTAAAATATTCGAATTTTAAAAAGGGTCTACTTTTTCAACTTTTTTCCTCGATTTTTTCCAAAAAATGTTGGGATGCAAAAACATTCTTCAAACAATTTTAGGAGTAACTGCAAAAGAAATTTTTCAAAAATATTTTTTCTAGTATTTTTAATAATGTTTTGAAAACTGCAAAAAAGGCACTTTTTGCATGAAAATGAGGAAAAATGGGTTAAAATTGTCATTTTTAGGATTTTCAAAATATTATAAAAAATACTAGCAAAAATATTTTTAAAAAATTTCTTTTGCAGTTACTCCTAAAATTGTTTGAAGAATGTTTTTGCATCCCAACATTTTTTGGAAAAAATCGAGGAAAAAAGTTGAAAAAGTAGACCTTTTTTAAAATTCGAATATTTTAATGGGTACTTAATGGGTTAAGGAAAGTTATACATCATTCAAACGGAATTTAGATGACCTTTCCAAATATAATTTTTAAATTTGAGGACTTGACTTACAATAGCTGTTATAGTAAAAGAAAGAGCACTACTATTTTTTTGACCGCAGCTGTATATTTATAATATATTTCGAAATCCTTTTTAGTTGTTGTTACTAAGCCGACTTAATTAATTTTTCTCTTTTTGGGGGTCTAGAAGTACATAAAGAGTAGCACGGGCATATGCAGGGTATTTTAAGTTTGTCAATGCCGCAGCTTGTAACTTGCTTTCTCTCTATCTCCCTCTGTTGCTTGCTTACATCGTCTGGCATGCATTGGCAGTGCTTTCAAGACAGCATTTACTTACTTAAGGACAACGACATTATGCGACGTCGCTGCAGCCACATCGATGTTGTCCACTCCGGCGCCCGCTCGACCCACGACCTTAAGGCTGCCAGCTCCAGCAGCAAGAACATCCGCTGTTATTTTCGTATCCGAACGCACAATCGCAGCATCGAAATTCTGTAAGATTTGATTATAGCAAATATGTATATCTGTAAATAAGTGGGCAAAGAACATATCTGTATTTCTGAATGTATGTTGTATTATTGCGAATTCCTTCTTATTGAAATGTTGCTTTGTTGGCGGAAGCCAAGTCATGACAGACCTTATCAAATATACAATAATAAAAGTTCACCTTTGTTTGACATTTTTTATTATTTTTCCTCGATTTATTTCCATTCAACATTCACAAAAATTTAACGAATAACTGTGCATTCAAGAGTGATCAGAACTTAATCGTTGCATCGGGGTATCGATAATGAGGTCTGCCGATAGCACAATTTTAGAGCAGCGTACTGATTTTTTTTTATATGTACATATCTTTTAAACTCATATACTCCCAATTTCTGCCAGTGTATTTTATTCAAAATTGTGTAAATTTGCATATGTTATTAGGAGCCTATAAAAGTAATTTATTTATCCAGAAGACCCTAGCAGATAATGTTATCATTCTTGTTTACCTGGTACTTGTTGCTGAAAAAGAAAATTATTAAAATAATAAAATTATATGAAATAAACAGTGAATATTGATCGAAAGCTAATACGTCATCGTGACCAATCTTAACAGCATACGATTTTATGTCACGTGGTAAAAGCACAACTTGTGTTTTAGGCTTTGTTCAATTGAACTAGTTCCACTCCTGAATACAAACAATGCATTGAGTGTAAGTTCGTTGTATTCAAATAAGCTGATTAATAATTGTTATAACCTTAGAGAGCTATCAATTCTGCGCATACTTGAAGAGTGAATACCAGGATGAGTTTGATAATGAATTGTGAATCGGCAGAAGCTCTAACTGTGGGCTGCCGTCTCAAGGTGCTCATGCGAGAGTCAAAACTTTGGCAACTCGCAGAGATCGTGAGCATCAGGAAAATGGGGGATAAGCGAAAGTTCTACGTGCACTACGTGGATTGGAACAAGCGGTTGGATGAATGGGTCAGCGAGGAGGATTTAAATCTGCACGAAGTTCAAATGCTTTCAAGTGTTGACGAGACTTCGAAAAGTAAGGAAAAGTTATCGGTATCGCCTTTAAAGAAATCGGAAAGACGCAAAAATCGCAAGCACGTAAAGAAAAATGAACAAAACTCAAAGGCAACTGCCAATGAATATGATCCACAGAATGGAAAGATAACAAGTTCCCGACAGAAGGGTAATGAGTCCCTCGTGAAGAATGTGGAATTGATCGAGTTGGGACGGTATCGCATGAAGCCCTGGTACTTCTCGCCGTATCCGAAGGAACTTTGCCAGATGGATTGCATTTATTTGTGCGAGTTCTGTCTCAAGTATTGTAAGAGCCGCGTCTGCCTCGGACGTCATTTAACCAAGTGTTCACTGAAGCATCCCCCGGGTAATGAGATCTATCGCAAGGACACTATATCCTTCTTTGAGATCGACGGACGCAAGGACAAGGTGTATGCCCAGAATTTATGTTTGCTGTCGAAACTATTTCTCGATCACAAGCTAATTGACTTTGGCGTCGATCTGTTTCTGTTCTATGTGATGACTGAGTTTGATTCCCGTGGATTTCACATTGTCGGCTACTTTTCCAAGGAAAAAATTAGCGCCGAGGACTACAATTTAGCCTGTGTATTGACCTTGCCGCCCTATCAACGCAAAGGTTACGGCAAACTGCTCATTGAGTTTAGCTACAAACTATCCCGATGTGAGGGGAAAACTGGTTCTCCGGAGAAGCCGCTCTCCGATCTGGGACTGCTCTCGTATCGTTCCTATTGGACGCAGGCTATACTCGAGATACTAATCAACCAGAATCCCACACCGAATGGCGACAGACCAACGACAACTATAAATGATATCTCCGAGCTTACGGCCATAAATACTGACGATGTTATCTATACCCTGAAGAGCCTCAACTTGGTCAACTACTTCAAGGGCAAGCACATTATCTGTCTTAACAGTGACACTATCGAACAGCATCGAGCTGCAATGAAGAAGCGCAAGATTCGCATCGATTCCAAGTGTCTGCGCTGGACCCCAAAAGATTGGACCAAGCGAGTAATAAATTGATCCAAGTGAGCTGAGCTTCTATTAATATTTATACTTTCATCAATCAGCACTCTGTGAAAGCTCGCTTTGACACATACACACATACGGAACGCACCTTTACTGTAGTTTTCTAAACTTGGAATGATATGTAGATGCGCTTTAAGCTTTTTCACCAATATTCGTGCCTATAAAACAGTTCCTTATTATTTATTTATGCTTAAAAACATATAGTAGTCTAGACTCATGACTGATAACGCGTTCAGTTAACCAAGTCCAATAAATACACGAATCTGTTCGCATTTATAAGAACACTTTGAATATGTAATTTCATTTTATGTAATTTTAGTACATTTTTATTTTATCTTCAAGTAAGTTCTAATGTGAAGTAAGAGTATTATTTGTATTAAGAGTATTATTTTTATGGTTTTAATTGAATAAACAGCAAAATGAATTGCATAAATATAAAAGCTTTCAAGTGCACTGCTTGGCAACAGGTTGTTTACTATTACTGTGCTCGAAAACTAGAATTATTCACATAAGTATTTGTTTTTACTTTCAAAAGCAAAATGCAAGGAAAGATAAGACAATACTATATAACACGTGTTGTCCACTCACAAACAATATATGGGTATATCGTTCGATGTTGTTTAACAGCTGCATGTAAGTATATATGTATATATATATACATGATTATGTTATGTAATCAGATTCTTACTCACCTTTACTTCTTTACAGAGCTCATCAACCGGCAATTTAAGCTTGTACGTAACCTGAGTTAAAGAAATCAAACCAATAACCGCAGTAAGTGTTAATGTATATGTGCACTTTTATATGATTAACAACTACATAAATATACTAGTATATATGTATGTATATATGTATGTAGATACACAATTTATGAACTTACATTGATGCCATGCTCTTGGAGAAGGTCTACACACGATTTATCAACTGCATCGCAGACGAGAACATTTTTAATTTTCATTGGCATTTTTGCAATGTTTCAGAAATGTAAAATCAATTACTGCAAACTGGAAGGTTCGGTTAGAGGGATTGAACAGCTAAAACACGCACACACTCGCAGAGCGGCTGCACTTGTCGGACTGAGCTTGATAATACAACTGAGTCGGAATGCGAGAGTCAACGGCCAACGAACCGGCTGGACGGTGACTTCAACTGATCCTCTCTGAGAGAGAGCGAAGGCGATCGAACCAGATAAATAAGAGCAGCGATTAAATGATGTGTAAAGTGAGAGCGCTCTGGCAGTGAGTACAGGCGTTCATATGTATTAATCTATACATGTGTGGGTGTTCTATGTACCGCACATGTGCGAATAAGTCCGAATGTGCAAAAACAAGCTTAACCCGTCCGTTGTCGCAGGGGTTAAATCAAGTAAGTTATATTGCCCAGCCACAAGAAATAATTCACAAGTTTTCATTTATTTTAATTGGTTTTATTCGCAATTTAGCGTTCATTTAACTACATACTCGTATTTGTTTTAATCATATTTTAAATAAATTTTCTAAATTTATCAAACAATAAACAACAGAAATCACTCAAGAACCTAGAGCAGAAAATATAACTTGAAAATTCTTTTTTCTTTCGGAAACTGAAAAACTAAACTTTTAAAAAACAAATTGAGATATCATTAACTATTTACATACGATTATGGTAAATTTATCGGTTTTTACAATATACATATGTACGTAAAAAATATTGTATATAAATTTGGATTGATATTTTGCATAAATAGTTTTTTCGTTTTTTTTGTTGTTCTGATTTTGGTTTTGATAGTTCTTTCACCCATTTTGCTTTTACTTTTAATAATAGTTTGAATTCGAATTTTTAAATACGGAATCGCAGGCGTGCATAAATATTTGCAATTTTTCTCTGTTTTTCAGTTATAAACTTTTGCATATTTTGTTGATAAAAAAAAAATAACGCTTGCATTTATTAAAGTGGCTTAAAAACAAAAGGGAGTCATGTATTCATATTAAATTTGAATTTTTGAGTTTCGTATTTGAAATGTACGAAATAGCCCCAAAATAATTTAGGGGATTTCCTCTATAAAATTGCTTGTGTGATTGTGTGTGAGAATGTGTGTGTGTGTGTTTTAGTTAGTCAACAAAGTTAAATACATATTTTGTGATTGTTTTTATTAATTCTTTATTATTTTGTCTAAGGTTTTATTTTGGATTAGATCGAAATAATTGCGTTATTCAAAATAAATCGTTTTATTTTATTTTATAAATCGAAGAGTTGTTTTTGTAACCAACTGTTCTATTATATAATGCTTTTGTTAAAGTTATTTGTTTTCTTTTTTTTTGCATTGTAGATAATATTTAACATTATTCATATTAATTAGTTCGCTATTGGTAAAGTTCTGTCCACTTGACAAATTGGATTTATTTAAATTTTGTTATTTATAGCAGGATACATTTACATTTATTTATATTCATATTTTCTTTTATTGTGAGTTACCAGTTCTGTGAATCGAATACAATACACTCGATGCATGTATTCATATGAGTATATTTGTATAATTTACATACATATGTACTATATTCAAATGTGTTATATGTATAGGTATATTTTATTGTTTTGTTTTTTCTCGTAAATTTTGGTTTCTTTTTTAGGTTTTTGTTTTCCATTTTCTTTCCTTTGTGTATGCTCTCAATTTTAAGCTAGTATTAAAAAGTAATGTTCAATATATTTAATTATAGCTAATAAATAAATTTGTTGCCACTTTATACAAGAAATGTCTGCATATGATTTTCATTATCAGTATTGTTATTATTAATAATAATATTATTATTATTATTAGCAATCGAATCCCCAGTCATAGCATCGGGGTCGAAGCCCCATTTTCAAGTGATACAAAATGTTTTAACGTGCAGGTCTATTAAATATGTATTCATGTATTTATGTATTTGTTTTTGTTGTAAGCTGCACAAAATGCAAATGAGCATAATCCCGATGTTCAACTGTTCGCTAGGCTCCTTTTCTCATATATGCTATCTTTTATTTATATATCTTTCTTATCTTTTTGGTTTAGGATACTTATTTATTATGATTTGCTCGGTATTAGATGGGTCAATTATAAAACCAATATTAAAATCTAACTTGTTCTTTTTTCCCGTTATATTTTAATGGTTTTTCTGTTGGTTTTTTGCCTTTGCTTTTTCACATTTACATAGGTTTTTTTTTGTTTATACATATGCACATTTGCCTACGAGTTTTGTATGGGTTGAACACTTAACAATTTTTCCACAATCCTTTCATCCATATTTAAATACATTTCATTATAAAAATGTCAGTTTTCGGGAGGCTTAGTTCATTTACTTATCAATATTTGTTATTAACTAATATTCGCCGCGCTCTCAAATTTCACAATATTCCATTCTGTCTCAGTTTCCAAAATGCTCCGATTTCCCTTTCACATACCCTTGGACTGTAAGTTTCATTTAGTTTCTTATCAGAGCGTCGCTAGAAGTACCGATGTTTTCTACACTTTTTTTATTTAAAAGATTTCAAATTTAAAAATTGAAAAATATCACAATTTTCTATAGGTCTAATTTGCAATGCGCTAACAAAAATCCGAAAATTTTGCAAAATCTGAACAGGTTTTTATTGAAAAAGTAATCAAGTGTCTATACTTAAAACATCAGTACCCAGATCGAACGCAGTGATTAATCAATCAATCAATGATTGATCAATCAATCAATGATTGATCAACCAATCAATCAATCAACCAATCTATCTCTTTCTATTGCGAGGCCGATTCGAACAAAGCTCGTATAAATTACGTAGTTAGCCTGAATGATTATGGTTAAGGTGTGGAAGTAACTACTTACTTAGCGCTAATCAATCAAAGCGCTGGAAGTGCTGGGAGTTGGGGAACAACAACTCCCTTCATAAGTATTCGAAAGTCGCGATCGATTTGAATTCAGTGCGTTTTGTTATCGTTCTTTTCTTTTCTCTTCATTTTTTATCTCATTTGCGTTTTGAATATCGAAAAACCGTTGGATTAATTCTTTTACAGGTGGTTGGAATTGTTAAAAGAGTGCTCTTTTGGAATGGACCAGATCAAAAACATACTTACAATAGTTTCTCCGTATCAGTTGATGTTTTGATGATTGAATCGTACGCAGGCGCAAAACGTAATAAGTTTTTAAACCCTTTTTTTTAAGTTTTTTAGGTCAAGGAGAATAAAAAGGGTTTGTGTGTGTGTGTTGTGTGTGTGTGTTAAACATCTTGAGGATGCCAAAATGGTTTTTTGTTTTTTATTAAGGCACTGGTAGTATTAATTGCTTCACTTAAGCAACTAATTAGGCAGAAATCAAATAATAGTTGATAATCAGAAAATTAGCTAGAGTTTAGTTTAGAGATTTGCCAAGAAAAAAAGTGCTAAGAGAGCAGCTATAAAAAATGTGGATAAAACTAGGAATATTATTCGAGAAGCTATGCAATCTTAAAGAGGATAGTTAGTAAAGGGTATATTTAAAGGTATTTTTCCTGAACGACTTTTAAGCAATCTATATATAACTTGAGTATAGATGGTTTTATTGAAGAGATTTCAATCGATTTCATTGCAAATTCTGTGTGTATGTGTGTGTGTGTGTGTGTGCCTGCATTTACTTAGATTATTATAAGTATTTTTTACTAAATTATTAAAGCTGCCACTTACTAATTAGTTTATCGTATGCATAAAAAATATATATATATTTACGGTATGATTACCACCCAGAACCACATGACGCACCCCACACCTCGTTTCCCTTTCCCACTCTAGTTTTTTGTTCTCCTTGTGGCGAAATGCATTAACAAATTGTTTAGGATTAAATCTTAGGCTTAGTTTTTGTTTTAAATTCGCATACTCGTATGTATACAATATTAAATCCTTTGCTTAATTTTTGTTTGTTTTTTTTTTTAAATAAAATCTTATTACACTTAGCTATAGTAAGTATTTAAGACACATTAGGCTGTACTTAGCATTGTGCTATCCTTTTTAACTTGTATGTAAGTGTATTTTCCCGTTCAGCCCCAACTTCAAACGTTTTCTTGACTCTTTTTAATTTTTCTTTTGTTTGGCACTGAAATAAGTATGCTAGACTTGAAATTTGAATATAATGATGGAAACAAATCTAAACATATTGTGCAATCTTCATTATACTTTCGCTACTTCTCAAAGAAAGAGTTGTGTGTGTTTGTGCCTCGATGAAATCTCTTCAATAAAACCTATCCATGCTCAGTATATCCTCCTCGTCCTCCTCAACAATGATCTTATTACGTATTGCATGCGTGATAGCATCGATCTTCGTGTCGGGTGATGACGATGACCAATCGTAGTCCAGTGTTTTCGCATTGGAGCCGCTACTTATGGAACTGTTTTTGAATCTGTTAATGTCTTGAATCGGCGAATTGGCGAATGAGGTGCTTTGATAGGCATCCCTTGGATACAATTGGGATGCGGAGGATGCGGAGGTGCGACTGGTACTGGAGTGTGGACGTGCCTGTGGATAGGACAGTGGCTGGTGTCGCAATGGGAAGTGTTCGCGTGGACGTTGTGGCGCCTGCGACAGGGAGAACGACGAGGACGACAGCCACTGATCCCTCGCTTGTTGTTGTTGTTGTTGTTTTTGTATTTGTTGTTGTCTGGGCAGGAATGAGTGTGTGCTTCGATGTGGATGTATATGTGATTCGTGAATCGGTTGTGAGTGCTTTCTGGGTATCGTATTGGGTTTGTGTATTATGCCAAGATCAAAACTATTGTCACGTGCTTCCATCAAACCTGGCGCTTTCGAATCGATCTGATCCCACCCCTATATCCACGATTCCTACATGGCATTCAGCATTCTCCTACTACTCCCACCACCTCTGTGCGGACTGTATTCATCGCGATCGCGTTCGACAACAGCTGTCGCTCTCGCCACATCAATGCGCGGATCATCGATGCGCGTCGAGGGTCCAGGTCCATAGCGTGTTCTCGAGCTGCTGCCCAACAATCGATCCTCGCGCTCGAAGTCGCGATCGCCATCGTCGAGCAATCGACCGCCGCGGGATAGATGGCCGTGATGCGAGGCACCGCTCGGCCCGCTTCGCATTGCCGGATACTCAAAGTTGCGCTCGTCCAGCATCTCATCACTGTTCAGATCGTAGTGCATCAGATCCCGATCCCTCGCATGCAAACGCTCTCTCTCCTGGCGCTCGTAACGCTCCCGGTCGCGTTCGAAGCCCGCCGCATGGCCGCCGCCCGCGCCGCTGCCTCCGCTGCGATCTTGGTGACGTCCTGATGCCTGGCGACGGCTGTGATGGTAAGAGGCACCTCCTGAAAAATGGACAAACGAATCTTAGACAAGTTGTTTCCATTTCCAACTGGCAAAAGAACAAATCAATCAAAAACCGAAACAAATCAAAACCAAAAGCAAAGCATTCGAAACGCATCAAAAGGCAATTGATATGGCCTAAAAGCCATTTATACTTATACCCAAATACACTCAATACATTCAGGATATATTTGGTAAATATTCTATGTAGTTCAGTATATATGCGGCATATATGAACATATTTCATATACATATATTCAGCTGAAGCTCTACATATATTCCGAATTTATTCAATGTATTCAGTTGAACTCAACAGTCGTTTTAGTAACACGGGAGTGCAGACATTTTGCGTGGTTTTCTAGCTATTTTTTTTTTTTTATGACCATCTTACAATTAGGACTCCCAAAAAGATTAGTATTGGTTTAACAAGAATATCTGGAAATTGGATTAGGTACAAGGATTAAGGATAAATAAAGTAAAGAGAAACAAATATAACGATGTCTCCGGCAGGCCGAATTTGGAGAAGAAACCTTAGTTAGTAATCATGTATACTTTGATCTTTCAATATCTACACACTTTATATTTTTCAAGAGATATAGTATTTTAGTAATGTAGTGTACAAAAAATCGCTTGAAAAAGTAGCTTTGAAACCATCATTTTTGTTTCCAATTCACCTGATTGCAATAGGAAAATCAGAAAATCAATCTATACCCCAATAAATTATTCTATAAATAGTTTTGGATTTATTCAATTAGTACAAATATAAATTGAAAATGAGAGTTTTAGAATTGGAAACATTATTTTTTTGGTGAGTTTTCAATATCCGAAGAAAATAAACATGTTATTTATTTTTTCTTTTACTCTTAAAATGGAATTATATATTATATCTAAATAATAGATTGAAAAATGTTAACAATAGGAAAATTGGGAGATGTGGAAATGCCAAACAATAAAATATGGAAAATCAAGGGAGGTTACAACAAATCAAACAGAAATCAAATTAAAAAACTAAACTAAACACGTTTTTTGGGGGGAGTCCATACTCACTAAGCCAACATGTGTCTAAATGCCGATTTAATTATAGATAATTGAGTTTTGTTTGCTTAGTTTGTTTTTTCATTTCTCTCTAACTGGAAATGATGAGCGACAACATAGATAAATTAATAATTATAGAACACAAAATATCGTTAACTATTGGACTGTACTGGGCTGAGTTCGTCCGAGCAATGTAGGATTCAAGATGAAGGACGAGGACGTGGACATTAGAGGCGGACGACGACGCCAGGTGTAACTAGAAACGAGTACAAAACATGGCAAGAGCACATTTTAGACAATAATACGATTCGATTTCTGGCCTAGTAACGAGTACATAATATTACGAATATGGAGTTCAAGAATATGGTTAATGCACTGAAGAAGCATACGATACGAATGCGAAACATGTCTATAGAAAATGGTCTTCAGATCGTTCAGTTTAGTATTGTTAATCCAAACTCAAGCAGGAAATAAAGGAACAAAAATCAAAGAGGATATCTTAAATACTATGGTTAATAGTTATTTAATGGTTTCCGAAAGAACAGATAGTTTCATTGGGTCTTTGTGCACCTCATTCAGAGTCGGGACAACTTGAAATTGTCGAGTATTCGAGCTGTAAACTGGAACATACTTCTCAATTTTGGACAAGATCGATTAAATAGCTCTGATGTACGAGTTAAATTTTTATTTTTTGTTTTTTTTTTGTTTGTGTCTTTATCTTTGTACTGTCTTGTTGATATATTTCTATTGTGTTGATCTTGATAATTGGATTTGATATTATAGCATTGTTGTGAAGGAACCGGGTATGTCTCGTGCTGTGAAGTGTTTGCGTAAAAAAATAAACGGAAAATAAATGAAAAACAAAGCACAAAATCCAAAAAACTTAAACTAATTAAAATAGCAAATGATTCAAAATGTTTCGTGGCGATAAGACTAAATGAAAACATTCTAATTCTAAACTTTTTCTTCAAGGATCGTTGAAGGCTTTGATCAACGGACTGACAGAATGAGTTCATTTCTCTACAAAGTTTAGCTAAAATCAAGTAAAATGTTAAGCTCAAAAGCAATACGAATGATAAGTCTGCATATACAAAGACTATGGAAATAACAAAATGATGAACTATGAAGAACATATACGATATTGTGAAAGAAAAAGCTGAGCCAGCTAGGATATTGTATACGTATCTAAAATTCTATAGCAAATATTTAATAACAATAATAATAATAATCATCAACAGTATTACGTTTAATCTTTAAGTTTGTAAATTGTAAATTGTGTATTCAAAATAAATTACTTGGAATATGTATGGATACAAAGTATTTGGATTGACAGTACTTATAAATTGCTGTTTGAACTTATGCGAATATATTTAAATCAAATTAAAATGTTGAACAGTTGAATTTACCTTGGTCCCAATCGAACTCTCTATCCCAATCCCTTTCTCGCTCTCTTTCCCATTCGCGTGCTCTCTCGCGCTCCCATTCCAAATCTCTTTCTCTGTCTTTCGAGCTGCGATCACGGTTGAACTCTCTATCCCAGTAGTCGCGCTCATTCTCACGCTCTCTTTCCCTACTGTCGCGCTCCCGATCCCTCTCCCGGCTACCCTCGCGCTCGACACTCGCCATACGCGGCTCGAGCTCGTCAAATTCCTCGCCATCGACTGTCAACGAGTTATCGATGAATTTACGAATCAACACGACGACACGCGAATGCGGAGAGAGAGCAAGAAGAAGCATTGATTGGTTTTTACGGTACAGTCATGGGAATTTGAATTTAAGAAAGACACATTTTAGAATTGTATTTTGTATACGAGTATATGTAAAGTATATGTAATTAAAATTTGTGAAAATTATATCGTATATTGCAGTTAAGTTAATGTATGTGCATGTAAGATATACATAATACGTATTTGTATTTGTGTCGATAACCGATAACAAAAAAGAAATGCATAACTAGTTTTTAACTGACTTTTTAAATGTATTATATTATCTTTTTTAATTTTTTTTTCTTTATTTTTTTTAAATTGCCAAACGATGGATGAGACTGAGAATATTGCTGTGGGCAATTATAATTTGAATATATTCACGACGAACGGAGAGGGGCGAAAACGATAGGATACGATAGGATACGATAAAGATACGATAAAGCGTATGAAAATGACTATGCTCATTGAATGAACCCACGACATGAGATTCCCAAGTTTACCTGGTGGTGTTGGACCCAAACGAGCTTGATCTACGGTAGGTGACGAAGCCACCTCCTGAGGCAGCGGCCTGGCAACGGCCGGCACGGCGCCTGAGCGGATATCTGGATGCGTGGCCTTCCAGTACGTCTAATAGGGTTAGAACATATGATATAATTAGTAAAACAAATAGAATTTTGAAAAAAATAATGTTATCGTTACCTCCAGGTATTCGGCAATGTGCTCGCAGGCGTCTTCCAATTGGTTCTCGTCTAAAATAACATCGAACATTTCGGGTGGACATTGGGCTAATTTTTCAGCGGCAACCATTTGTACGGACAAGTTTTTAGCTTGAGATTTGCCTCGTGATTTGATTAAACGCTGTAAAACCTATACCAAAAAAAATTAGAGTATTTTATGGGATGATTTTAGTTTATGTATGAGCGGTCAACACAAAATGTCAAGTAATTATTTGGAAAAGAGATACAAAACTAAAAAATTTGCATACTTTATCTTTTTTTAAACTAATATTTTTCCTTATAATATAAAAAATATATATGTATATTCAGTTCCATTGGGTTTTACCATGTTAATACAAAATAAAAAAATATTTAACATAATTTTGTATTTTTCCAAAACAATTACGTGACTAATTTTAAATCAGATTATAAGACTTACCTTACTACTACTAATCTTTAAGTAAACTACTGTTGGCGCTAATGAAGTTTTTGCTAATTGTGACGGATGATTGATTGTATCACAATCGAGTACGACCAGCTGGAGTGAACGGGCCAGCTCAAAGATTCGCTCGATCTCCTCCTGAACCTTGCCAAGACAATCGGAGCGACTGCTGGATCGCTCCATAATGGCACGCTTTGATGGATTGTTCATAATGGACCGCTTTGCCAGGGATATATCGGCCATGACGCGCGTTATGATGATGCGACCTTCGAAGCGATGCTTGAGGAAATCGAAGAGCGCCTTTTGCATCATATCGGTTACCTCGTAACCCTTAAGGCTTGGACCCACTAAAACAACGGGACGCATCGATGGCACCACATCGTACGGGCTGGGGCTTTCCTGTTTCTTGAAGAACGGCTTTCGCTTCTCCTTATTGGGCTGCGTTGCCAATGGTGTTTTGCCATGTCGTCCTGGTCCCATGGAATCTGATTCGTCACCTGATTTGTTAGTATCATTGCAAATAGCCAAGAGAGAGAGAGAAACATAATGGCATCGGATGAGCGAATTTATGATTTCTACCAACGACGATCGAGCGCTACGAGTTGCCAAGCCAATTTTACAACTAAAACGGTTTTCATTTTTCTTACTGTTTTTAGTTTCAACAATTTGTATGTACAAAATATACAATTACTTGAGATTGTTCTTAAATCAACTGTACTCTGTGTGTGCTTGCGGGTGTATGTGGGTGTCTGAGGTGTGTGTATCTTTTGATTTGAAATTTTTGCAACCGTACCACGCGATCCCAGAATGCTGTTGAAATGCCAACTCGAGGATGAGATTCTCTCTATTGTATAAAATCTTAAGTCTAAGGTTTTGTGTGAGTGAGTGACTGAAATTTTTAAATATTCTAGAGATGAGCACTACAAGCTAGGTTCTATTTAAGCAGCTAAAAACGACACAACTATATAATACTATTTTGAATTCTAATATCGCAATAAAGTTTTAACTTTTTAGATTTTTTCTTAAAAATTAAGGCTTAAACAAAATTCAAATAGATTCTGTTTATAGAAGGATCTCAAATTGTTATTAAAATGACAATTTAATTAATTTCTTGAAAAACGAAAATAGTCCTTAAATAATATTTCGCTTTTTTCCCTATTCACAACTGAACTATTTAAACTAAAATTTTGATTTGTATATATCCTGAATATCATGAAAATTTAATGCCAATTGTAAAAGCAAAAGTTATTCAATATCAAATTTTCCAATCAACTGAATTTCAAGATAGATGGATATTGCTCATCTCCAGATGGGAACTGTGAACAGCATTAAATTAGCCAAAGCTATAGCTTTTTTGAGATTTTTACGCGTATCTAAAATACAGTTAAGACAGTTAAGAGCAAAAGCGAATCGTTGAATTGAAATGGATATTCTGATAACCAGATGAGGAAAGACATGGACAAACCTTTGTTTTTCTTGCGTGGTGTTGTACTATAGGGGTCTTTGGAAGACGTTTATATCACACAGTTGGTACAGATATTATTGTTGTAGTTAGTTGTGGTTAGTGATAGTTGTTGTTGTTGTTGTTGTTGGTATTTGTTGGTGTTAGGTAAAAGAAAGTTGAGTGCTATTAATAGGATATTCTCTTGCTAAACTTTCATTTGATTTTAGTTAGGAAAGTTCGGGCAGATGAATTGAAACGTGCTCTATAAGAAAGCGAGTGTTGATTGTCTGTGTCTGTCTGAGTGTCTGTGATGCATTCTGAATCAATTGATAGTAGAGTGTGGAACATGCAGAAAGTAAGTGTTCAAATATCTAATTAAGTGGACATTGATACGGGGAATCGTTTGATAATTAACATTTCCTAATTGCAGTTTCATAATGATGGGGGACGGATGTAATATGATGTATAATAAAATAACTCAAAAGTTTTACAAAAATTACAGTAATTTTGTAGCCCAGTGTTTTTTTTTTTTGCCAGATTCGAGTTTCTCGAAATGATAATTAAAAACGGTACGCGATTTAGCTACGATCGATATTTAAGTAAGTGTGAGTTTAAGTCGGACGGCCTTATCTGGTTGTACATCAACTGACTTGATTCGGATTGAAGTTATATATTTATATATACTTTTAAAGAGACTCTTTTTGGTGTCCACGGTAACTGGTGCCAATTGGGGTTGAAGTACCTTGACTAGTATCGAGTTTTCACAGACTCAGTTGCACTCACGTGTGGTATATAGTAGTAGTAGTAGTAGTAGAAGTAGTAGTAGTAGTAGTAGTAGTAGTAGAGTAGTAGTTGTACTTATGTTGAATAGGAATATATATGTATATATAATGGTCACTCCGTAACGGAGGCTCGTCAGTTAAGATCGTTATACGACATATGTTACATAAATACGAAAAAAAGTAAACATATTACATTGAAAAACTCGTACAACAAAAGATTATAATTGATTTTGTTGTTTTGTTGTTTTTTTTTTGCTTGCTTGGATTAGAAATCAATTTAATATACGATATAAGAAAAGAAACCTTGCCCGAAAAAAGAAATTAGGAGAATGAAATGTGTGTCATACCAGGTGTGGGGGGTGTGCTACCTCGTGATGGCTCCGCACCTGCTTGTCCCGCACCTAGATTCCCACTAGATGAGCCCTTTGTGCCGTACAGTCTTGAGGGTCTAGTTTGATTCTGCAAACGATAGTACGATTAAGTTAAATTCATTTGGTAGGGATAATAAGTATATGAAAAAGCACCTGCATACGAATGTTGTCTAGCTTAGCGGGGCTGGGTATGAAGCCCACATCACTGCCTTCCCTAACCAGTCTGCCGATCCACCAGTTATTGTCGTACTTCTCCTTGATGTGCAGGAACTCCCGCATGTCAAATGAAACAGCTGCACCTTGAACGGGCGAATCGTCGTCGATGGCTCCATCGTATGATACGTTGGTTCGCACAGCGAACGCTACTGGTTTGCTCTATCGAATATTTACTGTACAATATATGTTTCCAAAACCGATCAAATTGATAAAACTTACCCTCGCTTTATCCAACTGGCTTAAGGCCTGGCGTTCCTTTTCTCGCCGAAGCGATTCCTTTTCCTCGTCTAGCGACAGATCGGATGACGGTTGTGAGTAGTTGGAGTCGGCAGAACCCTAGAAAGAAACAAGCACATCACACACTCTTAGATTATTCAAGACAATTTATTTATTCACTTAAGTATTCTTGCAAAATTCTTTATCTATTGTTACACTCTTCGCAATAAAGAGATTTGATATATATACATCTTGTTGCAAGTACAATGAAATTTAATTGGACGCTTGCCAGGGCCTCTGGGTCAGATGGTGTCTTGAGTGCAACAATTGTTCGTATTCGGAGACTATCCATAAACATTTGTTTATTACGCACTAACAAGAAAAGACAGATGATTCTAGAGAAATATATAATAATGGAAAAATTATGATTTCAAATATAGAGTTGGATTTTATTTGCAGTGGAATATTTATTAATAGATGTTTATAATAGAAAAGTACGAGTGTTGTACTTTTTTTTTCAATAAGTTTATAGATTTATATATGTATTGCAATAGAAAATGTTTAAAAAAAAAGTTTGGCAAAGCTCTAAAATATTATAAAAAAATTCAGTTGTTTGCAATGTAGATAAATACTTTAACATGTATGGATTCTGTAATGTCTATCTGGGTATTGTTTTAAAAATCGGCAATAAATTAACAAATCGTCAAAGAGAAGTTTGAGAAAGAGAACTTAAGCTGTAGTTACTAGATATTGAAATTCTGAGACATATGTAGAATTGTTCGAAATATATGTAGGTAATAACAACTAGGTATCCATTGTATTTCTTAGACTTCAACCGAACTAGGCTTGTTATTCATTTATAATGGATTGAAGGCAAAGCAAAAATAAGAATTACCAACCAAAAAAATATATGTATATGTATCTGGTATATAATTTGGTTATGAAAAGATTCTTTACAGAGATTTATTTAATTTATCTAATTGAATTATTCATCGAATCTTAAGCAAAGACAGAATCTGTTACACAGACTCTTAACTTCACACTAACATTTAAAAGAAATGTTAAGCAATTGTTCGATGACTGACTGACTGAAAGTGAACATAAAGTAATTGCATTTGCATTTTATCACCTGTGTGAATAGCTTATTGTATCCGCTTTGGTACGATGTATATCCAAGGCCAAATCGAGACTCTCGATGTTGGCCGCCCTGAATTGAGGGAGCATCTGAGGATGATGCACGCTGCACCATGGGCTTGTCAGCCCGATAATCTTCTTCGAACGAAGATATTTTGATGGTCTTCTCCACACAGTGTGATAACAACAAACTTGGCTGCCAATGCCACAGCTGACGACGGAAATGGACGGGAATGAGGATGGTGACGATTGTGACCACGATGACGATGACGATGACGCGCCAACACGCAACGTCAAAGGAATGTGAACGTTAGACTTGAAGGATGCGATAGTCACGATTTGCCGCGCCTTGTGGCACGTTATCCCCGCTCAGAGTTTGGACGCCAAACGGCAATCTGCAATCCGCATTAGGATATCGGTCAAAAACAGATGCCGGAGTGGAAGAGAGAGAGAGCAATAGACGACAGGCGAAAGAGGGGGAAGAAGTCTGGAAACCAGAGGCACAGTGAATGTCAACGATGAATGGTAAATGGCAAATGGCAAATGGTAAATATAACTGGAAAGGCACACGCGCTGACTTCCGCCGCCACTGACTTCTTCTAGGGGGGCGAATCCCCCCTCTCTCTCTCTCACACACTCTGAATCTCTAAAAGATTCGCCTTAGATTTTCCGCAACACGCTTTTACGCCGTATTGCCGCGATTCGATACCGTATTGGCGCCTCCGTTGGATGCCTTTGTTGTGAGTTAAAAATAGGTATTTTGTATGTCAGTCACTCGGTTGACCCGCGATGAGCATTTCAATTTTTCACTGTATCGCATGCACGCAAATTACTGGAAAACCCCCGAAAATATAGAACGCGGGGGGTAAAATTCGACAATATTTTTTTTTCTTTGCTTTTGCTTTTGCTTTTCTCTTTTTTCTCCTTTTTTTGGTTTTAGCTTGCGTGGCTGTTTTTGTTTGCTTTATCACGAGGCTGTTTGGATTGGGGGTATTCACTTGATGTTTTATCGCACTTTACTTGTGAATATTCTACAGTTTACTCCGTTTCAGATTCCGTTTTAACCGATTTTAATACCATTTAACCCGTCTTGGCCACGACACTCACATTCACAATCACAATCACATTCGCATTCGCATTCACAGTCGCCTTCGCCTTTGCATTCGCATTCAACATTCACTCGAACTCAAATCCGCACGCTAACTGAATCGTTTCTGTATTTGGAATACGAAAAATTTTTGTTTCGTTTCGGGCAAAAATACAACAACCAAAAAAGAAGAAAGAAAACTGTGTAGAGTTTCCCTCAATTTCCAGTGCGTAAATGTTGTTGCTCCGCTCAACACTCACACCCACTCTTGGCGAATCTTCCACAATGTGAATACGATTACAAATATTCAATGAGTACGAATGCGGAGGCAACGAGTACCTGGGCGAGTACGATACAATTGGCCAAAGAAAAAAAAACAGGCAAGATGAAATGTAAACAAAATATTTGCCACCTTGGAAATTCAAGTGCATTGCCAGCGCTTTTGTCCCACTGTTCTCTGACAATTTATAGAGTTGGAAACACACTCCCAACTAAATACTAACATTCTCTGTACAATCAGCTTTTGCATTTGTATTTTTGAAGTACTACGACCGTCGCGTGGAAAATCGATAACTGTCTAAATAAAGCTAAAGGTCGTCCACCTGTTGGTTGAACGCGCTTTCCACATGCCCCGACATTTACTGTTACCAAAACTGGCATAATCACTGCCCTGTTTTTAAATTCAAAATTATGTCAAGTTCACGATAGATCTTTCTATAAATTTAACTTGTTAAATTTAGTATTTAAAGCCAAATTTATAGATTATAATAATAGCTTGATCAAATTAAAATATTAAAGGGATTCCGGAAAACAGTTTTAGATTTGGTTTAGATTTCTCCATGCAAAATTTTCAGTGTGCCATGATTTTCCCTTAAATTGCTCTGGGAACACAGAAAATTTTGTATGGAAAAATATAAACCAAATCTAAAACTATTTTCCGGAATCCCTTTATTATTTTATTTTATGATAGGTATCCTAGACTGAACAGAAATTGATTGACATTAAAAACTAATGAACTAATGAGAAAATTATTATTAAGATTTATAAAAAGTTTATAGAAATTATTGTCAAATTCAAAGACACAATTAGAAATTAAAAATTTTCTTTAAAAATTTAAATTTTGTAAGTTTGCTTATAAAATTTGGTCCGGCGACTTATGAATGCGAGGATAGTGTGCAATATAACGTAAACATTCCGTTGTCTATTGCCAGAAACAGACTGCGAGAAAAAGAGAGTGGAAAACGTTTTCCAGATGGAGCACATAGGAACCAAGAGAGCCTAAACGAGGAGAGCCAGAGAATTGAAGTGGAAAATTCTCCACTTTCCACAGCGCAAGCGTCAGTTTTTCATGCTGTTCGGATTGTGCGCTCTTTATCGAATGCTTCTTCTTCTACTGCTTTTCCATCTGCTTGTGCTTTTTTTTACTCTTCCTTTTCTGCTTTTCTTTGGGTCATTGTTTTGTGTGGTGTGTGTAAAGCAATGGCTTTCCTCTGTCCTCCGTCCTCCACTCACCACCCACCTCTGTAAGCAATTGGGTCGCATTCACCACCCAAAAGTATCTGTGGCGAATTATTGTTTACCTTTTACGCTTTTACGTTAATTCCAAATGTGGGCCAAGAGGCAACCACAACGAGTAATGAACTTGTCACAGCCACAACAACAACAATAACAACACCCACCACCCAACACAACATGCAATTGCAATCGACAGCACCTTCATGATTGACCCTTGCCTGTTTGCCCTTTGACCCCCCCCCATCTCCTCTCCGACAATTGCAGTTCCATGCATTTTCCCTTCATTGTCAGCACTTTATTTTTTTTTTTATGCAGTCATTCAACTCGTTTTCGTTGCCAGCAGCTGATCCACCATTGCCGACTTGCTGGACTGTGTTGTCAACCGGTGGATTAACTGTGACCCACTTTGTTGCCTTTGCTAACATGGTACTAGGGGATTTCCGATAACGTTTATTATTGGATCAGCGAGTATTAACAATTGGATTATCTCATGAATGCGTGTACATGTGAAAGCGCTTGCTTGAGTCATTGAAAACTGAATTAGTTTTCGGAATCACTAAAATCCGCTGACATACATTTATTTAAAAAAAAAATAATGTATTACTTCTTGACAAAAAACATTGTCGCGTTCATCAGAACTAATCAATCAGTAATCATGTACTATCACAAATCACAAATCACAAATTTTAGAAATGATATTTTGTTAATATTTATAAAGAATATTCAAAACGACTTTTCCCAACCATATGCCTTGAAAATACGCAGATTCCAACGTCTTCTTGCATTTTTTTTAAGAAAACCATATTAATATTAATACAGGCATGCCACATAAATCTCTTTCACTTGAGTTTCACGTCAATTTCATTTCTCCGTGCCACAGTCTCAATCACCTGCACCATTTTTGGTGAAACGAAATCATCGCTCAATTCACTGGCATCCGATGCCATGAGAATAATGTCACATTTTTTGTCCGAAATTTGAAATTTAGAGTTGTTGAGTAACTTTCATTGTTTGTCGCGCCAATAACTTTTAAATTTTTTTAGGCTATACAATATAAATTATTAAATAAATAAGTTAAATAATATTAATTAAAGAAGAAATAAAATAAAAAGCTACTTTTCAGCAATAGTAAACTTACAAAAATTGCTAAACAAACCCTTGGGAAATTTAATCTGAGAAGGGGCCAACCCTTAGCAGCCTAGTACGAAAAGGTTGATGAACATGCTTAAAAACCTAAATCACACGAATTTCTGTGGCACGGAGAAATTTTCGAAGTGGAATTGCTTTTTTCTGAAATCACTTTCACTAGTGTTTTTTGTGGCATGCCTGATAATGTGGTTTCCTTTTTAACTTTGTCAAATTTATTGTCAAATCACGATAACAAAGCATCACAATCAGAGAGCTTTTGGTGATGAATTTTCAATCATCATAATCACAAAATTTGAAATCATGATTGCTCAGCAATCATCCAAATTTCATCGATTTTCTGTTGTCGATTTGTTCTGGTGAAACGTTTCAGAAGCTAGCGTAAAGTGTTGTTTTAGACTGCTTATGACAAAAGCAGTCAAATAAAAGTTGAATGCAGAGATTTAACATTTTAAATTTTTAAAAAACCCAAAGAGGGACTTTTGCATTGAAAACGCATGATTAAAAAACTAAAACATTATAACATAATTAATAAATTTGCAGTGTAGAATGAGTTCAGAGGTCAAGCCATGATCAGAATGACTCTCTGCTTGAAAATCAGTTCAGTTTTGGCAATGTTATGCATGTTGGTCTGATTTTCGACCGAGCAACTTGAAAAGTCCAAATTTTGTTTCAAATCGGCATGATTTTCTACGAAATTTATCCGTATTAATTTGTTTACAGATTCCTATGTTTAATTTTTGCACAAAAACTTAATCGTTCCCATTTAACCCTTGTTAGAGTCCAATTAATTACAAAATGGAAAAACCAGAATGGGCTTGACTAATCTGCATGCATCGCGTCTATACCACGGATCGGAATTGTTATATATAAGTACTATATGCACGATATGAATGAATATGTTTTGGCTCTGGCTGGGGCAAAGAGATGCGACGAGAGAGAGCAGGAAAGGAATGCAAAGCGAGAAAGAAAAGTGACGTCGCGACGCGTCGTCCAACATGCGCCCAAGATCGTTGAGAGCAAGTGTATAAAAATAAACGAACCGGGCCGACAACTGAGAGAGGGGGAACTGCGGAGTGATCTATGTCTATGTCGGTTCCTGGGATGACGGATCTGGGGCCGTTAATGGATCTGGCTTACACTTACCCGACGAGTTTTGTTATTCCTAAAGGGTTTATATGATTTCGCCTTATTTTTGGCGCCGAGATGCAGCTTCTTCATCTTGATCGTGGGATTTACTCAATATCACAGTATGTGTTTGTGGAAGGGGGAGTCAAGGTGTTAACTGATGTGGCAGCTGGTTAATCACCGCACTGAGAACCACTTGATGGCGGCGCTTTTGGCCCAAACAAATTATGCAATCATTTTTGGTCAAAAAAACAAATAAAAAAAAATAAATAAAATGAAACATAAACAAACACTTGGGCGAAATGGCCAACAGACTTGATGGTCAATATTAAGTTAACACACACACACACACACATGCGTAATCAATTTTGAGGTCAGACAGACGACGCGACAGATTCGGAATGGGTCAAAACTGGACACTTTGGCACTTCACTGCACATGATAACAACAAATCAGATATGCTTATTATATATTTGGATTGATATCTTGGGTTCTGTGCAAATGTATGGGTATGTAGGATTAATTTTGAATTTAAATAATTTATTTTTGTTGAGCGACAACGACAACGACGACGACGAGCTGCTCCGACGATCGACCACAAACGCAAAGACAACAATTCCGACTGGGGCTGAGTGGACGACGATGTAGATGTCGATCTCGATCTCGATGTGGATGTGGCTGTGGCTGTGAATGTGGATGTGATTGTCGAGATGCCGCGACAATATTTTTGGCAGCCGAAGCATAAATGTAGCTCTCTCGACGGCGAGAGGAGGAAACCCAAGGGGGCAGTACCAGCTGCTTTTGGGCAGACGATCGGCAAGCCACTAAGCAGCAGATATCTCATTATCACAGCCTATAAAGAAGTGACTACAGTTGGCAAAGGAATGTTGAAAGAGGTGGCTGCAAGATCGCGTGAAGCTCGCTTGGAAAATCTTATCTTGATGGGATTGGAATCAGAAAAAGTATTCTGAGGCATTCGTTGTCATGTTTTTGATCGGTAACATTTAGTGAAATAACAAGTTTGATGCCAATTATTAATCTTCACTCTAACTGTTTAAAATTCTGATACATTTTTAAAGATCTTGATTAAGCAATATCTTGGTAAACAAGTTTTATATAAAGCCACCAACAGTCGAGCAATTCAAATCGTTGATGTTAATTGTTAATTCTGATTTTTACTAATTGGAGAAGGGTCAATTTATTTTTGATATTGGGAAAAGAAAAGTCGAATAAGTAGTGAATTAAATAATAATCATTTATTTAGGATTTCAAAATCCTGAGAATGCAACAATTGGTCAACTTAGCTTAATCTTTGAACAAATGTAGATCAAAAATGACCTGATCAGCTAATAAATTTTTATAAATTTGGGTACTGATAACACAGACAATATAATTTTGTTGTATCATATTCATGTATTTGCCTAAATATTTATATAATTTTCCTATTTCATATTGTGTCATCACCTACCTAAGTTAGTCAAGTTATAGTACAAGAAATATAATGTATAATATATATTATAAAATAAATATATAAGATTTTATAATCCATATGCGTGGGGTCGTCATCGATGATAGAAGATTGATGTGTCTAACTATTGGTTATAAAACCCACGTAGTTGTTCGGGCAAGTAGTAGGTGGGATTCGGTTCACTGTAGGCTCCGGAGAATCCATAGCTGGCAGCTGGAGCCGCTGCAGGTGGAGCACTGCATGGCACTGGCACCAGATTCGGTTGGCAACTGAACAAATAGTTCTGTGGACAAGGCGGCGAGGGGACGCCGGGCTCGCCGGAACAGGAGCCTGCGGCGAGTGCGGCAAATCCCACGATAAGAATTGTGATAATCAACTTCATGGTCAGCGGTTGGTTGAAGGTCTGCAGCTCTGGTCAGTTGACGAAAGTATCACAAATCACAGCAGTTCTATAAGACCTTTTATATGTCACAAGCTAACAAACTGCAAGTGAGCATTTTTAAAGTATTGATTGCTGAAGCAGCAAAAAGATATATTCCATAAACATCTATGTGTTAGTATAGGTGTGGGCGTGTTAACTTGTTTTAGGCAAGGTGTAAGCAATTTTATGGTCAATTTCTTTTTCGCCTTTCGTTTTTTAACCGTAGCTTGGAATTCCACCATCTAGTTGCAATTAAATTGCTTGATAATCAACAAATGCGAGTTCTCAAAATCAAACTTAGCATTAACACACATTTGTTGAGTACTCTTCGAAAATGAGTCAGCCAAAGGTCGATTTAACAGCGAATAATAAATGTGTGCAAATGTTTGCGACATAGGCTTTAATGATTGCAAGGAAACAATTTTTCTCTGTCTTTCTCAACAGTTGAAAACATTTTGAAATATTTCTTTAAATGTTTTACTTACATATTTTGTAAGTTCCTTTTAGTAATCAAAAACATGCCACCAATCAATCATGCATCGAGTTCTCTCTCTCTTCATTTACACAATTTACACGAACTTTTCCAGTTTTGAAGCTAGAATTTTGGGATTTTTACCATTGGAATTGTTGGAATTTTCTCGAATTTACAATTTTCTTACTTTTTGGATTTTTTGCTAACTTCGCCACGCGAAGAGAAAATCGCAGCAAACCAATTTTAGGTTGAAGTTAATGAATTTACAAAATTTTGGATTTTGTTGTTTTTTTGAAATTGTTTCGCAATTTTTTTAATTAGTTTTTGAAAATTTCACGTTTTTCATTTCAAATTTTGCGCGCACTGAAAATCTTTAATAATTTATATTGCATACTTTTAGGCTGAAATTGAATGTATGCTTGCAATTTCTGCCGCCAGAGGGAACATTTATAAGCTTTTGGAACAGTTATAATGAACAATTGTGTAAATAAAGAGAGAGAGAGAGAGAACTCAATGATGATCATGCATGATTATTTTCATGGTTTGTAGAGAGATGATTTTTTTAAATATTAATATTCATGTTACATTTCTAGTTCACAAATTAAAAAAAAAAACAGAATATACATATATCTAAATATTTTCAATGTAAAAAATAAATTCTTCATCCAATCTTATTCAATTGACTGATCACCTTAGCCAATTCTTACTGTATATGTGTCTCCCTAACGGTTTTAATCGCTTCACTCCATATGCAAATAATTCCCGAAGAATGCAAATACATTCGCATTTGTCAGTCATAATTGACAATCGATTTGAATAATTTGAAGGAACTACTCCAACTATAATTGGTCTGTTTTGGGCAGTTTCCAATTTCAAATCAAATAAGCTGAAATAGCAATTGATCGTAAATTTTATTTTGTGGTCAACGGAAGACCACTGAAAGGTGGAGGGAATATATTTATTTTGTATACGGATTGTGCTCTACATAAACATAAACTGCCCGCAGCGTTGAAAAGAGAGTGAGAGAGGGGGTAGAGAGGGGCGCATCTTTCGGAGAAGACGGCGGCTAAATTCTAAATTTGGGTAAGCTCAGTATCGATGGATTCGATGCCGAGCCGAACCGGCAAACCGGCAATTATCCACATGCAGATCCGCATGCAGACTCAGTAAGAACTCAAGAAGAACCGGTGGCAAGCGACGTTCCAATTTCGAGACTTTAATTTTGATTATAATCACAGGGTTTAGTGTGTGCGTGTTGGCCTTGGCAGTAGGGCACGGTATTGGGCACGGGATTGGGAACAGGCACAGGCACAGGCACGGGTATGGGCAGGTCCAGGTAATAGACTCCGTTTTGATTGCCTGTCGACCTCTAACGGTAAACAAATATTTCACTTGTGTGCGTTAGCTTTAAAAGGTAACTTGGAAAACTTAAAGATAATTGGAAAACTCAATGCACAGGTCAATGCACAATGCGGCCAAAGCATTCATGGTGGAACAGTCACTGTTTCAGCAACCGATAAAATTGATATTGCTTAGATATTATTATTTAAAATAGTGAAAATAATAGTAAATTCATTAAATTTATTTTTTATTTTTATGAAATATTTAAAATCTTTTCAATAAATAGTTTTTAGGTTTAAAAATCAAATTTTGAATTACAATTGAATCAAGAAAATATATTTTTATTATACAGTCATGGAAAATTTTACATGTTTGCAGCCTTAGTTTTAATAAATACAACAACATTTTTACAACTTGCTTAACAACCTAAATAATAAAAATAACTACAATTCGATTAAGATGCAGCTCATTTTATTTACTTAACGTGGACTAAAATCAGTCGACATAATAAAATTGTTTAGAATTTAAAATTAGTTTAAACTAAATTAAAATAAATTTAGAATTTAAACATAAAATATATTTATTGCAACGTTAAACTTCTAACTGGAAAAGTAAAAATATGTTAACATAAGATTCAAAACGACTCTAATGCGATGGCCTCCATTTGGCTCCAACTTTGAGGTAGCACCTGCCAGGTGCTTAGAGGCACACACAATGTTGCAGCAGCTGCTATGGCGATACACACAAACACACTCGCACACACACACACACACACACACACACACAGAGATGAAAGGAACAAGCAGCGAACATGTCGCGGTACTTAGGCGCGGTTAACCCCTTAGCCGCAAGGGGGCATGCCTCCCCCTTGCCACTCCTAGCACATTTTTTATTGCTTCTAATTTGATCAGTGTCGGCGTTGCGGCGTTGCAACGCATTGTCTGTTGCCACTCGCTTGGTAATTTAAAACATTGTGCCACATTGCCGCATTGCCACAAGCAGCCGGCCAATTAAATATGAAACATTTTTTTTGTGTTTGGTGGTTGTTGTTTCTGTGTTGTTGTTTTGACTGCGCTCGCGGTTGGTCCCACGGAGGACTGAGAAATTGCTGGCCAACAGGATGGCTGATGAAATGCCACGGTCTGTTTTAAATTAAATTTAATTAGTTTATTGTCTGAGGCAACACCTTTCCGGCTGTGGCTAACAAGCACAGTCAAACAACAGGACTACAACTTGTTGTTCTTGTTGTTGTCGTGTGCCAAGTGGCAGCTGCAATATGCCCTCCCCTCCCTTCCCTGCCCCTTGCCCTGCTCCACAACGCCTACGTTGCACTGGAAACTGAATCGAAAATGGGGACAATAGCGTGAAGCGCATCCTTTAGTCCTGGGCGCTATCGATGCCAATATAAGTGGCCCGTTAGTTTGACTTTGGTGTCAATTGCCATTTAAGCGCAGTTTCCTTCCTTGACTTCCTTTGGTTCCATCGATTTTGCCCCCTTTCTCCTACGATTTTGCGATCCATTAGCGCCACAAGGACATGCTGTAACTATGCACATGCTGTAATTTATCTCTCAGATTCGCTTGGAATGTAAATAGGGCTCAATTAGGGGCAGTTTGTTTGAGACATATTCATATCGAAAATACGTTGTTAGATTCTTTAATTTGGTGAGAGAGCTACAACTCTTTCAAAAATGCCAAAGGACATCATTCAAAAACCAGTAATTTTCCAAAAAAATTATACTGCTCATTAAAATCGTTGAAGAGTTAAGAACGTTTTAAGAATACAATGATTTATTTAAAATTTTCGAAAAGTTTGAAAATTTAAAAGATAAATATTTTAAATGCCGAATCACTTCAGAGGTCAATTTAGGCGGAAATTTGATAAGTTTACTTAAATTTGAAGAAGAAGATATGTGAAGAAAATTTTTTATTATTGACATGTAAATCCTTTTTAATTTACGATTAAGAAGATTACAAGAGAAGAAAGACTCTTTGCTTCCAGCTAGTGCACATTTATCGAAAACTATGGCTTATCTTATTAATTGTGGTACGAGAAATATTTTTAGATGGCTGCCGTGGTTGAAAAGACTTGATGAAAGTGATGTGAGCGACAATTCAGTATGATAAGGGGCGTACCTGTTGGTTCCGCAATTCTCTTGGGGGTACAAAAAAGCTCCTCTGCTCAGTTGTACTCGTATTGTCTACTATATATACATAGGTACATATATATGTATATATATAGTCGGGATACTTCTATGTGCTCATATTGGTATTATGGATAGGATTATTTCTTGCAATGCTTTCTCTAATTGCAGCTTAGAATTGGGCATTAACTGAACTCAGTGTGCGGACGTTGGGGGCTGCACTCATCTGAAAAGGTAATAAGAAATCGATGGGTATTATTTACAAGGTACAGTCAATACTCGCCTATGACAAGACGACTACTGCATGAGCTGAATGAAAGCCAAAGCATTAAAAGCGGAAAGCCAAACAATATGTGTATTGTGTATGAACAGGCATTAAACATAACATACGATTCAAAGATACAAATACTATACATGTATGTAAGGATGTGTGAGTGTGCAATGAGAATTTCAACGTCAAGGTCAATTTAAACATTTGGTTTCCCTTTTTTTTGTTTTTTTTTGTTTTGCAACTTTTTGATTCCGTTTTATGGTTTGCTTCGCAGTGTGTTCCCGCGGGCACTGCACGTGCTTTGGTATCTGTATCTGTATCTGTTTCTGTGCGAGTATCTAACAGCTACGCAAGCGCAGCTTGTAGTGGATGTTGTTGTTGTTGCTGTGCCTGTTGATGTTGTTGATGTCGTGGCCAGACAACGACGTCCTGCCTGCCTGTCGTCATCGCTGTCTGCTGTTCACTTGATCAAACACAAGTACTGCTCTCGGGGCCCTCCACTTTTTTGCTGAATTTTCAAATACCCTTACATTTCAGAATGTCAAGTGTTATGCTTTGAAAACGTAAACAAAAAGAAAACCTTTAATTGTTTCTGCTTTATTTTATTTTAATGTTTATTATTATTTAAATTTTTTTATTTTATTTAAAGTTTTTAGTCTTAGTTTTAGTCAAATCTTAATGCAGTTGTTTTGAAATTTTTTGAAAAATTAGAGCTTTTATTTTCCAAAAATTTAATCTTAATGTTCTTTGTATCTAACTTTGATTATACATATTATAAGCATCTGTATTTGTTCACTAAAGATCATTTCATCTTCGGCAAACTCATTGTTTTCGGGACTTTCTTCTTTATTTCATGGTTTTTTTATTTTGGCATGTACTTCTGTTGCGTCTGGAAATGAATGCCATGTGTTGGTGTCTGCGCCGTTGAGGAATTCCAATATTTTTTTGCTGCAGTTGCTGTTTAAAATTGAAGCAGCTTACCAAAAACGTATTCGACTTGTTTCTGTGTTTTTTTTTGCCAGTTGCAGACAGGGCCCAGACAGTTAAAGCCAAGCTGCAAACTGCAGCTAGGTAAAGTCTCCCTAATAATTGCACCTACTACAACTACTTTAATTGTTATCATCAAGTACTTGCTGTCAAGCGCAGAATACTCATCAGTTCAATAACCTGTATTAACCTGAGTTACTCTTAAATATTGTTACTCACAATGCCAAATTCCTTAGAGAACGACAGCATGACGTGGCGGATAAGTGCAAATGTCCAGGAAACAGACTCTTATAAGAGGCAAGTTTGGTTAAAGCTCAGGAAATGTCGATGGATCAGTTTAACAATGATGATACACGAAAAAACCTTAGCCAAACCCAGCCAATATAGACTAAGTTTTGCTCTTTAATAAGGACAAAAATAAAGTAAGAAAAATTAAATATCTTAAGTACTAATTTTAAAACCTTTCAAAGACTTTTTTTAACCATATTTGTAAGTATTTTCCTATATTCCAAATAAGTAAATAAAAATATTCTGAAGCTGGTTAAAGTTTAACAGAACTCATACATTTGAAATAGCCTCCATTATGGTTTACTCTTAAGCTCCTTTCAACTTTTGTTTTAGTCGTTTTCCTACCGCGGTCAGTTTCTTTTCAAAAATTCCTTTAACAATCGAATAATCAGCGCCTGTGTCTGTACATAATTATTTTTGTGCGGAACGAATTGAATATAAGTATTTTGAATGGGTTTCAGTTGTGAATGGGGTAAAACATTTCCGCTGCGGTCGCCGCTTTTGAATTTTAATAACAGTTCGCTTCATAATTCATAATTGCAGCATGTTGCACACATTTTTAACCCAAACGCACTGGAATTTAATTAAGTTACCGCCGAAGAAGCTGCCAAACATAAGAGCAATCAATTTTTTCCACTTGTGTTTGGGGCTGTTCTCAGGTACTCGATGCGAATTTTGATTAGTCATAAAGATGGCAAAAATACATTTGTGATACTTTCCCATGACGATCTTTAAAAGGGCTTGATTATAAAAGTTTTTAAAATATTTTGAAAAATATAGTAAGTTTATGTGTACTTGCTAGGAATTAATATAAATAATTTATTAAATAAAAAAAACAACAATTTTTATTTATTGAAAAAGTTTAACTTTTTTATAGCTATGTATAGAATATAATTTGAAATACCAATCAAATTGCAATTCACCTTAAGGTTTTTGATTTCAAATGGTATTTGAGACTTGAAATTGCTTGAAATATTTCGAGATGGATACCCAATAATATATCTTGCTGTACAGCGCATTGCGGGTATGAAAAAAACCCGCAAGGCAACATCAGGAAAGGGGCAATTGCGGGGCATCTGCAGCAACTGGGCAGAAATGAGGTAAAGCTGGCCACAGGCATCGACAGAGCCACAGACTGAGACTGAGTCTGAGTCAGACCCAACCAGTTGAAGAGAGCTGGTCGCAAGGTACGAGTAAGTTCAGTGTCGAGTCTCAAAGCGGCCCAAAGCGACGAACTCAACGAACTCTCGGGCCCAAGTGCAGCGCAAATGGATGGATGGACATGGACGCTCGCACTTATTAATGCTTAATAAATGGCATTTCATTTCTTATTATTCTCGGACTGGGCGCGACGTGAATGTGTCGGAGGATTTTATTGCAACAGTGCCTGTTCTCATTGTTGTTGTTGTTAATGCGAGTCGATATATTGGCCATGACTAAGGATGTACACAACCATACAGAATGTGTGAGAGAGAGAGAGAGAGAGAGAGAGAGAGAGAGAGGGGCTGGCAGTCAGGTATTCAGTCAGTCAGTCACTCAATGTGTGCTAAAGTAATTATTTCATTTGAGCCAACAATGAGGCTGCAAGTCTGGTCAGCGCTTTGAGCGACTGTTGCTGCCGAGATGGACGTGGAAATTAAAGAAGCTGGCAGACTGGACCGTCCTTGGTCTCGACCGCGGCCGCCTCATGATAACCGATTTCAGTGCTTTTAACGACTCAACTTTGGCGTTGCCTGCCCATTTTTAAAGTACTTGGGAATGTAAATGAAGCGAGTGTCTGTAGCGGACACACTTCCAAGTCTTTTCAATGTTAATGTTCGAGGTCTTTTGGGTCAATGCACTTCACTTTAGCAATATGTTGCATCTCCGTGTTTGTTTGAATATGTTTTCTTATACAAATACATAAAGATAAAATGTTGCTTTAGCTTATTGCTTTTTTGTTATTTCAAAGTTTCGTTTGCCTTTTACTTTTAGTTCATAATTTAAATTTCAGCTTTCCCGCCATAATGCCTATCGGGTGCTTAGGTTATCGATAACCGGTCATGCGCCCTCTCGCACTCTCTCGCAGCAGATGAACTATAGTTCATTCGGTTGTTTTGAGATGTGAGCGAGTTCCGGCTTGTTTTTATTGAGCTCGTTATATTTAAAAATTGATTTTTGTTTGCCTGTTTAAGTAAAATGTTTATTTCAAAGTCTGAATTAGGTAGTACACATCACTTAACAGTTTATGTACATTAAATACCTTTGCGATTAAGAAGCAAAACATAAATCAGAACAAGCATCTTGAGCTTGTTCAGCTCATTTGACTCACACAGAGGAAGAGAGCAGAATCAGTGTGACCAAAGAATGCATTGTAATTGCTGTGCAAAATCGAATACGCGTCGTGCGAATCTCAACAAATAAATAAAGAGAAAAGTAAATTGAAATAAAAACAAGATAGAGACATTTGTGAATTTTACAATAATCGAATTTGTACAATTGCTGTAGCAATTAGAAGTGCCTAATTCACGCCCCTCATTGCTAATTACAGATGCCAGCGACTGGGGGTAATACAACAACTGCGGCTGCTGGAACTGGGAGCAACGGCGTCGCGGAATCGATGGCGTTGCGGGCCTGCAGCACCAGCGGCTGTCGGGTGAGCAAATTTGTGGAAGTGACCAAGCGCAAGTGCTCTCAGTTTGTGTCCGAGCCTTACATTATGGCCAAGCCACTAGTAGTCCACGGCAAGACATCGATTTTCCAGGTGGGCGGCGAGATGGCCAAATTGGGTGACATTCCATCGCTGGCATCAAAAACCGGATCCGGCTCCGTCTCCGGCGATGGCCAGCCCATCTATCGCATTAAGCCCGGCACACATGCACACGTCATCAATTACGTGTTCATTGACGAGGGCTCCGATTCCATGGAAAAGGCCAAATCCGAGGATCAAGAGGCAATGCGCATGCTGTTGAATTCACAGCGGGAAAGTGCCACAGCAAAGCTACAGAAATTAATCAGTACACATCTTGGCGGTGGACAGACGAATGCTGTTGCCACAACTGCGCCCGCGTCAGCAGCAACAGCCACAGCAACAGCCACAACATCAGCAACTGTTGCAGCTGCAGTTGCATCAACTAATTCTAATCTCACATCTATTCCGACAAACAATGTGAACGTTACTACACCTCAAATTCATCCAGATTTGTCCATAGCCAGCGTGGCTGGTGCCTTGCCTCTGACTGCTTCACTCTCTCCCGCCCCCTCAGCTGCTGTATCAAAGACAACAACAACAACAGCTGTCCAAGCCAAAAGAGCAACAACAGTAACCGCAAAAGCTGACAACAGTGTCCAAAACCTTCAAGCCGAGATTCTAAAGCTGCGACGCACTGTGGCTCGCCTTAATGGCAATGCACCTCGCTAAATAACTTAAAACTTATAATTATAGAAAATTACTGAATATACCAAATTTAATTTTATTAACTACAAATATGACATTTATTTAATTAAATTACTCTCAATAAACTTAATTGTTTAAGTTTAGCAAAAACTAAAAGTGCTTATGTATTGAAGAGATACATATATACAAATGTATCTTTTAGCTCCACACACACAATCTGCCTATTTTATGGGTCTCGAGTTTTTTTAATGAAACCGAAATGGATAAGCCGGCGCGGCGGTTGGGAATCGCACAGATTTGCCATACACAAGTTGGATCTTAAGGGGTCGTAAATGCAGAATTTTATGTGTCATCGTTGTCGGTGTCGGCGTCGTCGGCATTGTCCACATCCAGGCGAAAACTTAGCAATCGAACGTAAATTAATTTTTATGGTTTCGGTATGCTGGGCCAAATCCAACAACAATGGAGACAACAACTGAGGTGAACAGTTGTCCATATATGTTGCTGCAGTCGCCGAAGGACTCGAGAGATGCATTATTAACGCATAAGGGGTCCTGCATTATTTGTCAACCAAAATATATTCCCTTTTTTTTATATATCAGCACCTTTATGGGTTAAAGAAAATACCTGTACAGTGGAACTGCTCTCTAACGAACTCGAAAGGAAGTATTACTTTTACAATTATACAATAACAAATAAGAAAATCTTTAAATTTGGTATATTAAATTGGGTTCTGATAAATCTTACAAATTTTTAAAATTTAAATATCTTATTGACAAAAGTTGATGATAAATTTGGAAAATATACTGATATATTCAACTAGCAGAGGCTTGACTGTATTGATTAGCATTCTTAATAAATTTAAAATTTATTGGAATTAAAAACAGAATTTCGAAAGGCTCTGATTTAATTTACTCTTGGAAAACTATTTACAGAAAATACTTAAGAATTTTTCTCTCTTTTGAGGGTAAAAATATTATACTTGTAATATGATCGGTGATGAATCCCAAAAAGTATCTCAAAAAAAGTATTTAAAAAATTACATTTTTTATTTAATTTTAACTTTTTATAAAACATATTGGGATAATCTCAGAATAGTTTTCTGTCTATATCTTCATGCTAGCAACAAGATCTCCGATAAGTTGAAAAATAATTACAAGTAGTATTTGGAAAATTGATATTGTCTACGGAATTTGTTCAAACATAATTTAAATTCCCTTTCAACTGCCACTCCGTCTATCTTCCCTTTCCCTCTGGCCTTTTCTCAATATGATATGCTCAAGAGTTTTAGCTGGGAATTACAAATAGCATCTTAACAAGATGGAACAACTCCATATTCAATTAAGAAACTTGGTAAGCACTCAGTGCCAAGATCAGGACACGGATCGCAGATTGAGGGAAGCCACCACTCACTACTCACTGCTCAGTCGGAATTGCAGTCGGAGTCGGAGTCGGAGCCTGAGCACTGATCCTCTCTCTGGTTGGCATAAAAAGTAACGAATGTGCGCAATAATAAAAATCATTAAAATAAAAATGTTTATGAGAGTGCATAAACACGACTCGATGGTGGCAGGAGAGACGCGGAAGAGACGAGGTCGGGGCACTTGATGGCCCAATGTCCGAGGGACTCGACGGTCCCAATGTTGAGAGTCAGTCGCGTCCAGTTTTGTGTTTTGAGTTTTGAGGGAGGTGTGTGCGGGTGTGTCAATGGGGGCAAAAGTATCTGCGCATTTGTTTCGATTGCCGCTTTGCGCAGGCACTCAGCAGAGTCACACACACACACACACATAGATACATTCAGGGATTGGGATTGGGATGCTAACTCATTTTGGCGGCGGCTGTTGCTGCTGTTGCCGTTGCCGTTGCTGCTGCGCCAGTTGCGACTGTGACGAGGCAAACTCCAGGCAAACTCGAGGCGCAGGCGCTCGGCTCAAAAATAATTTGCAATTTCTGAGAAATACTCACTTTTGCGCTGCTTGCGCTGACTCAAGAACCTGGCCAACTTTGCGTTGTGGCCGTAATGAAAATTAAAATACGAAACACTCAGGCAAAAGGTCGGCCAAGGAGCCAATGAGCAGGCGCAAGTCTTTCCTCTACACTTCCCATTCCCTTCCCTTCCCTTCCCTTCCCATCCACTACATCTGTGGGTCTGCCCTCCGCAGCCTCCCCTGGCTGACTGGATGGTCGGTTGGTTGCTTGCTCGGATTGCTTGTCGTTATCTTGTCATGTCAAAATGGTCTTACGAAAATGTATCTTTTGTATTCCAAGTGCAAATGAGCAGCACAGCACAGCGCAACAACAGAACAACATACATATCTACATACATACATATATAAACTATATACCCCCGACTGTACCCCTCTACCCCCCTCCCTACACCGCCCCTGATCAACGCAGTTTTGTTTCCTTTTATTTGTTTGCTCACTCGCAATTTTTATGCCTTTATTGTGTTTACTCTTTGCCTTCGTTTCTGCAAATGCTTTTAAGACTTTAAGACTTTTTAGTTTGTAGTTGAGCGTACAAATTTGTACCCCGTCCCCCTCTGCTCCTCCTCCCGCACAGGAGCGTCGCAGGGAACAGGATTGACCACTCCACACCATCATCATAAGCCGCGCGAATGTATCTGTATCTTTTCTTGTCTCCCCCTGCCCGCTCTGATGCTGTGACTGTGACTTGGAGACGACGTCGACGATGATGATGACACAACATGAAAAGGTAAAACACGCTGAAAAATATTAAATACGCTACGTCGCTGCCTTTTGACAGCGGACGTAAATTTGCTTTTGCCCCCGTTCCCTGCTCTCTGCTCTCTGCTCCCTTCTCTTCTTTGTTGCCACCCCCATCCCCTTTTTTTTTGCCGTTTAATTGCACATAAGATCAGTTGGTCCCTCGATCGGTCGGCGTGTGGAATCAAGGCACCAACTGTGATTGTGAGCATTTCTTGGCAATTAAAATAGAGTGTAAGTTAAGGATGCATAAAACGCTGATCTTTATATGTATAGCACTCCAGTGCATTTCTGTCACTGGATATGGCCTTAAAGCCCTAAAGCCCCTCTCCGGGAGTCCCTCCATCCCCCAACTGTCCCTCTACATGCAATACATGTGTATTGCTGGCTTTAATGCATTCCTGGAAGCTGGGATTGATCACATTGCATTGCTTGAACAAGCATTTAAAGCTGCAGGGCAAAATCAGAACTCTTTTCAATGTGCCTACTATAAACAGATCATTGGAGTACGTATTCTATTAACTATTTAATACCCTGTAGATATTAATATAGATTCATAAAAAATCTAGCAAAACGATTAAGAAGTTAATAAATGAAATGTGCAATGGTAATGTTTCTTTTCAGTATATTCCTCAATAGTCGATGTGAAACAAAAGTTGTTTTTGATAACATTTTAACATTTATTGAGTAGAAATTGCGAATATAATAACATAATCTATTCATATTATTATTTACATTATTTCTACTTAATAAATAGTAAAGTGAATTATTGTAACAATCTCATCTAAATCTATATCATTACTATTATGTTGTAAAATATATCTACATTCTATAACATTTATTTTGTTTAATTTTTGCACTTATCTGAATTATATTTTTGTTTGGCAGTAAGAAAGCATTTAAGTAAGCCAAAACCAAGAAGATCTTAAAAAAGAAATATAATCTTTGCGGGTAATATTGTTTTAACAAGCTTACCGAAAAATACTGCAAATACTTAGAATAACGTAATTGTTTTTTAATTTTTGGTAATTATAAAATATAGAGAAATAAGGGGAACACCTTTAATCAAGAATCATGTGAGAGCATAATTGGAAAAAATATATTTTCTTGTTCAGAATTTTCAAAAACAGTTGAGTTTCCATAACTCGAACTTCTATAACTCGAATTTCTCTCTAACTCAAGCTAAATGAGTGGCAGCAAAATGAATAAACTTAACAAAAACAACTCTATTAGTCGAATATCTTGAACCTTATTTTTGGATAATGGAGAAGAAAAAGAAGGAAACGAAATTGAAGCGCAATTTTGAAAACATTTGAAATGTGTCAAATTTTTGCGAGCAAACAAATGAATTTAATTAAATTCTTAATGTGCCGCACAGAGAGAAATGATGAAGCCAAATTAAATCTTGCATATCGCCGCCTTGTTCAACGAGAGTTCACACATATTGTACGTTATATGTATATATATATATAGGGCAGTATAACAGGGTCTGAGTATGGGAATTGGAATTGAAAATAAGTCAAACAGCAGCAGTAAAAACATATGCGAAATTTGTTTAGAAGACGCAGATCAAAGTCTGAATTTGGACCACGTTCTCTGCGCTTCCTGCTGCACAACAACAACAACAAACGTAAATAACAACAAGCAGCAGCAGAAGAAGCAGAGAGCAGCGCGGAGAAGATGAAGTAGAAGGAGAAGAAGAAAAAGAAGAGGAAGACGAAGTAGAAGAGGAGTGTCGTCCTACCGCATTCTAAGCTCTATTGGCACAAAGACCGACTTTTGCTTTTACTTCTGTCTTCTGACTTCGCTTTTCACTCTTCATTACTCACTCTTTGTCTTCGTCTTCTTCGTTTTTCGTTCTTCGTTCTGGGGTCTTCGGGTTTTCGCAGGCGAAATTTCATTTTAGTTCGCGTATCTGTTAGATACGGACACAGATGCAGTTTTTGGTGGTAGCGAAACTCGTTTTTTTTCGGAATTGTATCTCGTATCTGCGCATAGGACAAACACACACACACACACACACATCAACACTTGACTTGGCTTCCCCCCTTGGAGTGCTGCCCTCCCTCTGCTCCGAATGCTTGTGTTTCTGTCGTTCCCAAGCCTCTTCACTGCGCTGTGTGTGGTTGTGTGTGGTTATGTGTGTGAGTGTGTGTAAATGTTTATGTGTGCGTGTGTGTGTGTGTGTGTAGCGCCCTCGCGGCATAGTTTGCATTTTCAAGGTCGCCCAGCACTTCCACTGTGCAGAAAGAGGCTCTTCCCCTTCCCTTTCTCCTTCTCCATCTCATCTCTCCTTCTTCTTGAGACTTCTTCTGCAGAATTCGCCGAGTGTGCGGCCATTTCTCAGGGTCTAACGACTTTGGCACTGCGATTACACCCGATATATTGTAATCTGGTGCCAGGTAATCTCCAGGCGAAGCAACCCATTACATTTGACGCCGGTGACAGTGCAGCCAATTCAACAAATAAACTATATTTTTTACGAGTGCAGGCCGGGCTTAAAGTCAACACTGAAATCGCTAAGATATTTATGCTGTCTCGCCTAAAGTGCGAGTATCTCTATCTCAGACAGTCTCTCTCTATGTGTGTGTATATCTGTGTGCATTTCTTGGTGCAACATTTCGCCTGCAGTCTCGCCTCCAACCTCCGCCATTTCCTGTTCACTGTTGTTTTTGTTTCTGACGTTATTGTTGTTCTTGTTGACTGAGTCACCTGCAGACCCAAATCCGAATCCTCCTGCTCTCATTCGGAGTATTGCCAGTGGCCAACTGCGCTGACTCAACGCTATTGCAGCTAAGCATTTTCCATGAATCACTAAGCGTTAACTAAGTACTAATACATGCACTTAAGGCCAAGTGACGAGTAAGCCAAGCGAATAAGCCATGCACTAATTATGTATAAGCGCTAATTGAACAGGTAAACTTAAGCTTACCTTTGAGGTGATCAACGTCAGAGTGGGCGAGGAAGCCTGCAACATAAATTGAAAAACATTTTACTTAATAAATTTTGAAAATTTAAATTTTATTTCAATTTATTAAATCTAATAGATGTTTAATGTAGTATTAATATTGATATAAATTAAATATAAATTAATAATAATGAAATATGAAAATAATATAATAAATAAATATAACTTTTAGTAGCCTTTTTCTTGTATTTGTGTTTGTTTACAATATATGCACATATATATTTTTATTAATTTATGAATTGAATAGAAATTTATAGAAATATTGATAGACTTTTGGCTTATTGATAGACTGTTCGCTTAAGTTGATCTAATTTCAGACTTGCATTGTTATCAGAGATTGGGTTTCTTAAGCCTTATATAAGCCCCGTTGATACTTCAACAATCAAATTTAATAGATAGCTCTAATTAACTTCTACTAATAATACTCGCACAACAAATAATTTGATTTTCGACTGATTGTTAATATAGTAGCTATATAATATAGTGGTCTAATTTTAAAAACATCCCTGATCAGCGTATGGTATTCAGGAACCTACATTCTAAATTTTGATGTCTCTAGCTCTCATAGTCTCTGAGATTGTTGTATTCAAGCACACGGACAGACGGACAAGGCTTAATTGACTATGCAGTTGGTTTTCAAAGACAAAAGTAAGGAAAAGCCAACATAAAAATATTTGATTTTTTCATAATATACTTAGCTTAAAAAATTTAAACATTACTGGATGCTTGAAATTTTGATTAAAAATATTTTTGATGCTGGCTTCTAAATTTCTACACCTAATTTTATTTTTCTTTGATTATACATATAAATTTATATTAAAAACAATGAATTTGTGTGAAATTTTTTTTATAATTGTATTTATTTACATTTCATTGAAAATAGGCAAAAATAAAAAAGATTCTTGCCCTCAAAGATCAAGGATCAAACATATTCAATAAAAAAAATTACAAAAAATATAATATTATTTTAAATAAATACAAATTCAAGAATAAAGCCTAAAACAATTCCTGAAGAATGTTTGCAATTTCTATTAATTTTTTCAATGGAACAATTGGTACAGATATCTGATCTTTTTTTGGCATTATATAAAGGACTCGATGCCGAGGCACACACTCACGTTTGGCTGAAAACCATTGAGTTGTTCTGTCTAGTTTTACACTTGCCGAAACGTGCGCTGAACAAAACGAGGTGCGAATCTAATCCCATTTCGATTCCCAGAACACGAGTAGAACGGGGAGGACGAAGGACGCATGTGGACTATCTTGAGTGGGAAATCACGTACACGGGATTTATCTGTTGCCATAATTGGGCCGTGGCTATTGAAGTGGCAGCTGCAGCAAAAAATTGCCTTAAACTGGGCCAACAAAAAATAAAAATCAATGGAAATTTAAATCCTTTCGAATTCCGGGAATATTACATGCGATAAAAAGTGTTCAATGATTGCTGTCGTCATAGGCAAAATGTTCAGTCCATTGAACTCAGCTTAACTATTTAAATTTGTGTGTGTTTGTATATTTATTAAAAGTATATTTATAAAAGTAAGACAACTACCAAAAATTCTTAGCGGCGATTTCGACAAAGGCAATCAAATGATACTTAATTTTATACAGAGAACATGTCTCTAAAAGCCATCATCCAGCGTTTTGGTAACTTCTCTTTGGCCGATTAACATAACATGAACTGGAATAACAAAATGGGAATGACCGAAACATTGAGTGTGTCTATAAGGGGACGGGGAGGGGCGGGTCGGGGCGTTCTTGCCACGTCAACTGAAGATGAGGCCAAGCAACTATGGCCAAGAGCCAATTCAACTTTGAATCTCGTACATTAATTAATAATCTCTTTTATACACGGGCTTGATTCTTAATTCTTATGTAGACCTGGCTAAGACATTAACACCGGCTTACGACATGTCCGGATACGGGCCAACTAAATAATAAAGCTAAGTAAACTATGTCTGTCTCTTTTTGTCTCTTCTTGGCCATTTCAGATCTTTGGCCAAAAATGGCCAATGAAAAGAATGGAACTTTCATACAACTCTAACGGTTATCTCATTTTTCTTTTGTGGCTCAAACTAACACTTCTACTTTAGACCAACAAAAACAGAATGCAAAAGATAAAGCAAAAATAAAAGAACTATATTTATGTAAAGAATTTTGTAAATTTGCTGGAAATGTCTTTGCCCTTTGACAAATTCGACATGAAATGACCCCATTCAATTTCGGGCGGGAGGTTTAAGCATGTCAACAATGAACATCATTCGCTTAAATAGTTAACTGATATGTTTGTCTTAACGTTTTGGCAGTGAAAATTTGCTAAAATGTTCGCTCAATAATTAGAGCCATGACTAATTGGTATTTTTCGAAGAACAGAAAATGTCATTTTCAAATTTCATATGGTTCTTAGATTGTTAATTGATAATTTTTATATATTAAGTTTTAAATATTGTTAAAAGAAATTTTATTACATTTATATCAATGATGATTACTGAAACGAATAAAAAAAGCATTTCTTTAAAATTGTGTATCTGAAAGAAAAATTTCTGGAAATAGACAACTTAGAGAAATTATAAATTAAAACCCTGTTTCTTGGTTTTAAGGATAAGTACTAATTACAGCTCTTTTTTCAGTAAAAGACTATAAAACATGATATAAAAAGCTTTATAATTAAGTTACAGCCTTTATCTATTATTCAATATTATTCTATGTTAATGTTAATTTACTTATCAACCACCTACACGCCTCAGCAATAGCGAACATATCTAAAAATAGAAATAGATTCGGAAAGTAGGGACATAATTAGGGAGAACTAGGTATAAATTTGTACATTGACTGCAATATCAAACTAATGTCGCCACTCCACCCACTAAATTCGAATTGAATGAAAGCTAACTATATATATGTATATATAGAGGTTTGGGGTATGTTGGATGGGAATGTGCAGCTGACATAAAACAACTAAAAATAATACAAATACAAAGCGATAAATCTTGTAGGTGAAAGAAGAAAGCCCAGAACGAAGAAAATGTGAATAAGTATACTCCAATAGTGAAATGCAAGAGCTCGATCGAGATGATGCTGTATCAAGGAATGAGATTGGAAATGGGAAATGGGAAAGGGAGTGAGACTTGGATTTGGAATAGAAATGGAAATGGGCATAGACAGGGGACACTGACTACGGCGGCTATCCAAAGTACTTTACTCTAATGGCAGTCACACGCATTACCAAAAACCAAAAAAAAAAGAGAAAAAATATCCAAAATCTATTCTTAACGAGTCTCCGAAGTGTATAACGAATGAAAGGGGAGAGCGATGGCGACGTTTTTCGAATCGCTTTTGAATAAATTTAGTCACAGATCACCTCCATGTTGTCGCTGTCTTTCTTTTTTAGTTTTCTTTCCTTTTTAGTTTTCTTCTTTCACTTTGGTAATAACATTTGTCTAGTTGGTATACTTATGCATCTACACTGTCTGTACGAGTATGTGTATGATCATAATACATAGATCCTCCTAGCCGATAGATAAGTAAAAAGAAAGCATCTTCTTCATTATGACCGAAGAGGGGAAAAGGTATCGTTTTCCATGTAATAATTTTCCGACGCGTCCAGCGGGCATTAAAAAATGCACCGCTGTCAGTGTCGGCAAACCGCTCGATCAAATTATGTTAATTCGGGTTTAGTGCGAGTATCAAATATTTATTACAGCGGCACTGAAAGAGACAACATTAGTCGCACAGACGCACAGAGAGAGGAAGATATAATGCGTAGAAACCGGAGAAAACAGTCACTAATGCTTTGTGCAATGACAAAGACTTGAATTAGATACATGGAGGCGGAAGCTCCGATATACACTGGAAAAATTGCATGAACATATGCTAAGTAGAGATTGATGTATAGAAAGATGATTAATACATAAAATACTTTTATATATAATTTTTTAGACCTACAATTTGAAATACCACTGAATAAATCCGTATGTGTATTGAGTCTTACGGATCATTGCATTTAATAACTTGAATCGTACATGTCTTGGAATGTAATAATATAAACAGAAGTCATATCGAACTCCAAAAAATATATATGAGTCTATCGTTTGGATTCGAAAATAAGATGTATAGATTCATAATAATATATATAACAATACTAAGAAAATAAAATTGTATAAATTATCGCTCATATACTAGAAGAGTGACATATCTCAAAAAATGGCGTTTCGAGATAAACGCATTCAAGGTTTTCAAGTGTCGCCAGTGTTTTTTGAAAAGCGACCAAACATGTAAATTTGAGAAAAAACAACTGAGCTTTATGAAACATAAAGAATCTTTTCTAGTCAACGATTGCATTGCAACTGAGATTTATCGAATTGAAAAAAAGACATATATTCTTCTCACACTCTCGGTGTTAAAGATAGAATGATGAAATTTTTACAAAGCATAGATTGTCACATTGCGAACATTTCTCCATTATGAACTCCAAAATCGTGTTTTTCGACTTATGTCACTCTTCTATTAAATGAGAGATATAATATTTAAATTATATATACTTATATATTTTTACGAAATTTTGATTTTAAATTCCAGGAAATAAAATTTTTGTAAAAATGGTTGTTTCTTCTAATTCCAGGAAATCTGATTGAGTCATTCAGATATTTTGAACTTTAAATTTGTTTATTAATATTGACTTTGACTCTAGCCACGCTAAAATTTTTAATCGAAATATTTCACATAAAACCAAAAGTTTGTGGGAAACTTTTCAAGGTACAGGCCAAGATTCAAATACTTAAAATTAGTTCGTAAATTTTAGCGTTGGAAATCGAATTAAATATTAGAATATGCTTCAGTTTTTAATTACAAATTTCGTTCAGTGCATAACTATCATAAAATGTGCGCAAGTTACTTCTTTTTTTTGTATCCATTTGTAGACTTGTTTTACTCGTATCTGCATGTGTGTGATTGTACTTTTATATGCTGGCTTGTACACACACAGGTGTGTGTATGTGTAAGTGTGTGTATCTCCTACACACAATAACCAGACCAACTATAAAACTTGTATCAAATCGAACAAAACAAAAAATAAAATTTTTATTGCATTCCAGCACTAAAATCTTTCGTTCGATCGTGTGATGCTCAGAGCTCAGAGCTGAAAATTGTCTCCTCCAATTCTCAGTCTGTCTCGCTCTCTCTGTCTTACTCTGTGTGTCGCCATGTGAGACTGCGTATTTGATATTGATTGTCTCCCCGAAAGAAAAAGAAAAAAAATACCGAATTGAAACTCTTTGCCATTGCCTAATATTCCATTAACGGGCTTATTAAGGCAGCACGTAGCACGGCAAAGATCGGCGGACAACAGAAACTGAGACCCACACACACACACAGAGACACAGACACACACGCACAAGTAAGTATATGTATCTGTGTGTAGTTTAATAAAAGGTACTGATGCATAAATGGGTGTTTGTATCTAAATTGATCGAATTTGGGGACACACACAGAAGACACACGAGAGCAGATGAGCGGGGACGCTGCGCAGGTAGAAATTCCCCCGTGGGTTGTATTTGAAATAACAGAAAGACAACCAACAACAGCAACAGCAGCAACTACAAGTCGAAACTCCGACTTCGACTTCAACTCCGACTCCGACTTCGACTTTGAGTTGGACTTGGGATAGCTCTTTGGGCTCTGTTAAAGCAGGTACAATTTTATAATTTCGTTTCGTGTTTAATTAAAGGTGAAGTTTTAAAGAAATAATAAAGAATTATCGAAGACCAGGCCAGAGAGACGGGTCTACAGATGATGCCCAATACCCACACACAAACACACATACGGACATTGATCGTAAAGCGATGAGACGGGCAACTCTCGCCGCTCCGTCTCCCTCTTCCTCTTGCCTTGCAGGGAACTATTGGGAGTCCGCTGATGATCATTATGCCATAAATAAAGATTCGTTCCGTGCATCGGTCAGCTATGGGAAAATTATATAAAGCACTTTTATTGTAGTACAACGTCTTTTTGAAGCTCTAAAAATTCGATTGTTCCCGTCCCTCTCTCTCTCTCTCTCTCTCTGTGTCTAGTCAGTTTGCCTTTGGGTCTTTGTCTTGGGACTATAATTATGCGCAGTTATGATCAAAGTCCAGTTATCGTTGCTCGAGAAACATCTCAAAGCTTTGGCATTACATACAAATATTTAATTACCATTTTTTTAGACAAGATCTCAGCTTATGATCGCACTTCTGCCTGATTTTTTGATTGCTTTTGAAGTCGTCTGCCCAAAAAAAAAAATTATTTCCATACTCTTTTTATTACTGTCGTTCAGCGTTATCAATCATTACATTAGATATTTCAATGTAGATACTGCCAATCAAGTATGAACTGTGTTTTATCCTGCTTAAAATGTCGTAAATATAATGTTTAAAAAATTAATTGTATAAATCTGTTAAATCGCTATAATCATGATGAGTATATTAAGAAAAATTTATAAGAATATGGGTGGAATTAGAACTCTTTTCAAACAAGCACCAATTTGTTAAAATTTGTAAATAAAGAAAATTTAATTTGCTGGAAATATTTTGAACTAGCTTAATTGTTATTTCCTCTACATTCTAAATAAGAACCGATCTTAGCTTTCTCTAAAATAAAGCAAAACTTATAGCTAACTCATGAAACAATTGAAAATGCCTGATTTCATTTTGTTTTACCTGTTTTTTAACTGATACTTTTAATTTACTGAAGAAATGATTGTACCGAATTACTAATTAAGTTTAGTTTATTAAGAGGAGAATCTTTTAAATTAAATTTTACTAATCATCATTTTTAAAATGTATAATAAATTAATTTTCGAATTCGTATTAAACAAATGTAAATTAAAATTTTCTGCTGCAAAATCAAACAAATGTGAAAATTTGTCAATTTTTCATGGGGCGAAGCGAGCGAAACGAAAATGTTTGACAGCCTAGATGACAACTGATGTCAAAATCTGACAAGTCAAACTAATCATTTCAATTGGTGGTGTCGGAGATCGGGGCCAGATCGGCAGTGAGAACGCGTGCCACACATTTGAGTTAAAGGCGGTTCTCCCTGGGACCCCGGAACCGTGACGACGACCGTGATGACGATGACTATGACGATGTGAATTGTGGGCCGAGTCGATGACGCAGCATTCGTTTAGCAACAAATATTTTGACAAATTTTCATTTGATAATGCTCTTGTTAAAGGGGTTAAGACTAGAGTTTTGCATACGAACTAAACGATAGTAAATGCATTAATTAATAGACAATTGATAAAGTATAACTAATTCTAGCTGCAATTTGCAAAAACTGCAAGACAGATGTAGTTACACTTACAGATACAAAAGTATCTGTACCAAGTGAGTGTCCGGTAATTGATGTACTGGCACGGGCTGACGGGCTTATCGTACATCGGGAGTGTGGACTGGTGCCTGGTGGTGTTCGGTGTGATGTGATGTGATGTGATGTAGATTGGAGTGAAGTGGTGTACTTAGGGTTTTTATCGTCGGGCCTTTCACCCAATGACCCAACAACGAGGCAACGACCAAGCCGCAAACAGTTTTACGACATTGACAACAAGCAACTTACAACACACAACAAACAAGAAGAACATGATGAACACTTCGGATTTGGGTTTGGGTTTGGGTTTGAGTAGTAAAATCGAGCGTAATAAAAATCTCGTAATTGTTTTTCTTCTCTTTATTATTATATTTTTGGTTCTTTTTTGCTTTTGGCAAAGCAAACAATTGAGGCTCTTGGTTTGAGGCTAATTGATTCACACTTTCTTTTTGGCTGTAAAACAAGATGTATTCTCCGTCAAGATGGACGGGTAATACCGTTTAAGGGTTAAACCATAGTGTGGCGACGCTGCATTGATTAAATCTTTACTGCCTCGACAAAGAGGCAACAAAGTGACATCAGACTTCGGTTTGGACTCGTATTCGTATTACCAACACTTCAACAAGTCGATTGATTGGCCCAATTGAACATTCGATAAAACCGGGACTGAAATTGAGACTTGGTTTAGACAATAAGGCCCAATTACAATAAGATACACTTAAAGAAAGAATAGTGCAAAATAATTCTAAATTGAATTAAGCTATAAGTTAAATTTTAAAAACGCATGCTAGGATTATACACGAAATTTGAATAATAATAATGCAATTTAAGTTCAGAAAAAGAGTTACTCCAAGCTCTGGGTTAAAGTTTTAGAATTATAAACACAGAATTTATCTATTCTTAAATTTAGTTTAGATATACTTATGTATAAAAACTTTCTACTGCAATTAAAAATAATGTAATTAATAATATAAGAACTAAATAAATAGGTTAGAAAACATTTTTAAGAACAAGCTGTTAATTATGGATTTTTTTTTAATATATGGGAAGCTATTTGGGACTTTTTATGGAAAATTAAATTAGATTTAAGATATTCTTAACAGGCTTATTAAAATGAAACTTTTCCATTTAACTAAATATCTTTCAATTATTTTCAAGAACAAGCTGGTAATTATGGACTTTTTTTTAAATATATGGGAAGCTTTTTGGGATTTTTTATTTAAAATAAAATTAGATTTAAGATATTTTTGACAGGTTTATTAAAATGATCACCTTTGCTATTTAAATACATTTCCCTCAATTATATTTTTCCAAGTGTGTACCAACTTAAAATTACAAAATGGACTGAAACGGGCAGTTTTGTAAGATCCCTAATTACATAAGATCGGTATCAAGGTAGCAAACGAGAGAACCTGCTCATGTAATTCTATTGCCACGTTATGTTATTTTTGTTTTTTTGAGACAAGATGATGGGGCAAAACTGTAATGACGTCTAGTTGTGAGTTTGATTGGCTGCCCGTGCGTTGTTTGGGGAGAACAGGGCCCAGACAATGGGACTGAGACAGAGACAGAGGTCGAGAGTAGATAATGATGTTGTGATGTCAAAACATCAACATTTCAACGTGACGGAGTGACGGATGACGCGTGAGGATCACAGTGAAAGAAAGAGTCAAAACTCAGGAGCGATACTGTATTGTTTGAGTATTGGGCTTAGATTTTGGGTTTTGGGTTTCCCATTCATTCATTCTTGCAGTAGCCAGATATCATTATTCAAAGCGCATCGCAGCGATCACTCTATTAGCCGTCTAACCACTTGACATTTAAGCACTTAACACGCGCCACCTGCTGCATCATTGAAGGATTAGCTGCATTTAATAATCATCGTCAGCGAGTCGCTTCTGTTTAACCCATCGGGGAATTGTGGTACTCCGGCCTCCACCCTTTTGTGCCCTGTGTGTACATTGGACAAATAACGCCGTAATGGCGGAACTCTCGCCTAAATTCCCCACGAGCTGAATGCGCTTTGTGTGCACTTGACACTTGACACGTTCCTGGCGCTTAGACTACATCAGATTGTAATGGATCCCATGGAAATTGAGTTGCCCCCAGGACCAGACCAAGCGGGTTTTGAACGGAATGTGTGGAACGTTAAAGACTCGTCCTGCGTTGCCTCTCTATAAAAATGAGTGAAAAACAAGTGTGAAAGGCTATAGTCGAGCTCCCGACTATAGGATACCCGTTACTTAAATTTAAAATATTTCTTATTGCATGCTATTAGGCACTTACATTGCTTGAAACTTAAATCAGCCATTACCAACGTTCAGTTTGTCCGATCTTGTTGCGATTTAAGTAGTTAACGTTAATTGGTAAAAAATCCTAATATCTTGAAAACTGTGCGTGTGGTGGCTTTTCGCGATTTAAGTAGGCGGAAAGGGGCGTGGCAAAAAATTGAAACAAAACTTGATCTGCGTGGGGTTTATAGAAGACTTGGTTGCCCTAGCTCTTATAGTCTCTGAGATCTAGGCCCTCACCCAGACGTACGGCTGATGCTGATGCTGTTTAAGAACATATATACTTTATAGGGCCGGAGATGCTTCGTTCTCCCTGTTACATACATTGCAACGAATTCAATATCCCCTTTTACTTATTTTTTAAGTAACGGGTATAATGAACAATGTAAATCTAAAACTATTTACCAGGCTGAAGTGGGATGAAGAATTTTTAGAAAACTGAAATTAGTCCATAAAATAGCTTTGGAGATCCGGGCAATGATTTCATTCATTGAGTATACTAAAAATACCAAAAATACTAAAATCAATTTATGTAAATGTATTCTTGGTAAAAATAAAAAAAAAATTAATTTTAAATTATTCTGGGTTTTTTGATAGCTTTAAATCATGATGATAAATATTGTAAATAAAATTACACTATTGTTAAAGTTTTCAAATAATTAAACTTTTATCATTAGTGAATTTTGTGTTATAGTTTTTTTTTAAATATTTAAAGTCGGAGGGTGAAGGCTGTTCTGTCCACGCCCTTGACTGCCAGACAAACTTCCCGTTTCCATTTACGAGTCTATGCCGTGGGGCGTAATCGTCACTTAGACAACCATTACTCATGTGTCATCGTGGAGGTCGACGAGTCCATCAGGGCAGTGTACCAAACCAAACCAAACCAAACCAAACTCAGCTGAAGAAAACCCAGTTAAGGAGTCGGCCAAGCGTTGGTTAATTTGTAATCGTTGTTTGTAATCGCTCATAGAGGCAAATAATAAACAAATTACAGTAAAAAGTGAAATATATTATTTGAAATGAAATTCGGTAGGTTGTTGGTAAATGCGCCTCTTTTCCACTGAATTTAATTAGCGACCTCGGAAGACCTAAACGGAGGTGGATGCGGTCGCTTGGACGCTTCGTTGGCTTTTTCTTTCGGCTTCTGCTTCTTCTTCAACTTCTTTTCATTTTCTCTGAGACTTTCAACCGGCTGTCCGACATTTCGTCACTCATCGCTGAGCAAATGCGTATTAGCCGTCTAGTCTACATATATTTCTTCCTTCCCTTTTCTCTTCTAGCTGGATCTCTAGCATTTTATCAGGTTGCTCGGATCTGTCCGAGTTGAGTTATTTAAATTAATAAAATATGCTAAAATGTGTTACAAGTGTGCGAGAATTGTATGCATAGAGTGTGTGTCTAATGTAATAGATCATATAATTAAAAGAATTATGGTGGAAACTTGCCACTGCACCACCAACACCAACACAACTACAACAATGACAACAATTGCGACAAACAATAGCAAATAATTTTCCAAATATGTTTCTGTCTATTTGTTGTTGTTGTCTTTCCTTTCCGTTTGAAAGCCAACACAAGGGGCAGGGACAAGGGCAGACACTGGATGATTTAGGGTCAAGTAAGGTCCAAGTTTTTTGGAAAGTGCCGTCAACTTTCGGGTTGAGTGCAGCGCCAGATAATTTGCATAATTTGTGTATACTTTTGATGAATGTGACCCGAATGTGAGCCAAAATTACGAAAATACCAAATAAAACAATAGAAAATCGCAAAAGTTTTCCCTCCAGCTCAATTCTATATATGTATTTATATTGTTGAGCGGTAAAGTGTTAAGCGACTTTTGCATAACACCTTTTACTAAATATTTCAATTTAAATTGTTTATTATTAATGGGGGAACAACTTACAAAAATTCAAAATTAAATTATATTTAAATAGTTAAAAGGCTGAAGACTAAAAGCGAGAATAAACGATAGAAATCTTGTAGGATTTTCAAATAAAAATATTTTTTTAGACAAAAAGAACTAAAATTTGTCAGTATATCAATCTCTTTCTGTTTCTTCATATCTATATCTAATCATTAATTAATCTTTTTCAATATCTCAATATCAGCCTCCAAATATATTCGTAAATTTTATAAACTTCAAGGTATTTTTCTGATTTTATAGGTAAATATCCCGATCTCTCAATTTTATGAATAAAAGGTAATTGCTTACGACTAGCTTAACGATTGCAATTTGAATTTTCTATAATTAACATGTTAAAGAAAGAAGAAATAGAAAGATATTCTAATACAGAATGAAAGAATGTAAATTTCTACTGATTATTAAGTCGGTTTTTTTAAGGTTTAGGTTCGATAATTTAAATAATTAGTTATGTGTAAAACCTATTTTTTATCCATAATTATTTTGTGTTGGAATAAATACTGATTTTGTTGCAGAGAGACTTTCGAGGAATTGAGAAAGGTAATTCATAATCAAAATGAGGGGCACATTATTCCCAGGACAGTCTGAAAGGCAGAAATATGGTGTGTTTGAAAATTAAAATAAATATTTTAACTATGCGAACTCAATGCAATGTAAGCTTGGCATATTTGCAATGTGTGTTGTGTGTTGTGTGTGTGTGTTGATATAAAAGTCAGCGTGTAGGCTCTAGTTCCCTATGTCCCAACATTTGCTGGCCGCAATCATTGCTGTGTCAAGTGTGCGCAAACAAAGGAACTGGGAAAGTGCCACTAATTACAATTCCCACACACACACATGTATACAACTATGGCTAGAGGCATCCACATTAACATTTGCATCTGCTCAAGTGCAGAGAGAAGGAAGGGGCAAGGGGCAAGGGGAGGGGCCTTGACTGAGCCTCTGAGCAACGTCCTTGTGCCAGCTGCTGGTCAAATGTAGATGGCCAGGATGTTGGATGTTTGCATAAGCGAATGCAGCTCGTTGTTGTTGTTTGCTTGGATTCGATTTTGCCCACTTATCGTCATCGACATATCGAATTTCTGACCACCACCGCCCCCCCCCCCCCCTCTCTGACTGACCGTGCAGTGCATTTGACCTTTTTGTTGTGGCCCAAAATCGATTTTATTCAATTGAGGTACAAGTCGGTGGTCGGAGACGGACTAGACCTGTGGCTTTGTCACCCGGCCGTGACCACAGTATGTGTGTGTGTATGCTAATGTATCAGTGTGTGTGTGTGTGTTATTGTAAGGCGCGCTCGATGATTTCATTTGCGGCCTGTGGCATGTGTGTCTAGAATTCAGCCACATACCTGGCTAACAACAGTCCTGGCCAGGCCTACATATGACTGCGTGTCTGTCAACACGTGTGTGTTGTGCGTGCCTGTGTGAGTGTGTGTGTGTGTAATTATTTGAAGAAACAAAAAGCAACACGAAAATTGGAAAATTGAACACAGACATCGAGAGCAACAGAAAATTCACACGCAAACGTCGCACAGTGACAGGCAGAGGAGTTGACAGTGTGAGGGAGAGAGTGGGAAGAGGGGGGCGGGGGCACCGCTTGATTTTCACCTGCGCTGGTGGCCGACGTCATCACTGAATTACGCTGCCTGTCTTTAAATCGAGCAGGTGGAAATGAAAAGCGTCACCAACAATTTTGTATTCGGTGCGCTGACTTTTCCATGTCCATTTCCATTTCCACCTGATGTCCACTTTTTGAGCCAGCGGCGACCAACGAAGCGTCCAATTTAAGGCCATTTACATGGCCAGCCCAATTAATTTACAGTTGCATCCCATCTAAGCCAATTACGCTGGCCAACTGCGAAGTGTTAGCAGCGAATTATACGGAATCCAAAGGGGCTTGAGCTGAGAGGCATTTCGCGAAACTATTTAAATAGCACTGCACATTGGTGCGAAAGCGATGCAAACTGATCAAGTGGTGCTTGGGAAATACATGAATTTAATATAATTATTATTTAATAGTTCTCGCTAAATAAAAAAAATTTGGAAAACTCTAATTTCTATATAATGTGACACTGTTTAAATATAATTTTATTATTATATGCGAAATATTTATAAAATTTTATTAGCTTTTGATAATTAATTGTAAGCCTAAATTGAAAAATAACTAAAGCTTCTATAAAACTTTTAATTTTATAGGAAAAACAGTTCGAAAATTAATTGAATACTATTCAAAAATGTTGTTAATAATAACAATAACCTTTGAACATTTTTTTTGGAGTCAGAGTGATTATTTTCAGATTGAAATTGAATTATTACAGGACTGACAAGTTTTTTAGCATATACAATTCAAAAACTTGATTTGTATAATTTTTTTTATTATTTTATAAACTATTAAGCTATTCTTTTAAAGCAATTGAAAAAAGATGGCAAGTGTCGTATTTGAATCATTTGTTGTGCTGCAAACGCTGCGTGTGGCAGCTGGCACTGGGGACTTAGTTTTTTTAAGACAGAAAGAGAGAGAGAGAGAGAGAGAAGGTAAGAGAAGGTAGCCTGAGGGGCTTACAAATGGCGCCAGTTGGTAATTCAGGTGAATTGAGTGCGACGCAAGCGGAAGTTTGTTTGCGTTTTGGCTTTAATTGTGGATTGTGGACTAGGCGAAAACTTACAGCTTAAGATTGATGAACTTCGCTTAGTCGAACAATTAAGTCGGAAATGCAGTTGTGTCCGTTTGTGCCACATCACGGCTGATCATGTGGCATGCCGCCCCCGCCAGACTCAGAGCCAGATCAATGAAACGCAGCCGACCGGCAATTAATCTCTTTGGCAAAATGCCGACCAGTTTCAGCTCCAGCTTCAGCTTCATCTTCAGCTTCAACTCCAACTGGAACTCAAACTCCATCTGCATCCACGTCACACTTCAATCAGACAATAAAAATATTGAAATGAGCCCCAGAACGAAGCAGAATCGTCGAGTCGTCGGGCAAAATGAATTGTGAATTTCGCAGAATCATTTTAAGTGAAGTTCATTTTGCGCTCAGTTCTCAGGTAATCTGGCAAATGAATAATTGATCAAGCTCTATAATTAACGGGCTCACTCAATTGCCCAGCCAACTCTTTCGAAACTGAAATAAAACCAAAATGTACCCAAATAAAATACGAATACCCAAAGAGCTGACTCAAAAGCTCAGTTACTTTTTTTTTTTGGGCCACATACGCTCTCAGGGTCACTGAATTCATGTGCAATTTTCATTTATTTTTTTATATCTTTTCAGTATTTTTTTTGCTTGTATTCCAACAGTTCAGTGAAGTCATGAAGGTACGATAATAATTTCTACGAATTTATTTTAAAATTCTTCTGTTTTTTTTTTTTTGATAATTTGCAATTTGTTGCGCCTTTTAACAATTCCAGCTAACTTATTTGAGGAATTACTAGACCATAAGCTATAGTTTGACTATTTGAAAACCGAATTAGCGTTAGGATAGAGATCTTGATGGAAAAACTGCAAGTTGGAAATATTTTGCACTCTTTACTATTTAGCATAATTCAGTATTTAAGTATTTTTTTGTTACATATCATTCTCAAAACTTAATTTGTGGCTTATCATTTTATTGTAGTAATTCATTATATAGAGTAGTTTTAATTATAAACTTAAGCATTCTTCAAAACACCAAGTCCTATTTAATTATAAAAATTAAGGTAAAATTCAAAAAGAAAAAAAATATTAAAAATAAAAACCCTAAATATGCCCAACAATTTGTTGGTAGTAAACAATTTTATCAGCGGGCTAAATCAAAAACGAAATCTGACTAAGGGCCAAGTAATATAATTTCAAGTTGAGCAAAGACATTAACAAACTGCCGTTTTCCCTGTTAATGATCGTGACCAGTGTGAAATACAGTTTCTATGGTTTTATCTTTACCATTTACTTGTTCATGCATACACAATATATATGCCCAAACAGAGATACAAGTATGTGTAAATAAGTATATATACAAGTATATATAATTGATAATTTATTCAAATAACTTGAAATGTAATTTTTGGGCCATTATTAATTCGATTACTCAACGAGCGGCCGGCGGCGTTGGCATGAAATCACTTACAGTTACAAATATAGAGGGACAGATACAAATACAGAGATACAGATACATACATATGAACAACAGCGGTATATTTGTAAGACTTTATTTATAATTTGGCATAAGTCTTATCCTTTGGCATTGACTATATTGAAATTGTTTTTAACCGATCAATGTTTATTACTTAATCGGATTCAAGGCAAATAATAACTGCGACTAAACTAAATTAATCTTGCACTAAATTCAGTTTTCGTATCATTCGAATATTATTCAAATGAAACTGGTTTAGTGGCGATCCAAAATATTTACGTATCCACACCTCGTTTACCACCGATGATCGCGTACTACGTTATGATCATTGTTTCAGTTCTTTTGTTTTTAAATATATTTGTACTGGTTTTTTGCGTAAGTTTTGCGGAAGTGTTATGTGCTTGTCACGCCCCCCAAGCCGCCGACCCGCCCGCAATTACGGCTAAGCGTTTTGGTCGGAACCAGTTCTTGGCAACGATCGGCCATTAGCAACGGCATCATTAACGTCATTAGTTAGTGCCACTTTTTGGATCATCCCAAATGCTTTTGACACTTAACGATGTCATCGTTCTCGCTTCACTCAACTCAACTCAATTCAACATTTCAACAGTTTAACAAATTGACAACTGCATAACTGTATTACACGTTACTCAAAATACAAGTATTTAAATTTATGTATGTGGCTTTTCTATAGATGCGAATACTCGTAACTGAATTTTCTTTAACATATTCAGTCTGTTTTCATTGATCTGAAAAATATCAGTCACTTATTACAAACCTTTTTCAAGTGAAGTTATTGCAAGTTTTAGCTTTGCTTCAAAAAAAGCGAGAAAAACAAAGTAATGTAATTTTAAATCTCTATACGATAAAAACATGCAAACGTGCAATACTAAAATTCCTGAAATTTTAAGGGAATAAGTGCAAGCTCTTCGGTATTTAGAAAAATTACAAGAAACCATACATACTAATGATTTCTGCATATATTTTGATACGTAACCGTCATCCGGTATTAACCGATTGATCTTGGTAACAGTAAATGAAACCGTAACCGAAACAAAACTTTGAACCACTTTGAACCGGTACGAACCAAAACACAAGAACCGAAATAATTGAAACCGAAATAACCGTTAAGAAGCCGATTAATTTTTACGTCTGCCCTTATTTAGTTTATAGATTGATTTCAATAAAAAGATCTTTATTTTGGACATTTTTGAATATTTGTTTTAAAATTTACATATCTTTGACGTTTTTTTTTAATTGTTTTAGTACCCTTAATCATACCAGTATTTCGAAACCGAAACATTCAAAAAACCGGTACCGTTACAAAACAGATATTGAAAAATTTTTCGTAACCCATAACCGAAAACCTAAATAAGAGCTTAACCGAAACCGTAACTGAAACCGATATTTGTATCGGTTTGCTACCCTGATATAAACATTTTAAAAATCTTAAGTTTCTGAGAAAATGCCAGAAATGTTTGTAAGCTATTTTGTGCAATAATGATCAATTTTTGAAAGATTTATTGTAGTTAAAGCTCTTAGCATCATTCGAGTATTTGTGGAACTTGTAAAAGAAGTCAAAACCATTAGTTTTTAAGAAAGATTCGAAATTCTTTTTGGCATAAACCAAAAGCAAAGCAAGCTGGCATACTCGTAGTTCTGCATTCAGTTCAGTAATGGCAATTACAATCAAAGCAAAAATGCTAATCAAAAGAGCCTATTAGCCAAGTTAGTTGTAGTAGTGGCTTAAAAATAGATCATGATATCATTTGGTGGTGTAGCCAGTCACAAGCACAGCAGCCATTGAGCCACACAACACACAGAAATAGAGATAGAGACAGAGATGGAGATAGAGATAGAGATTTGTCGTCAGCACATAAACCGCACCACAAAGTAAGTAGTTTCTGTTTAGTGTTCAGTTCAGTTCAGTGTTTCTGTGCTCAACTGGGTTTAGTTGCCAATTTAGTGACAAAACAAATAAAAACGATAAAATTTGAATATTGCTGTCCGTCCGCCTAGAGTTCGCACACAATCGAGAGCTTTGGAGAGCTATTAAAAATGATTATTGGCCCATCTTCATTAAGATTCCACATACATAAATTTTGGTGGATCGAGTAACAATTTATTGAAATCCGGCGAATATTTTTTTATATTTCGTTTTTTTTTTTGTTTATAAATGCGTACTTTAATCGAATTTATTGCCATTGTTAAAAAACTATAGCAAGAGTTAAGCTCCAACTACCAAAGGAAAAAAAGTTAATAATTCTAAGAGCTAAATATATTTACATAAAAGACAAATCGAGAGAGATATTTGGAGAGTATCTTATAGATAGATAGTTCTTCTTACCTGTTGCTGTGCTGTTACCAGTTCGCTTTGCTGTAAATCGTTGTCGAGGGCGTGGCTATTCGCCAGACTGACGTAATTCACATCCAAATGGGACAGGGAATTTTCCTGTGATTTTCGCGCATTCATCACACGATCTTTTCCCAACGTATTTCTTTACTTTTACATTTAAGCACTCACAATAATTATATTGGAATTTTATATTGCACAAGTTGCCACACTTTGCTACACTTTTTTCAACTTTTTTGAACTTTATTTCGCACAAATTCTTTCACGCAGCCTGTAAAATTTGGATGCAAATGCTGAAGATGATAAGTTGGGATTCTTGTATTCTTAATCTAATTAAGCTCAAAAAGAGACAAGTTGATGAAGCCTCCTTAAAAAAGTTGTAGTAGCTCTTCGAAAACACCCTTTAAATCTATCTTTTTTGATAGGAAAATATATAAATATATTTATCACCGATTTTACATTCAATCACAGCTTTTCCAATACTAAATCTTTCAAATTCTTAAAATATCTAGTAAAAAAAAATAAAAAGAATTGTAAAGTGAATATTAATTGTTTGTTATTATTATACAAATTAATTTCAACTCAAATTTTTTGCTTTTAAAATGAATTTAAAAATACAATTTTTTAGTAAAAATAGAAAAAAAGTATAGTTTGTTAATTATATAAAGAAAAGCACAAGTTGTGGCTATAACTTGTGTAAAATAATGAGGCAGATTTCTCCTTAAGCTCTCAGTAAAGCCTCGTCTGGCATGGGGAAGTGAAGTATCTGTGCTTCAAGTTGCCGCATTGCAACAAAGCGCAGCTGGGGCAGAGGCGAGACTGGAGACTAACCTCGTTTCCGTGGCACCTCTTGACTCCACGTTGTGTGTCGCGCCTGATGAAATTATCAAGTTTTTAACCAAAAGCCGCCTTTGGGGTGGCACTTGTGGCAACTTAACTTGAGGAGCAAATCTGCCACCTGCCACAAAGAGGCTTGTTGCAACAATGGTGTAGAATGTAAGGAGGAGAGGCAAGGATGCCACCAACTGTAAACGGGGTTAATAAAGTTGCGCAAAACACGGCAGCTGAGTGTATACAATTTGTGTGGCAAGCAAAGAGTTGCGCATGTTGCACGGAACTCCACACACACGCACACACACACACACACATATAAGCAAGCAACCAGGTGTCGTTGACTGCAGAGCCTCGTCATTGCTGTTGTTGTTTTAAGTGTGCGTGTGTGTGTGTGTGTGTGTGTGGCATGCAACATACATTTGCGTTTGGCCTGGTTATCTACGCTGTCCGCTTGCCGTCAACTGACCCGTGGCAAATGCATGATTTCGAAATCGATCCCTTCGCATAAAATGTCCCATTTGGCAACAATGTCCAAATCTGGCTAAAAAGCTAGGCCAACTCAGTCAAGGCTAAATGCGTGCACAAACTTGAACCAATAGGCAGGCGACACAGTTTGGGAAAATTATGAAAACCTTATTGAAAATATTTTCACATTAGATGATAGATATATTTAAGATTTAAGATAAACAGGTTGCATTCATCTTAAGGTGGCCAAAAAGCAGCAAGGTTAACTAAATATGGTTTCTTTTACATGAAATAAACTTCCTTAATAAGGAAGCATGGTGAAGGACATTAGCTTTGAACCACTTTACAATATTGAGGTTTGTTTCCAATTTAAAATTATTTAATATTAGATAAGAAACAGAGGCTCAGCAGTAATTAAAGAATTAATAGATGTTTCCATTTATAAACCAAGAACTTCCTTAGATATCAAAATGTCCCAAACTGTTGGATAATAAAACAGTTTTCATTTTAAATGGATCAAGTTTTAGAAAGTTGAAAGCAAGCTGTCCAATAAAATATCCTCTTTAGCTAATGCTAGGATCGTCATTAAGCAAGTCGAAAAAGGATTATTTAGATCTTATGATGTTTGGAACAAAACTATTATCTTTCTCAACACAATAATTGAATAGTTTCTTATTGATACCCTATAAACACCGAATCTTCTTTAAACTATTATCAAGTAGTAAAAGATTAATATAGACTTATTTCATTCCGAAGTTAAAGCTGTCCCCATGACATAATTATCAAAAATGATTATTCTTTCAATTATTTGATTGGATTTTTAAATTATTATTTATTTAATAAGCTGAGCTGAAGAAGAAGTAAGAAGCTTTTTAGTTTCTCTATTGAAAATAATACTTTTTTTGGCTGCATTCAAGAAAACTCATGATCAATAGACACAAAAAAAAGGAGGCCTGCGATATTTTAGTGTTTATATTTACATAAATTGATCTTCAAGAAAAAGAATCCATGGATTCTATCATTTTATTTCATTTGTCCCAATCCATTATTAATTTCAGCGTAAATAATAAATTGCTTTTATTTTTCTTCTGTCTCTCAAGCATTCAATTTATCTGGTCAAAAACTTTGCAGGATAAACATTTCAATTTCTTCAGCATGTCCTGGATTCTGGTACCCATGTACTTTGCCATATGTATATGAGCAATATACATACATACATACATATTTATTATGTTTGTTTGTATGTACTTTGAATAGAGTCTCTCAGCTTTATTGCTTTGCTCTTGGCTACATGACAGCATCATTGATTTTCCATTTCTTTGCCTGTCGTTCTTTTCTTTGCTTTTCTTTCTTGCTTTCATTACATTTACGTTTTCCCTTCTACTTCGACCTCTTCTGCTGCTGCTTCTTCTTTTTTCTGGCAAGCACGTGCATGCAAAAAAACAAAGTATACAATTTGCATATAGGCACACACATAAATGTGTGTGTGTGTGTGTTTTAGTGTTGTTGTTTTTGCTGTTTTGTCACTTTCAGCAGCTGCTGTCGCGTGCTTGGCAAGGCAACAACAACAACAACAACAACAGCAACAACAATAAAAATCCACTAAAGTGGGCAAATAACAGACAACAATTTCATTTTAATTGCAGGTGGGAGGAGTAGAGAGAGAGGGTGAGGCTGAGGCTGAGGGAAGGAGATGGAAGAGCTGGCATGGCTGTATTGCCACATTGCGTATACGCCCGAGTTGGCCGAAGCATAAATCACAGTGCAAAACGAAAACAAAAACAAACGAAACTTGCGAAAAACTGCAAGCTGTGAAAATGCAAAAAAGGAAAGCAGCTAAAAAACCAACAAAAAACAAAAATCAATTTGTATTAAAAGAATGAAATTTCGATTTGCTGCTGAGCTGAGCTGTGACCTGTGAGAGAGTTTTCGTTTTATTTTTCATTTCTTGTCTTTTCTTTTTATTTTGCCCCACGCAACTTGCAGATACTTTTGTATCTGTGACGCCTTCAACTGACTGTCTATGCTTGTATGTGTGTGTGTGTGAATTTTTGTGTTGTTGTATGCGTTGTTCCTGTGGCTTTTACATAATTAAACGACGGCACGCGCTAAACTTTGCTTTAAATAGTGAAACGTTGCTTTAAGGACACGAGTCACGGAACACGGGGATAAGGTGACATGTGGCAAGTAGACATTGTGGCAGCTTTGGCCACTCGCTAATGATTTCCCCGGGGTTTTGCTAGCATTCACTTATCACCACATTATATGCTTCTTTTGCTGGCAGAGCGAATCTCACAATTATCACTTACACTTGCAACTGGCAACTTGCAACGCACGCGTGCCACAAAAACAATGCACGAAACGCACTCGTTGTTGTAATAGATTTTCTTGAGTGCGAAAGAGAGGGGTGTAGGGCCGCACGCGCGCTTGAAGCGTAACCTCGCGCGTCTGGAGCGGACTTGTCGAGCAAGCAAAGCCTACGGATGGGGTCAGCTTCGGAGAATATATCGACGTAGGGCGATGTTGGTGGCTGGGAGGGCGGGCAGTAGGCCTCCCTGGTGTGTGAACGCTTACGTGGACAACTGTGCTGGAGATACAAACGCGATGGCGATACGCTGGCAACTAATTTGGGTGACGCTTGCCACACTTGCCACACCGCTGGGTGTCTTAAGTTCCACCAGCTAACGCTTCCAGTTGTAAGTTCTTCGCTTCCAGCCCAGTCAAGTTTCGAACCCCTGAGCTTTGTTGCTCCATGCGGCATGTGGCATGTGGCACGCTGAGCTGAGCGCGACCTATCCCAAAAGCTTTTGCCACATGGCTTCCACACACACACACACACACACACACACACACACACACACACAATTTTTTGTGTGTTGCTTCCACTGCGCAGTGTTGATTCTGCGCAACATTTCTCGCCAGCACGTGCCACGCCACAGCACCACCCCTCAGCCCCCCAACCCGCACCCTCCTGCCTTACAACCCCTCACCTTTCCTGACAATCGAAATCACCACTGTTATTCAAATCAGTGCGCGCTGTGTGGACCGACGTTGACTTCTGACCGTCGACCATCGATGGGGCAGGGCAAGGCAGCCGGAGGATTGTGGAAGCAAGTTTCCTGGTGCATCTGCACTTGCTTCAATGCACATACATATACCATGTGGCAAGTTAACTTCACAATCCTCTCGTGCCGTGCGCCTGTGCGTGTCTTTTTTGCCGCAGCCGAAGTCGAATAACGATATTTCCTTTTTTATTGACTTTAGTTCTTCCCAAATAGGTTTCTGGGTCAGACCAAGAACACACACACTCACACACACACACACACACAATGACGAAGATTTGTTTGTGCATCGAAAGGCTTAAATATTATAAGTAAGTACTCCCTTTGCAGCCTTGCGAGTCTCCCCTCTAATTTGCATCCTGTTTGCTTTTACAACCTTCATTTGGATTAATCAGGAAATGCATCCGAAAAGTAGGCAACAAACCAACAACACACAAACAACAGGTCACTCAAACTCGTTTCACAGTTTGCATTTATGTACTATACATCCCTTATTTTCATATTTCTCTTTTACACTTTTTCAAAAATTTTAAATGGTTATAATTTTGTGAAAACTAAGACTATTTTCTTGCCGAAATTTTTGATATTCTTATAGTTTGAAATCTAATTTCATTCTGCATCAGTTTGTATACATTTGGAAAATTTAATTTTTTCGATAATTTCAATCTGCAGATATCCTTGCGGAATTTTTAGTAATAATTTTTAATAATAATGTCCACTTTTTACACTTACTCATTGTTATTTTTTAAAAAATTAAAAACTTTAATAAATTTGTCAAAACTTGACCGATTTCCTTGCGGAATGTCAATTTTATTGCTCGGTCTCTAATTTCATTATCTAACAAAATTGTTTCCATTAGAAAATTTTTATTATTTTGCAGCACTGTCCACTTTTTCTATAATTACCTCTTGACATTTTTCCCAACACTTTTAACTCTCATAAATTTGTCAAATCTTAACCGATTTAATCATTGATTGACCTCAAATTAGCCCTCTTCATCAAAATTTTACTCAGTTAAATAATTTCATTTTTTTCACACTGTCACTAATTTAATTTTCTAGATACTTGTGAAGTTAACCAAGCATTCCCTCTGTTAAACTGTCAACTGAAAGTTGACACATTATATCGCGATACTGCTCCCAAAATTGGCTAAAACGCAAAACTGATCTATTTGAAGAGTTAAGAACCGCTAACAATTGCAGCTATTGTTATTATTGTGGATTGTGGATTACCACATTGTGGCACAGATACATATATCTGTCTCTTTCCATCTACTCGGAACTGTGACTCATCCGTATGCGTTGTAAGCCCCGAAAAGTTTTGGTGCATTTTGTATGCCAAAGGGTTTTGTTTATTGTTTACAGTAACGCCCCAGGCTGCATTGAGGCATCATCAGGCCATAATTCGTTGGATTCGGCTGACAAAAGGTTGGCAGGGGGAAATGGGGAGGGGTGAGGAGGAAGGCTGGAATAGGCCTCTAAACAAAGCAAAAGCGATAGCCCAAAAACAATGTCAGCGTGAGCAATTTTAATGATTGCAGATATTTTAATGCGACGCCGAGTGAAATGCATTGTTCTCAAGCAGCTTACAAAATGTATCTACGTATCTTTGTATCTGTGTATTTGCTTGTATCTTTTGAGTTTTTGACGCTGCAACGTCAGCAGCAAATGGCGCCCCTGCACAGTGGTCGGTTTCATAGGCCAAAAATAAAAATAAAAAAATCTGAAATTTGCAACTCTGTGTATGAAAAATGATTTATAAAAGAACAACAAAACAAACGGTGAATTCATTTTTCCGTTATCCCTTTGGAACGCGCTAAGAATAGCAGGAGAAGAGGGACAACAAAAACTTGCAAGCTGTGCAGTGAACGGAGCTTACAAGTTAGCTCTGCCAAAAAAAATTAATATTTAATGTTTAATTGCGTTTAGTCGCCAAAATTAATGATGAATATTGAAAAAAAAGGTAAAGAGTATATATCTAGAGATTTTTATGTATAATTATGTTGACCTATTGTTTTGAAACTAATGTTTTATCAGTGACCTGTGCAAAAGGTGTATTTTATTATGTATTGTGACTTCAGTTAAAGAAAAAGTTGTGATCCCCGTCTCGCCCTCAAATGAATCTTGTTTGTTGTTATTAATTAATGTTTTCTTAGTTTGTGTTTTTTATTTCAGCTACTACATTTTGCTACTTTCTGTGTTATTCTATTGCGTTGTCTACGTACGCGTACAGTACTTTGTTATTGTTATTTGTGTTATTCTATTGTGCTGTCTACGTATGGGTACGGCACTTTCCTATGTATGTATACTGTTATTGTTTTGATCGGCTCCCACTAAATTCCAAACAGTTAACAACCGCAAATTTACTGTCGATCACATTCTTATGCTAACTATGGTAGATGGCAAAGTGTGCAATGCCTTAACTGAAACCTCGTCTGCAAAATGCTACATATGCCAAGCTAAGCCGACAGAGATGAATGATATCGACAACTGCTTACAAAAAAAAGTTCAAACAGATCACTACGAATTTGGATTGTCTCCATTACATGCCTACATTAGATTTTTCGAATATTTCCTTCACGTTTCATATAGACTCGAAATAAAGCAGTGGCAAATAAGGGGCTCAGAAAATAAACAACAATTTCTACGAAGGAAACAAACTATTCAGTGCGAATTTCGTAACAAAATGGGTTTAATTGTCGACAAACCAAGAACAGGTGGTAGTGGATCATCAAATGATGGGAACACTGCAAGAAGATTTTTCAATGAAGCTCAAGTGTCTGCTGAAATAACTGGCATAGAACAACACCTTATTGAAAATTGCGCAACTTTACTGCAAGCCTTATCATCAGGTTATAAAATTAATATAGAACGATTTAGAGAATTTGCTCTAGATACTGCTCGAGAGCTAACAACAAAGTATTCCTGGTACTATATTCCTCCCTCAGTTCACAAAATTTTAATTCACGCTCCTGATATTATTCAACATGCATTAGTCTCAATTGGAGAGCTCTCTGAAGAAGCTGCTGAGGCAAGAAATAAGGACGTCAAGAAATATCGACTAAATCATACAAGGAAAATTTCACGGGTAGCTACAAATCAGGACTTAATAAATAGATTGCTTTTGAGCTCTGATCCTCTGATTACCGGTCAACGAAAATTACCATGTAAAAAAAACTCATTTTTATCAAAATCAGTGTTTGATTTACTTGAATAGTCAGTAAACATTACATATTTAATTTTTTTGTATTAATTAATCATTATTCACTATGTTTATTATATTTTTTTATTTAATTAATCATTATAAAACAATTCAATGTTTTCTATTAAGTTTTGATTTTTTAATAAATTTGTTAAAACTTAAAGGAAAAATTTTACATCTTTTTTAAGTTATTTTATGATAGCCGCGAAGCGTCGTGGCTAGTAGGAGAGGGGTTGGAAGTGGTTTTTTTTATGACAATATGATTGTATATTACTTATTATAATTTTAAAAAGCTAAGATAAAAATTTCAATTTGATTTAGCCAGTGGAAGTATTTTTGGCCGCTAATTTCATACAGGACCGACCACTGTGCCCTGGGGCGATTTTCAAAGTGTCGCATCTGCAATTGGAGCATCTTCAATGAGTATTTCAAATTGATGAATGCCACGTGAGAATATGTAAAAAACCAACAACAACAACAGGAACAGCACTTTACTTACCAAATTGCTGTAGTTGGCAACTCTTGTTGGCCAAATGTAAAATGATTGATTGACTTTCGCAATCATTATTATTGTTTGCCCGTTTTGCCAACGTTTATGTCGAAGTAATTAACATACACACACACTCACACTCACACTTACACACACATATCTTAGACTTAGACCTGGAGCAAGTCTCGGTTCATTCAACTCTTCTTCGGCTGCCGACTCAAGTACTAACCCGTTGTGCCCCATGTGCCAAGCTGCCGACCGAAGAATCGTCGCGTTACTAAATTTGAAAACAGGTCACACTACTTATAGATGCAATTTAATCTTTTGTTCTCCATTTCCATAAAGTAATATTTAATTTACAGCTTTGAATTTGTTTGTAATTCTCCAACACTTTGACTTCTCGAATTGATTTTGATTTTTTCTTAAATGTAACTTGTCTATGTATGTATCCTTTCAAAAATACATGAGAAGTAAGGAAGAAGAAGTCAATTTGAGACACGCAAGATTCGAAACTCCATTTTATTTATAATAAATATTTAATCAAAATATGCTTAATATCTGTCTTAATGTCAATTCTGCAAGATACACAGAGAATCCTTCTATTTTTCAAATAAATAAATAATAATCTTAAAAAAGTCATTAAGGATTCATAATAGCGACCGAAATCGTTTTTGTCGGAATCCTTTTCTTAACTTCATAAAATGTTATAACTAAGTTCGTTAATTGACTGAACCCATTTAGAGTGCTTCTCGTCTTAAATTCTTGTCCACAGCAGCTTCTCCAATCACAGTATATTTAATTTAAATTAAATGATAGAACGGCCCAATAGGAAGATCAACAATTTTTTGAGTTAATGCCATGTTTGGCATCTGCTTTTAAGACAACAAGTCTGGAAAATAATTATTACGGTAACTGACTAGTGCGTGGTATAATATCAATTTTATGCAAATGTAAATCCGGCAATCGAATGTTATCGATCGAAATGAACAGAGGCACAACTGTACTTGCACAATTTGATCGACACCATTTTGGGATCGAATTGAGCTAGCAGCACTCAATTCGCTGTTTGTTTACATACAAACAGACGCACGGCGAATGTACGGCGAGTACGCAGTTGATTATGAATATCTGGCGAATATCTTTCCAGTCTCTGGCCAACTTATTTTACATAATAAGCATATATGTATGCATGTACATAAAGTACACACACACAGACTCATTCTCTTATTAGTGTCTTTTTGCGTGCGTTAGTTGAAAATAAAAAAAAAAAACAATTTAATCATAATTAAATTCATGGTTCGTGTATCAACGGCAATAACAACAACAACAGCGCAGCAACTTATGAGCGCAAATCAAAAGCTGCCTTCCTTTATTCGCTCTTCGCTCTTTCATTGCTTTGCTTAAGTAGTTTATGGATCGCCTCTCTCGCTCGCGCTCGCGCACTCTTCGCATGTACTACATGCGATGTGCGCCGCAAGGTGAGCGTCGACGTCGACGTCGCTTCGTCGCTTCGAATTCTTCTTCAGCTTCTGTATGTGTGTGAGTGTATTTTTGGCTGTCTCGATCGTTTCTATTGTTCACACACCAACACTGAGAGAGAGAGAGAGAGAGAGCGAGCGACGCTGCTGCTGCTGCTTGTGTAGGCAGCGTCAGGTTGTTGTCGTTGTGTTAGTGTAGGTAGATTTAGGTAGACAGCTGCTGTCAGTACGTATGCGTGTGTGCGTGTGTGTGTTAGTCTTAATTGCGCCTCCGTTGGCTGATTGTTCGTTTACACGAGCATAATTCCATCCAATCTAATGCCGAGGCGTAATTTCACTTTGACGAAAGCGCCACCCATTTTCTAAGGCATCTGCCTGTCTCGGTATTCCTCTATAATATCGGGTACATTTCTCTTTATTCTTGTACATATTTTGGATAATTTCATAATCATGTTTATATTTTTCACATTGATAACACCAAACACTCGCACCGGAACTGAAAGCTCTCGATGTTCCATGTACTTTTCCTTTTACCACATTTGTGGCATTAATAACTCATACTCCCCCTCCCACTACCCTTAGCCCCTCTTGATCCACAAGCTGTGACATCATCCGCCTCCACTTTCTTGGGAACAGAGAGAAAACTTTCGAGTGATAAATGAAATGTCATTTGCCGGGCGTGCTTTTCAGCTCGGAAGATCTTCGTCTTTATACGGCCTTCTCTACATAGCTCTTCTTCCTGTTCTACTACCAAATTTAGCAATAAAATAGAAAACTACTCTATTTTAAACGGAACATTTTAGCGTTTGTCAGTTTTGTAATTAAATTTCGGACTTTGTTTGAAGACCTTCTACATATAAGCATAATCAAATTTAATTGTGAGTTAATAAAAACATTTTATTTTTTAGTACACTTCATCAACTTATCAATTTTTATCTCGAGTTAAATAAGTCGTAGACTTTTTTTTTGTATTGTTTGTAATGAAATTAGTCGTAGAAGTAAAACTTAAGTTTTAACGATCCACCAATAAATAAATTTACAGGAAATATAAAATATTTTCACATAACATAAACTCAATTTATCTCTGTAAAAAATGTTAAATACAAATTTTAAGAAGAATCAAAAGTAGCTAATAATGTAATAAAATTTATAGAAAAATTTAAGCTTGTTGGCCATGAGAGGAAAAGGTTTTTTTGAATTTAATATGCTCAACATATACATATAAGATATAGTTATCCGAACTGACATATTCACCTCCAAATAATTACTGCAGTAAATTTTAAATTTTCAACAACTTCTTTTAACCTTAAAAGAATCTAATCAAGACTATGTGTTTATATTTTGCACAGCATCCAAAACATCTCTATCAAATAGTAAATATTTCGAATCTCCTGAAGATTGAACCCTGTTAGGCACATCGAATTGAACTCAAAGTATTGGAAGAGCGTGATATTTCCATAGATACATTTGCAGCTGACAACAATTGTTCTACTTTAGAATAGAATTCAAGCTATTTTCGCTGCTGTTGCTGTTGCAGGAAGTCATTAAGCTCATGAGGTGGCATAAATAAAGTTTTCCGAACCGAACCAAACTGAACCGAACCGTCCGGGTTGGATCTTCCCCTAGAAAGCTGGAAGGTGACATTATTAAACGCGACAAAGCAAAATAAAATTTACTCGACAGAAACAACAGCATGGAATTGTCGAAGGCGTTGTTGCAACCGTGGCACGTTGCAGGCTAGTCGAGTTCCCCCCCCCCACTCGCCTCTCTGTCACACTTTCCCCTCCCTTTCTCACTCTCTCTCTCTCCATCCAGAATGGACAACGATCGCATGCAGCGGCTAATGTATCTAATAGATACACGACGGCATGTCAAATGCTACCAACCAAGCGAGCACAAAGGGGGAGTGGGAAGTGAAAAGGGGAAGGGGCAAGGGGGAGGCGGTGGCGGTGGCGAGGGGAGTGCGAAGAAACAATCGGTGGGATGCTGCGTATGCAGCCTTGCAACGTGAGTTCCTAATTAACATCGGGATTGTAGTACACGTTTAATTTATATCTTATTGATGCCGGCGACATTTGTATTTATTTTTACCAGATGCTCTACCCCCCTCTCCCCTTGCTCCTCCTCTATCACTCACTCGATTGGAGCCAATAGGTACTTCCCTAAGTTTCACTGTCACATTATTCCCAAACATGAGTGTGTGTGTGTGTCGAATGTGTGTGAGTGGAATTTTATTTTTATAAAAATTGTGGAAAGCTCGAAAATTTATATGAAATACATATGTATATAGTATACGTGTATCTCATCTGTAGTGTATCTGTATCTGTATCAGTATCTGTAGTTTTTGTGGTTGTTGTTGTTATTTCGGCTATAATTATTGTTAATAGTATTTGTTGCTTTCTGTTCATTTCACGCGTTTGTTGTTGTTGTTCTTGTCATTTTTTATCTATACTCTAATTAAAATATTCGTGTGTTTGCCTTTATTTGCTTCGCTTTGCTTTTTATATTTTTATAGCGTGAACAAAAAAAAATCCAAAATAAAATTGAGATACAAAATTAAAAATCTTACTGTGCATAGATATTTAATTTTGTTGTTTTCGATTCAATTTTTGTCAGAAATTGTCGAAAACAAGCACTTTGAGAACGTGGGAGGTTTAATTTGAATTCTCAATGTTTCTTCAAGTTTTCTAAATTAATTTTTCATTGTTAAAGTGCGAGGAGTACGAAGGGTTCTTATTAACGATATATTATTAACGATAGTTTTAAATTTGAAATAAGGGACTGATTTAAAGCCATATTCATTCTTTAAGTAGCTAAAAATGGATTGGATTAATTATTTTTATATATTTTTTTTATTTAAAAGAGTTTTTTTTATAATATTTTTATTTAATTTGTTTCGAAAAAGAATTTCTTTAATAAAATATTTATTTTTTAAATAGTTTTAATTCGATCTTTTTATTTCCTTTATATTTGCTTTCAATTTAAATATGACTTTATTATTACTTTTTCTTATCTGATAACTCAGAACAAACATTCCCGTTAAGCCACGCACTTACTGAGAATAGAGATCTTCTCTTCACAGATTTTCATTTTAATAATGCCTCGTCGAATATCATATGATGAAAACACCTTATAAATACACATGTGTACAAAAGTATGTACATATGTATGTATGTATATTGGTCACTTGTTTTATTTATAAACATTTATATCATTTATTAGTACCCACTTCTGTGATTATACATTTATTTAGAAATTCTGTGGATTTCGATGACGTTATTCGCCTGTCTTATTAAATATTCTAAATAATAAATGTCTTTGAAAACTTTTTATTTCATTTCGGATCTAGGATAAAGGTACAAATTTCAGTAGTAGCACTCCCTAAATTACAGCTCGTATAGTTCCCACGGCTTAAACTTATTTCGACTCAAATAACCCAGATACTAATTAACTAACATATCTTTTAAATATAAACAAGAAACCTACATATGTATTTCCCCTCCCCCCTTTAACATATTGTTGATCTCAAATATGTACACAATCAAAATCATCTACAAGACCTGCAAATATGCATGTTTTGGTACATTATTTTTGTACCTTTCAGCTTATCTAGTGTATCAGACATCAAACATCGAACTTGTTTGATATTGTTGTGCCACACAAAATGAACAAAATTTTAACAGCGAGTTTACAGTGTCAACATTTGTTTTCTTACCGCAGACAATTGCATCAATAAGAATTTTAAATTATATGTGAATTTTAATTAATTTTGTATTAACAAACTTTTGATTGATATAAAAACCTTTACATTGAATGCTGAAAAGCTCTAGAATAATCTACCAATATTTCATTAATAATTTTTTATGTTTTTTAAATTAAAAAATCACAATATCTTCGGTATTATTTCGTTTAACTTTTCACAAAGAAAGAACTTAAAGATTTATTTAATATTTTTAGCTCTTAATTTTAATTGCAAAGATACATGTGTCATCCAATTCTTGCATTTGTCATGTACTTCCCCTGCAGTAATGCGTTTTTTCTCTTATGAATTGGCAGCATTTAACATTAAATGTAAAGTCCATCAAACATCAATGTCAAGCATCTTTGCGCCGGCTTGTTCGGTTGCAACCAGTTTCGGTTGGACGTGCAACATTTCGGCATGGCATTACGATTTGAGGCGGACGCTCGTAACAACCGAGCGTTGCGTTCGTTCCAACCAAAGCCGAAGCAAGTCCAACAAGACGACGCAAGAGCAAGTAAAAAAAAATTACGCGGGCGTTCTCAGTACATTTCCAGCAATCAGACGGGCAGCAGGTGTCGTGGTTCAAGTGCGGCTAATCTTCGATTTGCCTTATTTGTGATTTGTTTTGGTTTTTTGGCCAAGTCCGAAATTCGCTTGCAATTGGATAATCATTTCAATTACAGTTACAGTTACAATTACAATACGCGAAAGAAAAGTAAAGAAATCATAGTGATGAAAATGCAAATGAAATTAATTAATAAAATGATAAACAGAGTTCAAGTGAAATTCAATTGCAATTTGTTGCCTAATGCAAGCGAAAACAATAATCAAAATAAACAACAACTAAAATCAGTGACAATTCGCCTCCTGCGGCTAGCAAAAAAATAGCAACAACAATAATAAAAATAAACGCACCAGCAAAAAAAAAAAACAAACAAACCCACACATGCACAATGGCAGCGGCAAATTGGCATAAATAAATAAAAATCAGTGTTGCTTTTGCTTTTTTACAACCTGATTTTTATGAATGAATGCAGCAGTAGCAGCAGAAGCAGCGGCAGCAGACGACGGCGACGTCGACGACGACAACGTCGCGTGCACAGGAGCGCAGCAGCAGCTCCACCCGCGCCTTCATTGCATTTAACATAACCTAGGTGCCCTCGCTGCGGCCCTGACAAAACTGTTTCTGTTTCTGTGTGTGTGCGAATTCGATTGCGATTTTCGATTACAATTTCGATTCCCCCTTGCAAGTGCCTTGGTGACACATCATGCTCACCACTTGTCATTGTTGTTGTCATCGCTCAAGCTCGAGCTTACACACACATACAAACAAACAAACACACACTTGCAGTGACAACAATTGTCGCCGTTGCAAAATTAATAACGGAAGTTGTGCATTTTATTAATAAAAGCGAAATTCATACAAAACGCAACTACGAAAATAGCAACAACAAAAAAATCACAACTAAATCACAGCGCATAGAAAATTCACAAAGTGTCATTTGCTGCAGTTTCTTCTTCTTCTTCTTCCTTAGCCGCTGTTGTTGTTTTTGCTGCTCTGTTGTTATTATTGCTCTGTTTGCACTGTGCACTGTGGGGCCCTCTCATTGATTTTGATTGTTTGTATTCTTACAGATTTCGCAGTTTTGCAGTGTTTTGTGCATCTCCCTCAACGAAAAAAAACCAGCAAATTAACTAAAATCAAAATTCTAAATCGGAATAAGTCCTAAAAATTTGCAAACTCCAAAAAAAACACACATATATAAAATAAATTTTAAATCTCACGCGTTTCAAAAGCATTCAAAATTTTTGTAAAAGTGTCATTTAAATTGAATATCAAATTGACCCATAGACCTACAAGTGACTAAAAGCTCAAGAGCGCCAAAACTACATTCGTTATTCCCAAGTATAATCCCAATACGTAGATACGAGATCTCTGAAAGAACTCTCCAGCAATTAACAAATCAAGAATTGGTAAGTTTATATGAGTTTTTATTGAAATTTAGCCTAAACAATTGTATAACTTTAAGAAAATCATGTATTTGATCAATATTAAATCAAATAAGGAATAAGGATTTATATTTAAAAAGTTATTATCATAACTAATTGAAATTCTAAAGTATTTTTTGTTGCTTAGGTAGAAATTCCCACGTTTCTTGGCTAAAAATATTTTTAATTTGCAATTCTTTTAGGAAATAAAATTTCTTCAGTTCAGATCTGCGATTATTTTTGAAAATTGGTTTATTGAATATAACTTCCCTGTGAATCTCTGTTGGGATTTGTCTAGATAATTTGAGAGATGTGCATCAGTTTCAATCAAATGAAGTCAAGTTTCGGAAAGAGATTGATTATATAAAAGTCTTGTAGTAGGGAATAGCTGACTCGAAATCTTTTGAAATTTGCTTGCATAATTTGTGTATTGTTTTACAAAATGTTTCGATTATTAAAATTGCTGTCCTCGCATTTGTCGAAAACTAGAGAAATCCATCAATCAAAACTCTGCATATGTTTTAAAAGATCGTCTCAATTACGAACTCAAAACAACTGTCAGTAAATAGTTAAGTACAGACATACATATGTACATATGTATGTATGTACATATGTATATTTATTTTTGGAGAATAATGACAGTAATGGCAGTTAATGAATAGACGAACGATGTCGATATATGGATGGATGCTTGGTTGGATAGATGCTGCTGCGTAAGTGTAGTTTTCTCGCCCCGGCTAATGTTGTTTTATTTTTGTTGTTGTTGTGTTGTGTTGTTGGCCAACAAAAGCAAATACAAACATAGAGAAAACCCAAAATGTTAAAGAATGCAGAGGGGAGGAGAACAATTAACGCGTTGCTGTAATTACAGCGACTGCTAAAACACAAAAATAAAATAAACGGGCAAAAGAAATAATGTTTGGGAACACACAAGTAACCAACAAAAAAATTAATAATCAATAACCTGCTAAAAGGCAGCAGCCAAGTAGCCAGAGGAGAGACTGAAGAGAAGAGTTGGAAACAGCCAGGAGAATTGTAGAGACGGCGGTAATTTTATCGGTCGTTGAACGAGAAGATTTCCAAGCGAATTTCTATTTGGTGATGCAAAGGGGGGAGAGGGATAGATAGAGGAGGCTGGAGGCTGGTTTCAGGGGCGTCGCACGGTATGTTGTAAGACGGCGGCGATCGGTTTTCGGTTAATTACGCTTCAAAGTTGAAGTTCAGCTTTTGGGCCTTAGCCGTTAGCTTGGCTAATTACATAAAAACAAGTGATTTGCGTGTGCGCCGGGGAACCCAGCGGCAAGTTCGCAGTGCTTGCCGCATGCCGCATTGTAATTTGCAACTCACCAACTCGCTTAGCTAATTAGCTAGAGAATTGAGAAGAAGAATTGAAACGCTAGCTTCGTTTTCTTTCTACAGTAATATTGATTTTGCAATAAAAGCATAGAAAGGGGGAGGCAAGAGTTGACCTCTGACTGGCGCCTCTTTCTCTTGGCCTCAAACAATTTATCATTAAAAAAAAGTAAAATAAAATAAAAGTTTCTTTTTGACTGTGCGTTTAGCCCCCCTGCTGTGGTCAAGGACTGCGGGAATGGGAATGGGGCACATTCGTCGCCGTTCTAGATAAATAAGCATTCTTAATTATCCCCTTTTTGACTGAACACAAAAAAAAATGTTATAAACAATGGACAAAACCGCGCACTTAATGCGTTTTCTGTTCCAACAACAACAACAACAAGAATATCTAGCGAAAAAGCCAAGTATTTTTCTTCATATTTTTCATTATTTCATTTCAGTTTTTCTCTTTTTTTGCTTTTTCCGACCAACAAAAAGAAAGGAAAATGTTTTTATTGCCCGCGAAAAAGGGTACAAAATGGGCCGACAACTTCTTTGTCGCCTTCGTCGTTAGCCATTAGCCCCAGTCCAGGTCCCGGTCCCGTTTTCGGTCCCTGTCCCCCTGTCCCCTTTTCGAAAATCAGCTCATAAAGCGTCTCAAACTTATGAAAAATTCAAAGTGCCGACCAAAAAATGGCCACAAGTGAATTCACTGGTATGGAGGCCCCCATTGGCGAGATGTTTTCAGTGCCGTCGGCAAACGAGATTTGAAATCGCCTGACAGCTCAATGACTTTTCCTTTTTGCCTCCTTTTCTTATTTTTCGTTTTCTTCTGCCCGGCAAATGTGTAATTGCAGTTTTCGACTCGGAATAATGGAAAAAAGGACAAATTTGTACTTCAATTGTTTTCTTAGCGCCGCTCATGACTTGGCTAAAATTCTTGGTCAACTGTCGGTTACCTCAACAAACAAGTCCCAAAATCGGACTTGAAAATTGTGAAATGCACTTAATTCTTGGATTGCTTTTTTTTTTTATTTGACATATGAAACATCAAAGGAATTCTCTTGAATGTCTGCATTTTGGCCTCAAAATGCATGATTTGCTATTTTTCAGTGTTCGGATCTTATTGCCACTTTCTGTTCCTAAACAATAGTTAATCCTTGCATGCATCTTTATAAAGAGTACTTAAACTGCAGTTTTTATGAATTTAATCCAATTGTATAAATTATTTATTTAAGAAGTTTTTAAGTGTCAGCTTGCAAATGTTTCTTTTAAGTAACATTGTATAAAGAATTATAAATTAATGCTGTGAATTTCGAGTTTCTTAAATTTATAATTGATCTTTTCTGCAAGTTAATCTGAATGATTATTTTATAATGCAACCTTGGAGGATTTATTTCTTTTATAATTTATATAAAAATATATTATGTTGAATGTTAAAAAGATATTATGTTAAATGTATAGGGCTTTCATTTTATTACGAACCTCCATAATAAACTAAGTAAAACTCAACATTTTAATCATTAATAATCTCTATAATATTAACAATTCTTTTAACAATTGTTATAGGAAGGCACGACTGAACAAACCAAACTATATATAAAGTACTTTAATTCGATCTACAAAGCGTGACAAAATTATCTCCCTCTGCTAGGACATAATAAAGGATTGCAAACAGATTTATCGGTTGACAGTTGTACACATATGTATGTACATTCATACATATACAATATATTTGGAAACACATGAAAAAGAACTGACATAATCACATGAAAAGCTTTATCTTCATGTATGTATGTATGTATGTATATACAAAATACGTATATAAATGGGGAGCAAACTAACAAAATTTTAGAAACTTGCGTCTGTAAAAGGTTATTTTATTTTTCTGCCTACCGCCCTCTGCATCAACCCCCTCACCGCTATGACGCCCACCAAACCAAACCCACGACCCAAAAAGCAATTCGCATGTGTGTGTGTGTGTGTGTGTGTGTGAGTGCTACTATTGTCAAATGCAATTTTCTAACGCAGCCGCACTTTCAACGTTGACAACGACGTCGACGCTAGCGTCAACAGCAGCAGCGGCAGTAGCAGCAACAATTGCAGTTTTAAGTGAAAATAAAACACATAACAAAAACAGCAATAGCAACAACAACAACAACAATGATAGCATTGGCCAACAACAATAAAAGCCTAAAACCTAATAAAAATTCAAATTAACATTTGAAAGAGCGAATAGGCGAGCAAATGTGCAAGCGAGAGAGCCTCAAGTGGGTGCTGCTAAAGCAAGCTAGTGCAAGCGAGAGACAAATAGATGAAGAGAGTGAGAGAGAGAGAGAGAGAGCAAGCGAGCAAACGAATTGAGAGCGAAGCGCACATGAATGGGACAGACTGAGCCGAAAGCTTATGAAATTCTATTAATTTTTGAACAAAACTGCATGTAATGTCTGTTTTTTCCCCCCCCCTCACCTCATCCCCCTCCCCGCCCAACCCTTCCCTTTGCCACCCCTTTTGAACTATTTTGCTGCCGCCTGCAGTTTCCTAATCGCCCCACAGAATAACTGCATGAAGGGGCAGGGCGGAGGTCCGATTTTGTTTTTGTTTGCGTATTTTGTTGCAATTTGTTATTGTTGTGTGTACGACTGCGATTCGTTTGCTTCTCTTGTTGTTGATGTCGATGTTGTTGTTGTTGTTGCAGTTCAGACTGCAGACACTCGCATAATAATGCAATTTGCCAGCTGCCCATCTGCCTGTGCGTCCCCCTCCCCGCCCCTTTGCCCAGTCCATCAACAAATACCACACTCCACATTCACACACACATTCACACAGTAGTCGACGTCACGCGCCAAAAAGACTGCACGACCAACGACGCCGTCAGCTTCGCTATCTGTCGGCAGCCCGAGCCCCACTCACACTCACACACACATACTTGCATAAGCAGACATGCTTACACACACACATGCATAGACAGTGCAACTGTGCTGCCACCTGCAGGCTTGATGTCTTCTGTCTTCTTCTCCTCCTTCTTCGTTGCCATCTCCTTCTCCATTTTATTTGCTGTTTGATTTGACTTTGCTCTCTCCCTCTCTCTCCTTCTCTCTCGCTTTTACGCTCTTGCCTCCACTCATATTCTCATTTGTGATTTTTGTTTTTGTCCTTTTTTTCGCAGTGTTTGCCAGTTTTCCACAAAACAGCTGAAAAAAGCACGTGTCATCGTCATTGCTAGCGACGCGACGCTTCGCGACGTCAGCGTTGGCAGCGTCGTCAGCGTCAGCGTCGACGTCAAAGCCTGTCTGCGTTTTATGGCGTTTTGTTTTCCACGCGCTTCGCTGCTGATGCCGCGTCTGCCTCTGCTGCTGCTGCTGTTTCTACGGCTGCTACTGTTACTCTCCTTAGTCTCTATCATCGCCTCCGCATCCGTTATTCCCTTTTCATGGTCGCCAATTCGTAAGCTTTGCTCGTTTGCTCGCTGTTTTTCACGGCTTTGGATTTGATTGTGCTTTATTATACCCGTTAATCGTGGAGGCAAAGGGTATATATTATTAACGTGCTCATTTTGATGATGAACAGTTCCCCTTATAATTATACATTTTCCGACTTAATCTCATCAAGATCGTTTAAACTTAATGTTGGTTGTGGCTGTTTTAAGTTTTTAAGTAATTCCAGCGCCTAAATGTATGTATGTATGTAGAATTAATACAACGCAGTTTACATTTCACATATTTATTTAATTCAACTTATTTGTATTATATTTTATCTATCAATATTAAGTAACGGGTATCTTATAGTCGGGAACTCGCCTAAAAGCGTTCTTGTTTGATTTGAGTTTTATGCTTGTGAATTTCCTTTTGATGCTCTTGTTGTTGTTATTCTTGTTTTCGCTGTTGTTTCGCATTTGTCAGCGGCAGACAGGACAAAATGGGGAAAGCCCCATGATGATGATGGCAACTCTTCATGACGATGATGATTATGATGTTTGCTTTTTACTTTTTTTTTGTTTACTTTTGCGCTCCTTGGGTTCTTGGGCTTTACAACTGCCCCACCCCCAGGTGGCAAGTTCCAATGAGAAATGCGTTGGCCAAGCTGCAGCCGCAATGCAATTTCTTTGCCGACTTTTGTGCCGTTTTCTTTGCACCAGCGAAATTATTGATTCGCCGACACGTTCATTTTTTTTTTGGCTGCACGCCAAGCGCAAAGTTGGTTAATACCAAAAGACATTAAATCGACTGCAAATATTTCTCAAGATATTCACTATTTACAGTATGTCAAGTATTTATTTGGACAAAGAAAAAAATGCATATAATTTTTTTAATTTTTAAAAATTGTTAAATAAAAAAAGGGAAGTTGAAATCGTATTAAAAAGAATTTTTTACAGAATAATATTTGTCAATTTTTTCTCTGATCACTGCGGACGGCAGTCCGCGCTAGTGACGAAAGCAGCACGAAGGGTGCGAAAGGCGACTAGCATATATACACAGGAAGAATGGAAAATTTGCTATGACTGTCCGATCAGGTCGAGTTATATACCGATCGAAAGGTATCAATTTAACTTACAAATGTGCATACTAAGACTTTTAAAAACTCACCTAGTTCGTGAGATAAACAGGCGTAAGTGGGAGGGGCCAAATTTAAATAATTGGAGCAAATGGGGCCGTTGGAGCCTTTCTGATTTTTTTTTTAATTTTTTACTATTCTAATCAAAAATACGCGTCGAATGACACCTCGATCCTCAAAATCCGACCACTGGTTCAAAAGATAATTAATTTTGAAATTTTTAGCGGCCTTCCGAAAATGAGATGAAAAGTCAGTTTGTCTGTTTGTCTGTTTGTCTGTTTGTTTGTTTGTTTGGATCAAATCGTTAATTTAGCTTAAAAGTTTGAATGAGGACTTGTTCCCGCTCAAAAATCTAGAAACGTTTGTTCTACGACTTTTTCGAAAAATAGCTAGTTTAGCGGGAAATCGCTAAAAACCGCTAAAATTGAAACCCCTATAGCATCCAAACGATAGAAGCTACAGATGTGATATATACATCGTTGAAAAGGTATTTTGAAGGGCTTTTAGTCATACCTTCAAAGTTTTTTTTTAAAGTAAAAAGGTAAACAGCTACAGGTGAAATAAGGTATTTTTTCCCACATTTTAGCGATTTAAGAAAAATCTACACATCAAATCACTTAAAAATATGTTATATGTTATAGGCAATTTTATTCCGCGTCTTTTGACATATAACACATATCTGTCAAAATTCGTTTGGGCAAGATATTACATATTAACTGAATATACCTTTTACCTTTACACTACTGCTTGTACATATGCAGTATGTACACTGCTTGCAGCGTAATGCGGAAATAAACTGCTTGCAAGTGGTGAATTCTTTTAGCGGCAGATAAATCATTTTATAATCAAAATATAGAAACGTTTGTTTTACGACTTTTTCGAAAAATCGCTAGTTTAGCGGGAAATCGCTAAAAACGCTAAAATTGAAAGCCCCATAGCATCCAAACGATAAAAGCTACAGATGTGATCTATATATCGTTGAAAAGGTATTTCAAAGGGCTCTTAGGTATACTTTGAACTTTTTTTTTAATAAAAAAGGTAAACAGGTACAGGTGAAATAAGGTATTTTTTCCTACATTTTAACGATTTTGAGAAAACGCTAGTAATGATTTTTTCTAATTTTGCATGTATGTTTGTAAAAGGAACTAGTGTTGCCAGACAGTTTGTTTTTGCTTGTACAGACAATAAACACCTTTTGACAAAGTTGTACCGTCAACAAATGTTGCAATTTTCAAAATTTCTGATATATTACTTCAAAATTTCTGATATCTTATAAAAAAAACCTCTTTACGAGGTAAAAGTCTAGTGACGAAATCATTTTCATGCACCAAAATTTCTGATATCCAATTTTGTGACGAATAATATTAAGGTTTACTTATAAATTACTAAAAAAAAATATTGTCACTCGGCACTGCGCAAAAAAAAAATATTTATTAGGTATGAAGAAATTAGCGCAATGTGCCGAGTGACAATATTTTTTTTTAGTAATTTATAAGTAAACCTTAATATTATTCGTCACAAAATTGGATATCAGAAATTTTGGTGCATGAAAATGATTTCGTCACTAGACTTTTACCTCGTAAAGAGGTTTTTTTTATAAGATAAAAGAATTACTTGACTAAATGTACATATTTGTTTTATATACTACTACTTTTATATACTAACATTAGAAAGAAGACGCCATTGGGACCAGTCTGTCCTCTAGTCAATTGTGCAATCGCTGACTGCAGTCAATTGCTCTCTCTTTCTCTCTGTCTCCATCTCTCTGTTTAAGGTTGCAACGTTGTTTCTCTGGCTCTCTCTCTCTCTCTCTCTCTTTCTTTCGTCTCTTAAGTTTTCGCCCAGTTTCCTCAGCTGAGGTTTGTTATTGTTTTCCTTTGACGCTTTTGCCGGCTTGCGAATTGTTGGAGTAAGCAACATGAATGAACAAACACACACACAAGCACACAGACTCACACTCTCACGCACACTCTCACAGTGAATGTGGTTTCGGGTTGTGTCGTTCTTGCACTTCGTGTTGCTTCGAACGTGTTCGATTTCGCCACTAGAGGCGTAGGCGTAGCGCGTTGGAGTGAATGAAAGGCAAGATGTCTTAGCATTGGGGCGAGCTCTAAGTATTAGAAAAAGCATTGCAACTGAATAAGAGAATTGTCTTCGGGCAATTGCCTCAACTACTGCCGCTCCGACCATTCCCCCCTCTCTTTTCAGCACTGCTTGACCAGAACTTGGTAAGCTGTTCATTAACCGTTAATGCGGCAGATCGTAAATCGAAATGGAAGGTGTGTCATTGCGACTTATAAATAAAATTAAACACGAGCACAAGCGGAAATATTTGCGCTTCAAGTGTTGTTGTTGTTATTCTCCCTCCTCTTCAGCTTGCTCCTTGCTTTTGTGCTGTACTTTGCGTCTCCTTCTTTTACCTCTTTGTTGTTGCTGTAATTAATGGCAAACAATTACAAAAAAAAGGAAAATAAAAATAAATACAATAAGAAAGCAGAAAACCCAACAGCCAGCGCATTCAAAGGTGGAATTACAAAATGAAATGTGAAGAGCAAGTTAAAAAGTGAATTACCTGATAAAGGACAAAACGCGATTTGAGGTGTGTTTGCCTCTGGCCAATACAGTGCGTGTCCCTCCCCCTCTCACACTCACCCCCATCTCCCTCAGGCACACAAGAGCACGACGTGTGCCTTGGACAGGTTAAAAACCAGTGCCCAGCATGAGGCTTTACTGACAGACACAACTGCCGCACAGTGGGGCCAAACGGCAGTGACAAGTATCTAAGAATATGATAGAATACAAAATAAATTAGGGCAATTGTTTTCATATCAGAGAAACTAGAATATTACAATACATATGTAGATTCTACAATTTTATATTTAAAATTCTAAATATATGCTTTGTAATCATAAGGTATTTTTAAGATTTACTCAATTTCATCTTCAAAATTTAGTCTAATGCTGCTTTATTCCAATAACAATTAAATGGGCTTTTAAGTAACATTTTCGTATTTTTATGAGATTTGTAATCCCTTGAGTTATCATCGATCGGTTTCACTGTGCATCGTCTCCATGTTGGTGGACAGTCTTGTCCAGTGTCCAGTGTCCAGCTGACGCGCTTAATTAATTACGCGATTGTATTTGTGACTAACTGCTCGTTGTCCCTCTCATCCTCATCCTCTGCCCATCCTCTGCCCACAATCACAGCCACAACCTTAAGCGTTTCTTTAGCTGCTCACTGGTTGGGGTCGCCGCCCCTGCTCTCCCCTCTCCCTTTCCCCCCTTTGTAGAACCCAAAACTTGCGCATTGAAGAACAGCAAAAAGTTTTGTGGTAATGCAATCGCGACTTGGGAAAAGTGTGGGGTGCTGAGGGGGGAGGGAGAAGGGGAGAGGGAGTCGCTGGGGAGAAATTAATACCTACTTAAGCTTAACTGGACAGTTGACTCCGTCAAGTTGTAACTGGAAGGTGATTCACACGATACGCCCAAATAAATCGTACCGAGTACTTGAACATGGAAGTGAAATGAGTCCGATGGGCTAACGATCGACTTAAGCCCCGATTCAGGGAGGGGGGTGGGGGTGTTGCTTTGGGGATAACATGCAGAGCGAGTCCAACTACTGAATATTCAAATGTTGCCAATTATCCTGGCGTTGTGCTGGCCACGCGACACGCCCGAAAGGACTTCAAATTATGAAAGACGAAAAATATGTGTGTGTGGAAAAACAAGGTGGAAATTTTTATTACCAAAAATTACAACGTGCGATGCAACGCAGCATGGCTAACAAAAAAAAATACCGAAAGGTGTAAGACGCAGGGTAACTGTTAATTGTACCTTCAAGTCGCACACAACACTACACAACACAACACAACAAAGTCAATTGGGGTTAGGAGTTGTTTTGTTGTTGGCTTCATGCGACGGGGTCAACAGCAGCTTTTGTTCTCTGTCAGCGATTGCTATACATACACACACACATGAGGTCGCGATCCGTCGTCAAATAAACACCGTACTAACCCTAGCGACGGGTGGTAACCCTGCCTAGTGAGGAGTGTGGAAAAGGGAGTAGAGTTGCCTTGTTCTTCGTGTGTTTCGTTTTGGCCATTACGCTTAATTTCATTAGAAATTCATAATTTCAGTTTATCGTGTGTTTGTATGAGTGTTTGGGAGAGGGAAAGGGGGAGTGGGAGGGGTAGTGGGGGCTAGGGTGTTGGCTAGTGGGTGCTGTCACTTGTACATGTGTAAATGTGAGCAATAAAAAACGAATTTCATGTTTTTGTTGTTTTGTTGTTGGCCAACTGCTGTGAGTTCTGTTATCCTGTTAGCCCTTTTTTTCTCCAACTCTCTGTTCTTCATCATCAACTATTTGTTGTTGTTGTTGGGTCATTATTGTTGTTGTAATTTGTTTATAACGGTATTTATGAAATGGTCACAAGTCAACGCTTTCCAGACTGTTGCTCTCCCCCTCACTCCCCCCAACAACAACCCTACTGGGCAACCCTCAGTCAGACAGTTTCCACCACACGCACTACTCCTCCTCGCTTTTCACCTCTCTGTTCCCCCTTTTTTTCTTGGGTTCACCCACAACAGTTTGGACACAGCGCCAATTATTCTTATTACGCCTATTACATTTTTTTTAACTACTTTTAGTCGTTTTTGTTGTTGTTGTTGTTGTTTGAATATCGCTGCCCTTTTATGTTAATCGCATTGTTTTTTGGCTGGGAAAACTCGTGTAACTGTAATTGATATGCTTCCTAATCATGCAATCCTTTGTTACAGCTTACAAACACTTATAGTTTTTCTCCTTTAAAAGCTCTAATTGCGAGTGTTACTCAGAATACTTAATACACTGGTTAACACAAATAAATTTAAGAGTACTACAATATTTTAAAATGTAAAAAAAGCGATATTTCTGTTGAGTAAATTTTCACAGTTTTATTTAAATTGTAAACTTATTTCCATTAATTTTATACTCAAACTAAAACGTTTTTAAACAAAAAATCGTAAGCAATTTCGTGTTAACTAGTGTAAGACACACCTAATGTAATTGAAGCTTTTTGTCTGCATAATTCGATGTTCAAAGATTCGCTTTTAGCTCTTCATTTGTTTATTGCTGTTTTTTTTTTGTTGTCTAATAATAAACTTTCACATCTACGGTTTTTTTTGGAAAAGATTTTCACTTGCATGCAACTTGAAGAAGAAATTAAAATAAATAAAAGACACCAAATAGTCGTAGATATTTTGATGTTTAACCATGGCATAAAATTGGAATTCAAATCGTTTTATGTAAATTATTTGAAGAAGAAAAAAATGCGAGGAGAGTAAAAGAAGTTGCAGCTGGCCATTTATTCATTTGGCATGATCAATTCAAATGGCCAAGAGGCAAACGAACTTGGCCAGTTAAGATAGTTTGTTTCGAGTTGAATAAATTTATTGGACTTTGACAGTAAGACTTTAATTACAGCATTTCTATTTGTTCAGTTGAAGAAGGGAGACACTTTCGACTATTTTGGCCATAATCATTAAATAAAAATGAGGGGAAAGCGCAGTTCGGGACTAGTAATAACTAGATGTGGTCAGTACACTGAACAACCTTTGACCTCAGGTACTCGTAGATACAGTTGCATATCCAAGAAGTTGCGTCTACCTTTCTCATTCTTTTTTTTGGATATCATAAAGCAATAAATCTTTTTAATATCTCCTCTCGTTTGTTCTGCGCATCTTTTTTATTTTTTTCTGTGTTAGATTTTCTTGCCGTGGGCGTACATTTTTCCTTTCAGTTGAAAATTTCTCACGTCCTTTTTTTTTTTTTTTGCCATAACAGGGTCATGGATGGGGCAGTTGGAGGGGGTGTAGAGACGTTGGCATTACTCAAGTTTGTGGATTTGAAGTAATAACTCAGTGCGTCATAAAAATTTTAATTGCTTTGGGTTTTTTTTTGTCGGTCAGCCAAGTGCCAAAGCAGTTTTGGTAATTAACATTAGCCCGAAAAACGTCCAAACAATGCAAAGAGCCCGAAACCCACAGCCCCCAATTCCACTCCCCCCTTTACTCTTTACTCCTCCCACATTTCAGTCAGGAGTCAACCAAACAACAACAACAACGAAATAAGTAAAAAACATGCCGCAAAGAACAATGAAGCAATAAAAATTGCAGCGCATAATTTTCAGCTGCCTCCATTTGGTGCTACATTGCCCCCCCCCTTTCTACCCCTTCCCACCCACAGAGAACCCTTTTCTTAGTGGGCAAAGATTTTTGAAATTTCCACGCGTATTTGTAATTAGCTTACTTATTGTTTTCCCCGCTTTTTACTGCAAAGAACGTTGAGTTTTTCGGTATTGCTTCAGTATTTACTTCCTGCAGAAGCTTGACTACCCCTAACCCCCGTTAACCCTTAGTAAAAGTTCTAATAACAAACTAACAAAATCATAATACTAAAATATGAATTTGTTAGTTTGTTATTAGAACTTTTACGAATCAGAAAAAATTTATTTTTTCCAACAGATTTATTGATCTTTTGTTGAAGACTAAAACTAAGGTTCAGTGGATTTTAATTCTTTATTTCTTCAACATTTTCCTTACTTCATCTTTGTCAAAATTTCAGAATTATAAATTTATTATATACTTTGTATCTTTGATATCAGAAAACCTTTCAGACGCCCATTTTTCCTCAGATTAAAGTATATTTCCATTGACTTTCCATATTAATCAGACCAAAAATAGTTATAAAATCTCTCATTCTTGAGTTGGTTAAGAGCATAGCTGGATTTCCTAAATAAGTCACAATGTCAAGGAATTTAATAGGGATTTCTGATCTTTGTGCATTTCCACTAAAGCAAAACAATAACAAACCAAGTCAAAACAATTGTTGTGCTACCAACTGTTTGCTTTGTGAACCTGAACCTGCTGAACTCTGATCCTTAGTGCTGTACACGAGGATTTTGATGCGGATTCGGACATGTGCGACAAGTAGAAATAAAAAAGGAACGCTGTCATGCAGGAAATTTATTTTTGGGATCAAGAGAATCTAAGTAAAAATCAACAGCAATTGTTGTTGGGCACTTTGAAGATTTTAGCCAAGTGCTAAGTGACTGCAATTAGACAGAGACGAGAGACAAGAGTCGAGAATCAGGAATAGAGAATTGAGAATCGAGAGTCAGGCAGGTAGACAGATTGAAAGTCGGGTGCGTTTGAAACTCGCAAACGAATCGAATTGAAATTAGGGACGATCGAAGGGCGGCAATAAATTGTATTGCCATCGACAGTTTTATCGTGAACTGGTTCTCAGTTATAATACACGTTTCTAATGCTTCTTTCTATGCCATTGTCTACTTACAGATCGCATCGGATCACAGCGCGAAGAAGAGCAGCAACTTGATGTAAGTACTTGGTATATATTTAAAGTCTGACTTGGAAGCTAAATCAATTCGCTAATTGAAATTGAAATGCTTCTTTAATATGGTTAAATGCCAATCAAATTGCACCCCTCGGTGCGGAAACTCTCTCGGGGCTGCGCGGTTAACAATCTTAATAGAATCAAAGAGCAACGCAATACACGTTTTAATTTGCCGTAATTGTGAAAACGGCAAACTGGGTGCGGTGCGAGTACACGACAGTACAATAAATAAAGAAGAGAGAGTGAAGAGAGAGAGGAGAGTCTTTGTAGTACCCCGTGATATCCCTGCAACGCATAAAATGCCATACGAAATATTGAAATCAATTAACCAAATGTCGCGAGTACTCGACTGTCCAGCGACTCGATTAATAACTGCTTGCAAAAAGTAAACAAATCATCAAAATCAAAACTGAAATCAGCATATGAAATGTGCGCGATTGTAAGAGTAGACTAAAAGGTACCCTGTAAAATATATAATGGCTACAAGCAGGAGATATATTGAAATTTAATTTTATTATATAGTTATATTACTTTATTTTTTTAAATTTACTTATTTATAATACAAATTTGCTTCAAATTTAAAAATATATTTATTATTCGTACTATATATTTAAATGGGATTAGAATAAGGAGTTTATTGTTCAAATAAATTGAAATCTGAAAAATATTTTATTGATGAGTCATAATATATCAGTTATAGAGTTTTTTAAATTAATTAAACAAATGAATCTTAACTCTACTTATTATATTTCCCATTTCAATAAGAGTTAGTTTTGAATTTTTAGATCATGCTTGATTATAGTCTTGTTTCTACCCGTTTTATAATAGTTGTAGTGTACGGGGTATGTAAATGAAATGTATGTGGGTTTTTTCAAATGGCCACAGCAAACAACTTGGCATCAAAGGGGTGCGTCCATCCGAACGCACTACGCCCCTTGATGGCCTCCTTAAAGACCGGCGCGCCAATTTTCTGAGCAGCTTCTTCAATTGTCTGCACTTGAGTTCAATTTCAATTCTGTTCTCTTCTTCTATACATACGTTTCAGTCAGCAACAGGAATAGAAAAAGAAACAGAAACAGAAACAAAAACCGAGCTACAATAGAACAACAGCCAATGATTTGTGTTTTGGGGTAAAATGCTTTTAAATTTCATATACACACGCACATACGTATGTCGATCATATTTTTAGCAACGGAAGATGTTTGTGTAAATGTCATAACTATAAATTTTATTAAGATTCAAAATGTACTGCGTACAAATTTAGAAACAATTATTACTTACTTCATGTGCGCACTTTATATGCTTGATTACCCAGGGGACTTTTGTGAAATATCGTGACATGGGGTCTATTTATGTTGGAAATCAGCAGAAGATTATGATATAGCTAAGAAATGACAACCTTTCATTTTATGGAAAGTTTACTTTCTACATCATATCAAATCTTTATAAAGATAATATCCTCTTTAACCTGTATAACTCATACTTTTTTAGCTTTTAAGTTCTTTATCTAACTGCTAAATAGTTGTACACCTATTCCTAACGAATTTAGCTCATGAATCTTCGGTAGTGCATAGCTGGCACCCTGTTTTATTTTTTGCAATTTGTACGACAAATGAAAATTGCAGCGGCTTAATTACTTTTAATAAAGACGTCCGTGCGTGGAAATTTTCCACTTCATTAGCGAAAATATAGTTTTGCATAATGGCTCATTATGCCAGACATGGGGTACAAGTGATCGAGAGGGCGGGGAGGGTGGGGGAATGAAACGTGTACAGTTGGGTGTGGGAGGTCGCCTTAATACACACAAATTGAAAATTGAAAATTGATGAACTTATCCGGTATGGGGACGACAAGTAGAATATGTAAGTAGAATATGCTGTGAGAGCACTCGAATGTGTATAGATTGTATCAATCAATGAAGATCGTTAGATCGATCGATCGATCGATCGATCGTTCGATCTACAACGGATCAACAGACATTTGAAGGAAATTACTAATAATAATTACGACTTTAATTGAATATTGCGCACTTCATTCATTTCTCATTCGATATTTGAATATGAATATGAATTTGAATTTCAATTTCAATTTGAATTTGAAGAGGGGCAATGAGAGCATCAGCGAATTATCCATTATAAACTTTCAATCGACCATAAACACTTGGAGTTCCCATTTGAAATACTTTGCATTGAGGTCCATTAAATGTCGAACGGTCGATCGATGGATCGATTGAGGTACTGACGTTATATTTTTGGATACTGCGGTTAATGAAGTTTCCCCACTTGCCCCTCACAAGATATTCGCAGCGTACTTGTTGCTGCCCCCTTCATGCCCCCCTTCATTTTTCCTTCCCTTCAACGCGACCAATTCATGCATGAAAGCAATTTTTAATTTATTTTGGTTGAGCGCTTCATTTTCCTAAAATTATGACATAATCACAGCAGCAACAGCAACAACAGCAAATAAAAGAGTCACCTAATAATGTCATGTGAAATTTATCGTACCCCAAACGAGTACCAGGGGCGTGGTTAAGGGGGGCACCGAGAGACGAACTGGAAGCATATGCGAGATAGACAACGTGTTAACGGGGGGAGAAATAAAAATACTTATATTTGGATGCGACGAACACCTTCCGCTTCACAAATCAGCGCATGTGTTGGCATTGTCAAATTAGAGCAGTGGCTGTGGAGGGGGGAGAGGGGATAAAGGGGGGGGGGGGGGGCAGAGAGAACCTTGGCTGACCAGTTGTCAGTCGGTTAATGTTAATTTTATAATTAACCTACTGCCAAAGCCAAAACCGAAAGCAAATTCGTCGATGTATTCAAGCCAAGTGCTTTGCTTATCGATTGAATACACTCATAAAATTCACTTAATGGCACAGTGCCCCAGTCTCAGTCTCAGACTCAAATCGAGTCTCCGATTTAGATTCACATTTAAATTGGCAACGTGCATCCGTTGATAAAGAGATAAGCATCAAAATGTCTATTAAATAACTTCATTGGTTTAATGCTTAATTGATACACTTAAGATGGCTAAGAAAAATGTGATTCAATTTATAATAAAATAATTCAAAAAGGTTTTTTCATCTAAAATAGTTTAAATACTATATTTTTTAGTGTATACAGAAATTGAAGCGAGTTCTGTGATGTCTATAAATAATATTTTAAAGTATAAGAAAAATAAAATAAAATGCGTCAAACAAATCTTAAAGAGGTTCTAAACTAGTTAGAAATGCTAAAATTCATTTAAAACAATGCTATTTCAATACTTTAATTGGATCTTTGATTATATATATGCAGTGCAAAAGTCTAGAAATCAAAATGTGAATCATAAAACTATGTTTGGAATATTTCAACAGTTAAAGTAGCCAAACAGAAGTTAAACTTAAAGTTAAAGTTGAATCAGTAAAATGCACAAACTAGATTCACTTTATTTTTAATGAGTTGAATAAAGAAAGGAATTTAGAAGAAGCGTTTTGGCAAAACTTATTAGGATCGATAACAGAAATTGTTCTTAGCAAAAAGCTGAAGAAATACCAATCTTGAGATATACAGGCATAACTGATCTTTTTATTTGATATTTTTTATTTAAGATAAACCTGCAATTGGGTTGACCAAAAATTTAAAGCCAAAGGCAAAGAGACAAAGCCTAAAAAAGAATGGTTGATACAATAGAAATAATTAAATGAAAAACCGTAGGCGAAGTAGATGGACCAAGTATGTAAACATGATCATTAAATTAAACATTGAGAAAACGAAGCAATACAATGACAACAACAAAACATAGACTCACTCTTACACACACACGTTCAGTGAGGCAAACAAATAGAAATAGAAAAGAGAGAAAAACAGAAAACAAGTTAACCAATGAAATAAACGCAAATTTAATGACAAAAACGCGAGCGTCCACAACTTGGCCAATACAACGTGGCCATTGCTTGTAGCTCTTGACCATAAGCACATTACAATCAAAGCCGTAGCTTAAGCCAAGGCGCAAGATCGAAGCAGAGCAGCGACCGAGGCAGCGGCAGAGCAGAGAGACAACAAAGGGCAGAGTAACTAAGCGATCCATTTTTGGGGGGACGGCGCAAAACGAAAACTACAAAATGAGAAACACATAAAAAAATGTTAAAAAAAACCTAAACGAAGCGAATAATGTATTATTAAAAGTTATAGGTAGACAGAGCTAGCTATAGTGAACGAGTGAGATAGATAGCGCCAAAGGCAATGACACTTACAACTCTGCCATTTTGTAAGACGATTTTTTGTTGATTTTTTTCTCAATTTCAAATGAGAAGAATCGTAATATTAATATGCATATAAGATGTACCTGATAGTAAATGTGTGTTTGTGTGTGTTTTTGTGTGTGTGTTTGTGCTCATTTCACTTTGATTCGCTTTTTATTGCTTTTCCCTAAAGCCAAAAGGGAAAAATCGGTTTGAAACAAAAATAAATTAGCTTGAATATTGTAGTAGTAGTTGTTGTTGTTGTTTTTAGTGGTACATAGACACACACACACACATACGCACACATAACGCTTTCTCTCTTGGCGTTAATTGTATTCGAATAATGATGCAGCATACGTATGTATCTTACAGATACATTTTCAAACAACGCATTGGCTTTTGACTAATTTAATTTATGGTCAGTTTATGTAAATTTTTAATACCATTCAGTTGTTACTGTTACTGTTGTTGCTCTTGGTATGCTCATATTTATTATTATCGGTATTTCTACATTTGTTTCTTTCTGTATTTGTATCTTAGTTTAGTGTCTGGTTGTATCTTGTGCGTATTTTCTACATTTTTCTACCATTTCTCAATTTCTCAATATTACCAATTTTGATATGATGTTGGAAGTTCATTGACACCCATCAAAAGCACGGATTGAGCAGCGACAAATGTATCCGTATCTGTATGTGTCTCTGTCTCTGTATCTTTCAAATGTATCTGTCTCTGTATGTGTATTGTTGTGTCTAAAGAAAGTTGAAAACTCTTTTTAGTGTTTGTTAGCGGCATTTGCATACATTTGGCCACATTTCTTGGCCATGCGAAACGTTTTCGATGCGCTGCTAATTGCGGCCCATTAGATGCCTATCAGTTGTTGTTTTGGCCCATTAAGTGCGTCATTTGGTTTAAGTTGGAAATTAATTAGCACAGGTTACCAAAGCACTCTCCACTATTTTCCGTCTCTCTCTCTATTTCTGTCTCCCTCTCGCTGGCTGTGTGGGTGCTCATAAAATCTCCACAAAACAAAATAAAACAAGTAAAAGATACCCTGTAAAATCTCTAAAATAACTGCTCTATTTATGCTCCGATTGCCATGAAATTTTCAGACTAAAAATTCGAGAGATAGATCTAAATTAATTTAAAATAAATTCCATAAAACGTAACTACAGCAAACTTATTAATGAAGAACTGAAATAAATAAATAGTACTATCATTGTTGTATACCCTTCTGACGCATTTATGGCTATAGGGTATAACAAAAAATTAAACTATTGCACTTAAAATAAACTAGAGAGCTGTCCATTATACTCACTTGGACAGCGTGTAGCGATTCACAGCTGCAGATACAAATCGCCCACACACACACACACACATACAGATGACAAGCTGCTAACACATGAGTGATGAGACTTGGAGAAGGAACCTAGAGTTGCCCACCTGACCCACCTGTCCCCAACTGGGGCATTCAATTCAGGTTTAGATTGCGCCGCGTTTTTGTTTCTATTTTCCCTCCACTTTATTTTAGTTTTATTTCATTGGCCTTATCGCTGTCGGCCCTGTCTTTGGCATATCTGTGGTCGTATCTCGTCTATTTGCTCATTTAATTTCGTACTTTTTGGTGCTCAGCTTGGAAATTTGAAATTTGAAATTACTCAATTAGTTTAATTAGCAGCCCGAGCGATTTGACTTGATTTGCGGTTATTTGCGGGCTTGGACTGCGATTGAAATGGATCGTGTAGACAACTTGTCACTCACAAACACACACACGCACACTCCACTGATATGATATGGGTATTAACTGGATCCAAACAATTTTAGTTTTTTTTTGTGTTTTTGTTTAATGCTCAAAGTAGTTAAACTAGTTTTCTCTATGACAAATAACAAAATTAGTGTGAATCAATCTCTCTCTCTCTCTACTCTCTTTTTTTTAACTATTTCAAAAACTTAATTTACGGTTTTCTAAAAAAATTCAAAATAAGAAAATTGCTTGTGACTGACTAAGTGATACTTGGTAATTGATTAAAAAATATATCATTTTCCTAAATAACATCATATAAAGAATAATTCTCAACTTAAAACTAAAAAATAGTTCAGTTATATAAAGTCTCAGTATTAAGTTATGGTTAATAGGTTAGATAAATAGAATATCAAGCCAGTGGTCAACATGTTAAGCTTATAAATGAATTTGCATAGCATTGTTTAAATATTTACAAAGTAGTATTATAGTATCTTTAGTTTTTTAAGGTGTCTTGATGACCAGATACATACATATGTCAAAGTCAAAGACGTTTGGGGGCATTTGTCATTTATCAAAATCATTAATGCAATTACGCGACCCCGTCGGTCAGAGACAGGGACAGGGACAGGGACAGGGAGAGGGACTGAGACGGAGGATGGCTTCTTGCTAGCTAATTATTTTGAATTATTCAATTTCATGTCTCAATTTAAATTCTCAGAGGCAATTAGGAAAGTCGGTTCTGGTTCTCTGTTCAGTTCTGTTCTGTTCCCATTGCTCTTGTTGTTTTTGTTGTTATCTATCTGTCCAGTCATTTTAGTTTTTGTGCCGTTGAGTGGCACTTTGATGCAGTGTGTAGGGTATGTCAGGGGGAGGGGAGCCAGGGGGGGTGTGTGCTCTGCGAATGCAAATTAGAAATGTGTGTGGGACCAGAATGAAAACCATTTAAATAATTGAAAATCGAATAAATCGCGAGCTGTGCCAAAAAAAAAAGCAACAAATCGAATTGAAAAATAATAATAAGAAGAAAAACGTGCAAACGCAATGCAAATTTGAAATCCCTAACCAAAAATGAAAAAAAAAAGCAAATACTGTGCGGAGTTTAGACCAGGTGATGGGAACCAAAATTGGGGAGCCTAAAACTAAAAACAAATACATTGGACTGCAAGTAAATACACATGGAATATGCAGATATATACCTAAACATATACATATTTATATATTTAAATATCTGTATTTCTATTTGTACATATCTTTATGCCGTTGTGTGGTTTTTAGAAAAGCGCCCCGGATTGTTGATGTACAAAATCTAATTAATTATTTCATTAAAAGTCTATTTTATTGACACTCTAATTTAGATTTTTGGATACAGCTTCGTGTTGTATCTATCCAAGTCCATCTAATTGTATCTATACATATGTATTAGCTGTGTATGTATGCATATGTATATTGACGATTAAACTATGTTTACATTTTCCCTGTGTGTCTGTGCGACCCATGCGGCGTATGAGCAATTTTAATTGGTTTTTAACTAATTTGCTTGCATTTAGCCGACCCTTTTAATGTATCTTTGTGTGTGTGCTTTTGTGTATCTTTGCGAACTTTAAAATAAAATTTACATATTGTGAATGATTTATTTTGACATATTCTAAACAATTTTATTTAAGCAGCCACAACATCGAATATTTAAAAGCAATTGCATTCAAATAATAAATAGTATCGAGCTTCATATAAATCATAGATAGGAAAAACAGAATTAAACAAAAATTAAATTATTGTGAAATAAAATTCGAATTTTCGGTTTGCAAATCTGAAAAGTATGCTGAAAAGTGTGCTTTAGATATTCTACCAAAATTTTGAAAGGTCTAAATCAGATTTGATTATAATTTGTGTTTATTTCTATAATAACAATCAGAAAATGTGACAGAATATGAAGTAATAAACATTTGGCTGCCTATACAAACCTAATGATACAATAAGATTCGTCATCAAATTATTCTCGAATGCAAATCGTAAAAGTACTCACAATAATCATAATCATCATCATAAGAAATGCCAGAATGGGTATGACTATATGTATATACATTTATATGAGTATATGTCATGCCCATTCCAAAGTATTTAGTATTCAGTCGAGGATGATACTCAGTTGTACCTCCTTCTGTCTTGTGCCTATGTAGTTGTTTTTTTTCTTTGGGGTCTTCGATTCGTTTACCAAGGCGCCGTATCAATTTACCAAAAATAGTTGGTGTGTGTGCTTTCCACTTGTCTAACAACAACTGTTGTTACTTATCGTCCGTCCCTTCTTTCCCCTCCTTCTGCCTCTTTTTCCGTCTCTCCTTTACCCTTAACTCCTTGCCACGCATGGACTCGGAATCATATGATTGGATATCAAGCGTTTTGTGTGTTGTTTAGTAATTCGTTTTTTATTTACTATTATCATTTACATTTATTTGTTATTATGATATGTGCTCACCCACACTTTATATGGGGGTGTGTGTGTGTGTCTATCTGTATGTTCTTTTGGCCTTTTTATTTGGACGTGTTTTTTGTTGTTTCACGCAAATTTTTTGATATGTTTTGTTTTTTAGACAGTCGATTTGCCATTTTTAGTCCACGTCATTGTTGTTGTTGTTGTCAATTTCTGCGCTTACGTGAGAAATGCAATTGCGTTGCACACACACACACACATACACACACTTACTAAGATACATATACACACATGCTATCTTCATACATAATACACTTCCTTTTTTGCTCCGATTTCATTTACATATTTTTCTGGTTACCAACGCGGATCCGCGTTTTGTTTTTTCTATACAGAGCAGGGGTCGTTTTTTGTTTTGTTAGTGTTGTTATTATTGTTGTTGCTGTAGTTGTTGCCCTTTCGAATTAATGCGATACGACGCGAATGTTTGTTCAATAAACGAAATAATTGTCGGCAAGTGTGTTATGATGAAATTGTTTTGGGTTACTTCATAAATTAGCGCACACAAATATACAGGCATGCCACATAAATCTCTTTCACTTGAGTTTCACGTCAATTTCATTTCTCCGTGCCACAGTCTCAATCACCTGCACAATTTTTGGTGAAACGAAATCATCGCTCAATTCACTGGCATCCGATGCCATGAGAATAATGTCACATATTTTGTCCGAAATTTGGAAATTAGAGTTGTTGAGTAACTTTCATTGTTTGTCGCGCCAATAACTTTTAAATTTTTTTAGGCTATACAATATCAATTATTAAATAAATAAATTAAATAATATTAATTAAAGAAGAAATAAAATAAAAACCTACTTTTCAGCAATAATAAACTTACAAAAATTGCTAAACAAACCCTTGGGAAATTTAATCTGAGAAGGGGCCAACCCTTAGCAGCCTAGTACGAAAAGGTTGATGAACATGCTTAAAAACCTAAATCACACGAATTTCTGTGGCACGGAGAAATTTTCGAAGTGGAATTGCTTTTTTCTGAAATCACTTTCACTAGTGTTTTTTGTGGCATGCCTGATAGTAACAGATACACTCACACACACACACACACAGCTGCACTTTCTAATAAAGTCAAGTAAGGGAAGTTGCGGGTGTGTTTTACCTCCGTTTAGCGAGTTATTCATTTGAATTTTACACGTGAACTGTCATTTTTATTTCCGTTTTCTTTACCAAAACTTACTTAAAACTAACTCAGATCGAAGGTCTTAACTTCAAATTTCAGTTGATAACTTCAAAGAAAATATAGACTATTTTATATCAGGGACCCTAACCGAAACCGTAACCTTTAACCGGTAAAAACCGATTGAAATCTAAAGCCGTAACTGAAACCGTTACCGAAACAAAACTTTTTTATTATACCTTAACAGCAAAACCAAATTATTATAAACAAATAACCGTTTAGTAACAATCATTCGTTAAATTAAATTTGGTGGTTAATGCGTAAATACCGATTTTCAAAATTTTTTTTGGATTTTTCAATTTAATTTTAACTCAAATTCCATCGATAAGAAAAATCTTTCTTGAAATCAAAGAATTTTTGTTACATTTCTTTTTGTAAAAATTAAAAAAAATTGTATTTTTGTGAACCAATATCAAACCGGTATTTTAAAACCGAACGGTAACCGTTATGAATCCGATATCCTACGATTTTGCGTAACCGATTCAAATAAGTTTTAAAAATCTTAACTCGAACTATTTCTCAGTATTTTATAGAGCATTTTTGCCCCTCCTATATCTATTTGTTTTTCCATCATTGAATTCACATATTTTCTTTTTATAAATCCTGTTTTTGAAGTACAAATAGTTATTTGAAGCGCAGCTCAGGTGTCGCCTTTACAAATGGGCACTCCAAGTGTACGCCAAGTACTTCATCCCGGACATGAGATCTGCTCTCATATCATGATGATGATGATGATGCCCATAATCGAATTTAAAGCGGCGAATCATTAATCAAAACCCCCGAAGGCAGGCGAGCAACCAACGAAGATGTAAACATAGAAATCTAAAAACCCAAATCCCACAAAAGACGGAAAACCACAGCCCACAATTGAGATTCAGTTGAGTTTAATTTTTTTTCTTGTGGTATGTGGCATGAAAAATGAGCTTGCCGCAGATGCAGGCGCCAATTGCAAATGAAAAGTTGTTGCATTAGGCTTCTGTGATTATTTTTGATTATTAAAGGCGTTACGCCCTTGCCTTCGATATACATATTTCCATGTGAAGATCATAATACAAAGATCAGATGAATGGGCTTATAAATATTTTGAAGGCAAGTAAATCGATCACATGTTGAATGAAGATGAAGAGGGAGAAGGAGAAGTACAAGGAAAAGGGTTACAACCTCGTGTCTCTTTTTGGTCTTTTAATGATCTTGTACAATTATTTTGTGTGTGTGTGTGTGTGTGCGTGTGTGTATGTGCGTGTTGCAAGTCAGAACTCAAAGATCGGCCCAAAGAGTGTTCGCTGCTTGTAAACGGTTAAATTAAATTGATTTGCGTCTAATGCCCCCGACAAGTGGCCCGCTCGGTGCGCTCGAGTAATTAATGATTCCATTAGACACCGCGGTGGGGCAACCTGACTGAACAACTGAGCAACTGGTAACTGGGCAACTGGGTAAGACAACCGCCAGCGTCGTCTCGCTGCTTAAGTATGAATAATTGGTAATAGTATTTAATGATGGGGTTTCCAACTGCCGCTGAGGGGCCACCTGCCGCCCCGTCTATAGCTCTAGACCTGGACAGTGGCAATTGAACCTGAACCTCAACTGAGGCCTATGAGGACTATGACCGAAAATAACTATCAAATTTTAACTAAACAAGAAAGAAAGATATACACTTGGATATTAGACTGATCATTATGATTTTATACAAATTTTTTTGGAATTATGCCATTTAAGACAAAATGTATTTTTATTTAAAAATTACAGAATATATTGGCATATATTTAGAAAATATTACAAGCATTTTTAATTTGATAAATAATATTTATTTTAAAACATTTATATTCAATGAAGACAACTAAGTATATAGTAATACAATTTTTAACAAGCTTTCCCCAATTCGATTACAGATTGAGGTGCCCCCGCTCACTCCGTCCATGGTTGTGGTGAAAATGGACAAAGGCCGACAGAGGTCGCCACAACTTTCGCCCAATTAGCACAGGGGGGTAACCGGACGCAAGGACGCAACGAGATTTGCGGAACGGCAACTGTAAATATTTGGAAGACACACACAAGGCTGCCACAAAGCAAGCATTCGTCCACAGCCATACAATAGCCAAATCAAAGCATTAGCAACAAAAGAGTCCTCCCCCAAAAGGAAATAGTGGATCGAGTCCATTAAGAAACAGCACAAAAGACACAAGAAGAACAAGGAGTAGAAGGAGTAGGAGTATAAGAAGAAGTGGTTGAAGAGAGAGAGAGAAACTGATAGAAGAGCCAAACCCGAAGAGAGTGCAGAGTCGTAGTTCCTATAAATGACCGAGTCCACACAGCTGCAAACGGCGGAGAATAATAACGCGGGCGTGGTCAAAATGGAGCCACCGCCATTGGCGACCTCCACCCACAGCTCGCTCACCCACTCGCTGGTCGCCACAGCCACAGCGGCAGCCGGCGCCGGCGGCACGGCACTGTCGCCAGCAACACCCCCCCTGCCACATCCATTGGGGCAGCATTCCTCGCAACAGCAGCAGCAGCATTATGCGCTTAAGTGGAACGACTTTCAGACATCCATACTCAGCTCGTTCCGTCATCTGCGGGATGAGGAGGACTTCATCGATGTGACCCTCGCCTGCGACGAGCGCTCATTCACCGCCCACAAGGTCGTGCTCAGCGCCTGCAGTCCCTATTTCCGCAAACTGCTCAAGGCCAATCCCTGCGAGCATCCAATTGTCATATTGCGCGATGTGCGCAGCGACGATGTCGAGAACCTCCTCAGGTAAGTAATAGAACTCTTTAAATGATATTAGATAGAGATTTGAAGAAGCTGTTGAGGTAGGAAAATGGTAAGGTAAGAAAAATAAGTAAAAGAACTGCAGAAAAACAAGCTGAGTAGATCATAAAAGTCAAGAATAAATCTATTTGTTCACCATAATAAAATGATCGATAATTTGACTTTTTCAGAATCGATTTTCAAGTAGTTTAACTCGATAATTTTTCTTGACAATCAATCGAATAAATTAATTCAAATTTCATGAAAATTGAAACATAAAGGAGTTGATTAAATGTTAAAGATTGAAATTATAAATTGAAAATGTTCGAAAAGGACAAAATCAATATTTGGAAGTCAAAAATTATCGGATTGTTTTTTCAATTTAAAATAAAATCAATATTTAAATACAAAATGTGTTTATGTCATTGGAAGACACAAAATCAATTTGAAATAACATAAAAAATGTTCAATAAAAGTCAAATATTTAAATTTAAAAATTAAAAATGTATTTAAAAAAATGAGGAAATGCTAAATCATTGGAGGACTTAAAATCAGTGAGCTTGTCAATACAATTTCGATCTATTTGGGTTTCAATACCTCCTTTAATAATAATAATATTAAAAATAAGAATAAAAACAATATTAATAATAATATTAATATTATTAAAAATAAGAATAATAATAATATTAAAAATAATAATAATAATAAAGACACATTGTTTGCCACACCTTTCCTTCCGCAGCTTTATGTACAACGGCGAGGTGAACGTGAGTCACGAGCAATTGCCCGACTTCCTGAAGACCGCACACTTGCTGCAGATTCGTGGCCTGGCGGATGTCAATGGTGGTTATCCCTATGCCAAGGCCCTCTCGGCCGCCCTCAGTCACAGCAGCAGCAGCAACAACAACAACAACAACAATGCTGACAGCAGCAATCACAACAAAATTAGCAACTATTTGCCGACGGCGCTGAGCAACAGCAGCAACAGCAACAACAGTTCGAATAGCAACAGCAACAATAATAACAACAACCACAACAGTAACAGTAACAACCACAACAATAACAACATCAACTCACACAGCCAGAATTCACCGTTCAACACGCCGCAGACGCCCGCGTCGCTGCCAGCGTCGAGTGCAGCAGCCGCCGCTGCCGCCGCCGCCTCATTGACAGCCGCTGTGGCAGCAGCGGCCGCAGCGACAGCGTCGAGTCTGCCCTTGGGGGGCAACAGCCAGGCACAGAGTCAAAGTGGAGGCGGAAGCGGAAGTGGAAATGGAGGAGGCAGCGTGACGCCCGCCATTCAGGAGCTCAAGGCATCCGCAGCGTCGCCCGTAAGAAACTCCAATCCAAATCCAAATCAAAATACAATAAAAGTAAAGTGTGCAGTTCCCTTCAGCTAGCACTCGATTACACACGCAGACGTTAACCAACACTAAACACACATTTTCGAATATTTTTTCGTTTTTTAATCAATCTCTAGGCGAGCAGCAACCATTGGGATCTGAGCGATATGGAGGGCAGTCGCAAAAGCCACTTGACACCGCCGCCCCAGAAACGCATCAAGAGCGCCGATTTGTTCCGTGCCCAACATGGCATCAGTCCGGAGCGTCTGTTAATTGATCGGGACTTTCCCGTTGCGGGGCAGCATCCGTTGACCAGGAATCGCAGTCGTGACACTTCCAAGGATCGCGATCGTAGTCTGGAATTGCGCGAATCTCTGCTTGGTCAGGCTCTTGAGAACAGCAATGGACAGCAGGCCAATCAGGTGGGTTAAAGGTCAAGAGTTGGATGTAACAGAGAGAAATTCCATTTTCAGATCTATTAATTTTTTTATTGAGTGGAAACAAATTAAAATCTTACATAAGATAAAAAAAAGTGGATAAAGAATTCTCTAAAAATGTTTTGCTTGTAATTTTCCTTTTCAAATTTGCAGAAACATGATCTCGGCCAGAGTGCCGGCGAGGACTCGAACAGCAGCGACACGGAGCCATCGGATCGTGGGGATGGCCAACACGACGGCACGCTCGATGGCATGGACAATCAGCGCTCTCACTCCTTCCCCAATGCATTCCTAGGCCTCCAGGGCATTCCCGGCCTGTTGCCAGGACCCTCCGGCCTAGGTGCCAATGATTTCGGTGAGTCCATGTTACATATTCCTCTATATATCTGTATATATTCTTGTGACTGAGCAGCATTTAGAGCTGCCATCAGTTCGATAAGTTTCGTTTTAAACTTTGTTATCGAATAGTATCGAGTATTTGCCTCTTGTGTATGATTTATCGATTGTCGCGTATGATTTGCATTTGCTAGAAGCTCGTTTGAATAGCAAGTTACTAACTATCGATTGCTATCGATAAACCGATAAAGCGTCAGGGCATAACGAATTCGACAAACAATTGGCCAACTAATCAAACAACCACAAATCAAAATGTAACCAAAACGAAAACCAAAACATGTATGTATAAGTATAGTTAAGTGCGCTGTATATCGATTGTTATCGGTTTATTGTAATCACTCATTTGCATATCACAAACACACTCAATTTACATAATATAACTACTATATTATATTTAACTAGTTGTTATTATTTATCATTTAAGTTGCGCAGTGAAACTCACCAATCTTTTTATGTATCTGCCTATCGATAACACTTATCGCCGTCTAATTAAGTAGCACATAAGCAGGGCAATCATTAGGAATATAACGAGAATGAGAATGTGAATTGTATCCCTATTCCAATCCGGCGACAAGTGTCAAGAAATATGCGTGGACCACGTGTCGCATTAAGGATATAAGGACAACGAGCAAAGTTTCCTTTTTTTGGGCCGGACAACGGCTGGCCAAAGCATTTGAAGTGCGATTATAAACATATTCCGTCGAAGAAGCAGAGGCAACAGGGGGAAAGGACCGTAATGTTCATTTACGTATGTGCAAATGCTTCGAATAGCGCACAAAAAATGATTATTATTACTATTTCTATTACTATTATTATGATTATGATTACCATTCGATATTATGTGGCCAACCCCTTACAAATATGAATCGTTTCGTTTCCCCAGCGTTTCAACGTAAAAGTCAAGAAGACCCACTCTCTGTCTCTGTCTTATTCTCTCTCTCTGTCTCCCTTTCGTTCCGCTTTTGCCTTGTTTGTTTGCGTTGCCGAGCACATTACACGCACTTCGTATAGCATCGCAAATGTCGCATTTATCGGGCATTAAAATGATAATCGCACTAGAGATGAGCGCGTGCCGGGACACGACTCCTCGTGACAGGACTTTGATAAAAGACTGTTGGAAATGCTTAGCATACTTTACAGCATACTCAAATTATGTTGATAGTTTATCTTAGTCCCAAATTTTTTAAATTATATTTTCAGCTAGAAATTTTACCGCAATTATATTTAAATAATGCCTTTAAAATCCTTTGTTTTTTATCTAAAGTATTTTCTCGAAATATTGAGAAATTGTACCCCTTTTTAATTGATAGATTATGGTTTCCGTTTTCTGACGAAAAATACAACTTTTTCCACTTAGTTTATTAACTGATTCCAGACTGGTTATATTTTGTCTAGACAAATATATGAAATAAATGGACTTAAGAGACTTCTTTGAGTCACGACCTTCGCATCGTATCGAGTCATCTCTAATATAAGCATCTAAGACCAGTGCTAGGCCAAAGTTAGTAATGTGTTCCTTCCTCCTCTTCTGGTTCTCGTCTCCTTGCTGACTCCTACTTTCGGCCATTACGAACTGGGCCAAGTCCGTTCGCTAAGCCGTCGATGCCATTTAATATTCAGCGCACATAGATCATTGCAACAAATGTTGACCGGCCGGCGGGTTAGACGATATGACGAGCAGTCGTTCTGACGTTGGCTGGGTGGTTGAGGTTGTTGAGATGGTTAACTTGGCTCGGCTGTCGTCCTGTCGCAGATGCCGTGGCTCAAAGCGAGCGGCAGAGAAATCAAATTTAATAAAGCATAAACATTCAATAAGCTTCGACTGCCCCGAAATCGATGGGGAAAAAGTCATTTGAAATTCCGGGCAGCGTTACCCGAGTACGGTAAACGTAACGGTAACTGTAACTGTAACTGTAACGTTAACGGTAACGGACTTGCCACTAGGCCAACACTCGGTTTCTGGCCATTTCGCAATCGGAATCGAAAATATTAACGGCCCGGACTAAAAAGGATAAAGTTTTGTGCAATGATAAAAATGATAAGTTCCTTTTTTTTCTTGTTGGTTTGTTTTGTTTTCTTTTACTTCGTTTTCTTTTCTTTTTGAGAGGGCGGACAGTTCCATCTTGAAAGAGGACTAAAAAAGGACATACATACATATTTAGATTTTATTTCGTTTTATTGCTTTTTTGTGCATTCGATTTATTTGAAGACATTGGCAATGGTCGAAATGGACTTGGAAATTGCGCACATGTGTGCGCAAGGACTTGAGAGCTCATCCCCCCTCCCCTTCCCACTTTATCCCCTGTTCCGCTCCCTTCTACTCCATCATTGGTACAGACGAGTCCTGCTCAGTCTAGTAATATGAGTTGGGTTTGCATTTTAATATATTTGCGCCCTTTGCCAGAGCCCCTCCCTGGCCCCTCCCCACGCCTTCTCCCACACAAATGTCACACACTCGCAATCAGATGCGGGCCAAGTGGTTCGAGCCAACAAAAAAAAAGGCAGACGGAGAAAAATTGTACAACTACAAAGACGAAAAAGTTTACTTTGCAAAAATCCGTTGCAGAAACATTTATAAAGTGGCCAGTCCCAAAAAGTCTTGAAGAAGAAAGACTGCAAAAATAAGAAAGAAAAAAAGAACTTGAATAACAAGGCGTAGGAGCTTCGGCAGCTTCGTGCTGACCTCTAGGAGGCGTTGCCATCTCTGAGCGACATTTTAAAATGAAAATGATAGCAAAAGAAACGAGGAAAAGCGTGCGGCAAAAGTCCTGGCTGCAGGACATTTGGCGTTTAGGTGGACAGGCGGCAGGCAGTCGAAGCATTGACAGCAAATAAATGGCAGCCAAAATAATAACAGCAAAAGGGAGGTGCAAGTCAGACACACGTGTGTGTGTCTGCATGTGTGTGTGTGTGTGTGTGTGTGTGGATAACAAGAAAACAGAAATGAAAAAAGAAAGAAATGTAAGCAATGATATTCAAAAAGCACAAGCAAAAGAACAATTTTTGGCAGCCCAACGATCTGTTTGCCAGCTCAGCAGAGCGCCATCTGTCGGCCGGGCTCAGTAAGGTGCAAGGCGTCAGAGTGCTGCCTCCACCCCTCTCTCAGTTTTCCCCCTCCATGAATGTTGCCACTGCATTGACTGGGCCAATGCAGTTGGCGCCAAGAAAGCAGCGACCATGTGGGAGTTGAGAGAAATCATTGACATATGAGTTCAGTTGCTCATTGCTGGTGCAAAGCGAATGCATAGATTCTGAAAGGGTAGGAGGATGAGGGGCAACATGAGGAGGAAAGTGCAACTGAGGCTGCAAGGTGAAGGAGGAAGAGGAGAATAGCGGAAAGTCGCTGGACTTGGCTGGACCGACTGGCGCTGTCGTGGCTAATGCGCAAAGTTTTCTATCAGTTTTATTTGCCAGCTGTTCACACACACACTTAAAACTCACACCCACACACACACTTACTCCCACACACAAATGTGCATTATATTGTGGCACATTTGTTGAAATCACATTCAACACTGTCACAGATTCCTCGCAAGTTTCATTCCCGCTAACTGATGTGATTTGCCAGACTGCACAGCGGATAAGGTCATAAGATAATTACCAAAGATTACCAAGAATAACTAACTAGCTGTATATAAGCAATGTCATTGAATTAACTTTATAAAATTAGCTTTGAAATGAACACTTTGTTGATTTAGAACAAGTAAAGAATTAAAGGATTGAAAAGATATTTAGAAAACAGTTCAGTTGTTTAATAAACTAATATTATTATCCTTAACATTAAAAACAATTGTTAGATATGAAACAGGAATCAGTCTACTGCTACAATTTAAATCACTTATTTTATAGATTGAATATTTATTTATTTACCTAAGAAAATAATATTTTTTAATTAAATATATATAAATGCTAGATTTAATATTAAATCAGACTAAAAAAATTTTTGAGAAGTTTTCTATCATTTGAAATTCAAAAGTAATATCATCAATCACTGAAATCTTTCTAAATAAAGAACAAGGAAAACTTCAAACATTTTTCTACCTAATCTAAGATCTTTATAGCTTTGAAGAGTTTTAACTACAAAGATATCCCAAAAATAAAAAATTTATTTAATAATATCTTAATCTTTTGAGTCGTGTTAGTTTTAATTTAGTGATACCAAAGAGATTACCAAAGGATTCCACTAATATTTCTCAAGTGATTGCTAACTTTTTGAAGTGACAGTTGCAGCTAAAAGTCTGAGTTCAGATGATGTTATATAGAGCAGTCAAAGGCTCGGGCAATAGAGACATTCAATGGGCATTGAGTAAAGCATAAAATTAGCAGCTGGCAATAAGCATGCGAGGAACGTTTCTCAAGCCAAACAAAACGCGCCCAGTTCAACTCAATGTATCTGTGTGTATGTGTGTGAGTGTGCGTGTTGGCCAAATGAGTGAGTGTGGTGTGTGTGTGTGTGTGGGGTTGTAATGTTGGCGTGTTTGCATTTAATAAATTCGATTAACAACGGAATAAATACGCTTAAATGCGGAAAATAATGAAAACTAACGAAAAGCGTTTTGTTAGACGTCGACGCTGGAGTTGACGTTGACGTCGACGCTGACGCTAGCGTCGCTAGGGCGCCGCTTTCATTCTATGCGGCATTCAATCATTCCATTCAGTTATTCATTCGTTTTACGAGCTGTGTTATTATTGTAAATATGTTGCTGTTGTTGTATTTGTTGTTGTTGCTGCTGTAACAAATACAAATACATTACGTGAATAAACGCACCCATTATTTCATTTCATCAAGAACCATTAACGCCAACACGCTTGCAAGCTCCCCTCCCCCTCCCCCTCTCTGTCTCACTCTTCATCACATATACATACATATGCACACACACTTACCGCGCCTTGTGGCACACACTTGGCCAGCTTGACTTGTCCCCCACCATCTCTATCTCTCTCCTTTTCTCTCTGGCGGCAGAACATGAATATGTTGGCAGAAGACACAGGATAGTAGGCATAGAAACTTTTGCCAGGATAATGAGTAAAATGATTGGAAATACATTTTCAGTGCGTGCGTTCCAGCTTTGTATCTCAAACTTTCTATCTGTATCTTTGTATCTGTAATTGTTGCGTATCTTGCAGCTGTATCCTTAGATACATAGCGTTAAGTATTGTACATAAATAATAGTCCATCCCACGTCAGATCATCTCAATGGCTTTTTAAAGGTCTCTACAAATGCCACAGAGTGTTTGGAAGCTAAAACTACTTGTGAATTATTGTGCAGCTGCAATTAAACATTTCAATTGCAGAGTTTATTAAAATGTAATTTATTTTTTAAATATTACAAATCCACTAATGGTTAACGATTTTTCTACAGCATTTGAAAAGTAGTCAACATTAAATATCTAAATCAAATTTAAATCTTAAATATGTAATCTTTTCGTCGCATCTTAAAAGTAGGCAACAGTATTTTTCATCCTGCTGCAAAAATCTTAAAAAGCCGAGAAGAACTAAAAAATTCGATTATCTGTTTCAATTTTACACTAAGAATGCTTTCAGATATCCAAAAATCATGTCTAAATTGTTTAATCGAATATAGTTTAACTCTTTTCGTTGCTTATCACAAATGAAAAGTTGATTTTCATAGATTTTCTAGTGTCGCCGCAAAGTATGCAACAATTTTGTTAACTCTCGTTGGCGTTTAATAAAATTTATTGCGTTGGACAATGCCACGCCCACTTGCTTCAAAAATAGCAATAATAGCGAGAGAACAAAAAAAATACGAATGTTATCAAATTAATTTGAAAAACTCGCATCTGCTGCACGTCACACACACACACAAGCACATACACACATGGAAGGCCGAGCATTTACAGTTACAAAGTGGCAGGGACACATTTGCACACATAGCAGGCGAGTTAGGGGTAGATTGGGGGGCGGGGGTAAAAGGACGGGGGCGTGTCAAAGCTGGACCGAAAACGAAACCGAAACTAAAAACTTTTGAGTTAAATTCTCGCTCTAATGTTTATGTAGATGAGGGATTATGTCATTGTGTGCCACAGAAACAACAGGAAGAACAACAACAACAAGTAGCAAAAGAAAAACCCCAAACACATACAAAGAGAGAAAATCAAGGGTGGTGGGGGGGGGGAGGAGAGCAGGGTGGGAAAGTCCAGAACTGTAAAACCCATTGCAGCACTTGAAAATTCTAATTTTCTGCTTAAACTTCATATGAAATTGTTTAGCACACAGTTTGGCAATAGATGCGATGTGAAAAATGGAAATGAAAAACATTATTATTATTATTATTATACGTAAAAGTGTGCGTGTGTGTGTGCGTGTGTGTAGGGAAAAGGGGCTGAAAGTCTAAGGCTCTGCTAGTGTTTTGTCATAGAAAATACATTAAATTTAAACAAAATTTGTAGTTGCTCTGTATGTTGTATGTTTGTGTGTTTGTTGTGCTACCCCAGTAAAACTTTTGGGAAGGTGTGTTCCCAGGCAACGTGTTCTGTCAGCATTCATTTTCATGCTTAAAAAGCAGTATGTGCCTTTTCCACGAGACAATTTTGTTTCCAACATGAGATAAAGGCAACTATGTTATTTCATGAGTTGGGAAGGCTAAATGTCAGCACTTTTAAATCATTCGTTACAGACTGCTATGCTTCGTAATTCTGGTAAGCCTCTGCTTTCGTAAACAGAAGCACAACATCTGTTAACTAGCAGAAAAGCATAACAGTCACCGTTGCTTTCTTTTTTTCTCTGTTATTTTTATTCCTGAGCTGAGTGTTAAACCGAGCAAGCGTTTGCAAACTTTTCATTTAGAAGAAAAATAAATACATTTGTGAAATTCTTACAATTAAATCTCGTAAGTATAGTGCTAATGTGTTTTGTTCAGTTGAAATTATATTAATATAATTTTTTCTCTTCAATTTATTATTTATGTCGTCAAATATAATAACGGGGTCTTATATTCCAAGAAGGAGCTAAGCTCGTTTAGGAATTTAAATGTCGCTCTCTATGGTAAGTAATTAAAAACAATCAGTTCATCCGAGATATTTTACTAATGGAATCATTTTGTTTTCACAGAAGCAACTAAAAGAGAAGGATATGCGTTCGAAGATTATAGAAGAGACGTTCGTGCGGCCTTCGCCAAAGCCAGAAACCGCGATTACAAAGAAACGTGCAAAGAAACTAAGATTAAGCGGCAGGCAACTGAAGAGGAGCACAGCGAAAACAATAACACTAACACTTAATTTAAAAAAATTTGTAATAAAAAGAAAAATATACATAATATAAAGTAAAAATATATACGTATTTTATTTTATTTGTAATGGATTATTAAAATTTCTGTAAAATATTTTGTTTTGGAATACATTCCTGGAACCTTTCAAAAGGAACCTCCATTCTGCCTTCTTTTTCCACATTCTGGACAGTAGATTTTGGAAATCAGTATAGGAAACAGAAATGTTAGTTATCAGTGTAATAACAGAGCCACTTCCTTTTTGCCTTCTTTATTCCACATTCTGGACACAAGATTTTGGAAGTGAGTATCGGAAAGGAAAATGTTAGTTAGCAGTGCAATAACAGAGCCCCTTCCAAAGTCGCTTCTAAAAACCTAGTTCTATTCCTGTCTCGCCCCTGTATAAAAACGAATTGGGAAAGTCAGATTTGGCAACTAGTTCTACTCGGAATTTGAACGTGGAAAATAGTAGGTTTTGGAAAGAGCAAAGTTTTACTGGGACTTGAGCTTAACGCACACACATACACTTGCACACATACATTCGCTTTCTCACTTACTCTCTCGCTCTGCCTGTCTCTCTTGGTTATAGACACAAAGCCCAGGCAAAATGCAAAACTTTTCAAAACTATTTGGTTTCGAGCCTTCGGGTTTGAGTTTTGGGTTTGGATTGTTGTAGTCGAGGGACTACAGCTGCCTTTTGGGCTGGGTTTGCCAGCCCTTTTTGCCACGTCGTATTTTAAATTCAAGTGGTCTTCTGCACACTCACACACGCACACTCACACATATACATACATTTACATTTACGTGTCGTCGGTGTTATGCTTAAGGATTTCTCGTTTTACCGAATCCAAATCCGAATCCGTTTCAAATGCGAATTTATTTCTACAAAATATTACAAAAGTCAAAGACACACACACACACATACACATGCACACACACACACATGCGAGTGCTTCAGCCGCTTGGAAAAAGGTCATTTTTGGGGCCATAGAATTTACATAAATCCATATGGATGCCGCCTGTCCAAGTGTGTGTGACTGAGTCTAAGTGTGTGTGAGTGTGTGTGCTACACTCTCTGAGTCCATTTTGGGCTATCCTCCTCCATCTTTGGCAGCGTCTTTGGGCCACGTGCCGTTGACAGAGAAGCAGAGAACTTGGAGAAACGAATGCTCCACATGCAACCTTACGGTATTTTTGCTTATCACACAAAGCCGAGATGCTGTATGTGTTAGTGTGTGTCTGTGTGTGTGTGCGTTTCGAACCCATTGATAGCCGTAAGCAGGCGATGAGCAAACCCCGTACAAACCGCCCGAAAAACGAACGTTTCAACCTTCAAGTTCCGGCGATTGTATTACCAGCAGTTACATGTGTGTGTTAGTGAGTGTGTGCGTGTGTGTGTGCGTGCGGTTTTCAAACGGAAGTTGTAAGAAGAAGCAGCAGCAGCGACTGCGACAGCTACTGTTTTCGGCCTTTTCCATTTGACCCCGTTGCTACTTCGTCTTCATCTCCAGTTCAGCATTTTCCCCGTCTGTTCCTGCTGCTTAACTCCACCCCTCTCTCTCTGTCTCTCTCTTGCGTTCTCTGCCCTCCACCTCACACACTGACGCATTGATATCCCTTTTAATGGATGAATTATTGCCGCACATGCGAAAGTAGTTGCTGTCCCCCTTCCCCTTCTCCTTTTCCCTCGTCTCTCTCTCTTTCTCTCCTCTTTCCTTTTTCAGTTGAAGCGACTTGAGAAGTTCTTCTTATGCTGCTCTATCCTTTTACACACACATGCTTTGTTTGCATTTCATTTCCTTCAGATCTTTGGCCCAAAACACGAAGCTAACTAGGGGAAGAGAGGAAGAGAAGTATAACGCCGCTTAATTAACTGACCCAAAGCAGCAGCTCTTCCCCTCTCCCTTCTATCCAACCCCCCCTCAACCCATTCGCTTTTACGGATGCGCAGGAATGCGCCAAATATCCATAATAATTGAAGGATATTACATCAATAAACCGAATGGACCCCCTTTTTCCGCTTCCCCTCCCCCCCAAAATGTCCTTCTTGCTGTCCATATTTATGTGCGCAGTGACCAAACACAGGCCGAGGGTTGGGGGAGAGAGGAGTTGACAGGATGAGAGCTGCATTTTAATATTTCTAAGTATCCTCGCACATTCGCATATAATTCAGGCATTGACAGCGAGCCTACACCCTACGCCATAGGGGGGGGAGGTGGTTGTCAAGGGGGAGTGGGTAGTGGGGGAGTGTCAGTCAGGCCGAAGCCATAAACTAAATTTATTGCAAATATTTCCTCAGCAATGAGCAATTTGTGCGATCGAATCCTGTGGACCTCAATCCAAAACATACACGCAATTGTGTATTGGTATTTGAGAAAGTGTACGTGTGTGCGTGTGTGTGTGTGCCTGTGAATTTAACGTGTCGATGATATATTTGCCGCAACGATTCATGGAGTTCCCCTCCCCTTCCCTGGCGCCTCTCCTTCGGACTGTGAACCCAGTTGACCGGGACTGAAAGTGAAACATTGTGCAAATTATGTGTGCTATAATTTTCGCACATATATAATATTTTGATTGCTGGCAAAATGCGCTGGGAGTGGATTTTGGGATACTTGTGATATCCCTCATATCAAAAGTATTTGCCAAGATCAAAAGCGCAATTAAAAATTAAAAATGAAATATGAAACGGTGCCATCCTCTATTTTTGATAAAATTAAGAAGTGGAAATCTCTTGATCTCTTGCTGTTTTTATTTTAATATAATTAACTTGAATTTACGATAATAGTTCTAACTAGAAATCGTTTAACTATGTTTTTTTAATCTTACATTAAAATAACTTAAGAAAGGGTATTAAGACATGTCCTCCAAGTATGAGCTTATTAGATTAATTTCAGCTGAATGTATCGAAAAATTAATCCTCAAAAAAGAAAATCGTTCTTCGTCAAGAGTCTTAATAAAATCTATTGCTAATCAAAGATAAACCCAGAATTAAAAAAAGAAAAACTCATACAAAAAATACTACTTGTTTATACACATATCTATCTATAAATTATCAAGCGCTCTATTAAACAAGTTTCTCAGTGTATTTATTGATTTATTGTTGCCGTATTTATTTTGCTCTGCGATTTATTTGGCTGGACACTCTACGCACATACACTCACACACACAAGATATCACACATACAGGCACATAAAACTCTAAACAGCAGCCAAATTCACTGCACACACAGATACAGGCGCACAAACACACACACACACACACACACACAAGTCTTGGCACTTCAATGTACGAAAATATCAGCAGAAGAGTTTTTAGTTGCGTTACCAAAAAATAACACACACAGAGACATACAAACACACACGCACACACGCAAATACATATACAGTAGTCGAATAAAATTACTCATACGCTCAGTCACTCACACAGACACACACACGCTCGCAAACACACACACAGATGCAAGCACATACAGTTGGAGAGGCCGACAAAATGGTTGGCCAACGACGTCTAAACAACAACAACAAGAACAACAAAAAAAACAAACATGAATTTTAACAAAATACAATTTCAATACAATTCAAACTTTCTAACTCTCACGCACACACACACTCGCTTGTGAGTGTGAGCGAGTTAGCAATAGATAGCATTTCACAGGGTGCCAACCGCAGTGGCAACATCACCGAAGCCCCCTCCTCGCCTCTCACCCCCCCCCCCCCCCCACAACTCACCATCTCACCATCAGTCACAATCTGCAGCCTCAAACCGACGAGTCCCACAAGTGACTGTGAAACTAAAACTTCCTTTACTCATTTCCTGTTCCCTGCCCCGTTTTCCCTTGCTCCTTTTAGCCAACCGCCTCTCCCCCCTCGCACACTACGCCACTGGCATTGGGCATCCACAACGGCTGCTGTTGCGAATAGTGGGCAAAAAGTATCTCGCCCGAATGTCTCGCCGCTTTTCAGTTGCGTTCTAAATTCATACATTCATTACCATCGCATTTCATTCACACACACACACACACATACACACACACACCCCTTCACCTCCCCCTTTGAAAAGTTAAATACATTCGTTGGTCCGTAAACAAAACGACGCCCAACACAACCCACTGTGCGATACGAACGGCAAGGCACGAATAGTTCTCGTGCTCATAAAGTAATAAATTGTACCATAAATAGTGTGGCACAAGTGTACGTAGTATTTATGTAGGTGTGGACACCCTACTGCCCCGACCGACACCCTACTGCTCAGCTCTACCTTCTTCTTTCTTCAGTGCAGCCTTGAAGCAATTCATCTTATAGCCATTGCTCGTTTCGCTTTGCACTCGAATGAAGTGCGCGCCCAGCTGGACTCAGCCTTTGGCTTAGATCTCCATTCATCCATCTATCCTTCCATCCATTCAGCTATCCATTCATCAGTGCTGCCAACTTTTGTCCAACAAAAAAAAGCTGTTTTTGGTGGTGAAGCGGCAGAAAAATCTGAAAAAATATCTAAGATGTTTTCCAACATTTGAAAAATATATTTTGCTCCTTAAAACCAACTTTAATTGCGTTTTTAAAAACTTTCAAGTTGATTGAATTGGATGAAAATAGTTTTAAAATTAAATATATACTACATACATAAGTGCAATTATTTAATTTTCTGTATAAAATAACGCAATTATTTTTATTGTTGTTGAAACTTATACTTGAGTTTATAAAGAATTTAAATAGAATTTTTTAGAATTTATGCCACAGCTAAACTTTTAGAAAAGTCAGATTTGAGGCGGAAAAAAGGCTATGCTGACAACACTGCCATTCATTCATCCCAACTGGGATGCCTTTAGCTCACCTAGCAGCAGCTTGGCATTCGATTTCTCCCAAAAGCATCGGGCGCAAGGGATCAGCTTGGCGAAGCCAGTGGAACTATGCTTATTTGCTTTTGTCACGCCCGCAAACGTCCCTTCTATGCCCACTCCCCCTACCCTCCCGACCACCGCCCCCTGCCCGCTTACCCTTGCCTAGACTACGCCCAACTCTATGCTAACCACATACGACCACATCGTTCATCATTGCCCCGTATTTATATGTGTGTGAGTGCGTGTGTGTGTGTGTGTGTGGGAGGCTGCGGCTCAAGGGAGGTTGCAGGGTGAGGGGGGTCCTATTGGGTGTCGGTTAGTTCGTCTAGCAATGCTCTGACTGTACTAATGAATTACGCAATCTAAAACTATGTACATTTAATTCAAATTCACAAAACTGTACGCCAAACTAACCGAGACGCACACACACAACCATACACAACAAAACCAACAGCAACAACTTTTTGGGCAAACTTTTTTGCTGCCAACAGCTGCGTCAACGTCGACAGCGACGCTGACAGCGACTGCGATAGCGACGCTTAGGCCGACGCTGCTGTCGTATATTTTTGGATATAATTCAAAGCGAATACATTTCGGGGCATGCAACCCCATCAGCAGCAGCCGAGAGTGGCAAGTACCGAGTGACCGTCCAAGTGTCCGTTTATCCGTCCGTCGCCCTTTTGGTCTCCCTGTTCATTCCATTAGCGACACCATTGGCGTCAACGTCAGCATCCATCGCACATGTCCTTGCAATTGTTCTTGTTCCACGGCAACATTCTCTCTCTCCCTCTCCCTCTCTCTCTCTCTCTCTCTCTTTCTGATGAGGAGGAAGCACAGTTATATTCCCATATAATATTCGTACACACTTTGCAAACATGTTTGTCGATGATGTATTATACAAAATGCCCATAAAAAGGCCCGCATGAGCGAGACGGCAAAGCAAGAAACTGACTAAAAAGGGGGAGGCAAGTGTGAGAGTGTGTGTGTGTGTGAATGAGAGCATCCGATGGCGTAATCATCGTTTGTCTCCTCACTTGTATATGTGTATATAAATATATATATGTATGGGTGTGTGTGTGTGTGTGCCACACTAAATCGAAATGCCAAAATGCCCATTTCTATTCTGTGTTGGCCCCGCATAAGCGATACAGACATTTCGTTTTTTGGGGTAATACATCAAACTAGCCGCATCAATAGCACACACACACACACCAACACACACACATATAGAGGGTTGTTGGGTTGCATGCGGCGTGTTAAAATAAAAGCAACAACGACTACAAAAACAATGGCCAAGTTAATATGTGTCCCTGGCTCGCTTCAACAGACAGACCCTACACACACACACACTCAAACACACACACACACACACATACACTGCAGTGTTGTTAGAATTCCAAGCGCTAAAATTGCCAATTTGACAATAAATATATAGCATACAAAATTATGCGTATTAAAAAAAGTGCTTTTTATTTTACTCATTAAAATATTCTAATACCTCAATTATAAGTACTATTTTACATATATTTTACCTTCAGAAATTATCTACAAAGAATAAGCTTTTGATGTTCTCATGTTTACCAAAGTTAACGGGTAATCTCAAAAAGTAGCTAAACCATTTTTAAAATGGTCAGATCTCAAAACTAATACAAAAAGGTTGTACTCAAAACTCTTTTTTTGAACAGCTAGATCAATTCATGGTTACAAAAATGTTGATTCTCGACGAGTTCTTAGTTTTGAGACCATAATCTTAATTTTAGACAAACATCTAAAAAAAATGGAGAACAATTTTATTTGTTAAAAGGCTAATTTTTGACTTAAAATAATCTCAAAATTAAAAAAATATATACAGGCGTGCTAAATCTCTTCCACTTGAAAAATGACATAAATTTCATACAAATTTAAGTCAAATTCAAGTAGAAGGGATTTCTGTAGCACTCCTGATGAAAAAAATAGTTTTGGAAACTGACAATTTTTAAAAGTGTAGCTTTCAACACATCTTGAAGTGTTCCACCTTGACCAAGCACAAAAGTGCAAAATCTAGCTACTTAATAGCTGAATTGGCAACACTGACTTGCAGTAAGGAAAAAGAGTAAAACGCTAGTACTTCATGCAGAACCGAATCGAATAGGACAGCAACAAAAACAACAACATCAAACCGAAGTAAAGGGCCCCAAAAAGTTGTTGCCACCAAAAGTAAAGGAGATAATCTCGCCCAAAGACGAAGAACCAAAATGCTTGCCAGGAACCAACATCCTTGCCTGTCTGTCGATCTGTGTGTGTGAGAGGCTGTCTGTGGTGTGTGTGTGTTGCCGACAAACTGCCAACAAACCAAGGTCTGTCGACGGCAGAACTCCGTTCTAATGACCGCCAAGATAGAATGACATTTCGGGGCTGTCAGCTCTCATTGTTGCCTCGTTGTGTTGTATTCGGTTGCTGCGTGTCTGCAACTCACACTCTCTCACATACATAAACAACACACCCAGTGCCCACACATCAAGTGCATGTGTGTGTGTGCTCGTGTTTATGTTGTGAGATGCGAAGGAAGAAAACTTTAAGTACACAACGCCCAAAGAGTCGAGTTCACAGTCCCAACAACTCAAGCACAGTGAAACTCTAAAAGGGTCATTTAACCCCATTCCAAAACTTGATTTCGCTTAAAATTTCGAATAAAAAACCTGTCTCAATTCCCAACTCTAAATATTGAAGGAACCTAAAAATTAACTGATATTTTTATGGAAATTTATAAAAATTTTTTTTTAAATTTGACTTATTTCTCGCTCTAGATATCAATTCCGCTGGCAGCTTATAAACTCAATTTGAAGCTGTTTTCAATTCTAGCTAATAATTGTTTGGCATTAATAGTTAACAGATATGTTTACTATACATTTTTTCAAATAAAGCTGAATTATTAAGTTATTGGAATTGTCCATACATATAATAAAAAAAAAGTAAAATAAAATATTGACGTGAAATTGTTATTGCAAATTCAGTGAAATGTTTTTAATTTTATAAATATTTACAAAAATTTTGTTTCTTAACTGTTGCAATATGAGTCTTTTTGAATTGATTTCATTATTTTTAAATCGTAAAATCTTGCAGCTAATTAATTAATAATTAATTAATTGAATGTAACTGTGAGACAGTTTTAATTTAAAAACAAATAGGCATTATAATTGTTTGTTAATTAGATTGCATAGAAACGTATTTAGTTGGCACTTTTCATTTGCTTTCGAACCACTGTGCACTGGGCGTCTTATGTGAAAAAGGAAAAGGCTACATTTGAGCAATAAGACGCCCCGTTTCTGGTTCGCTTAGGTCCAGGCTTAAGACCCCGAACCCCGAACCAGAACCAGAACCCGAATCCGAACCTCAACCCTGTCAGGGAAGAAAATGCGGTCCAAGTACGTGAAAATTGATAGATGAGTTATGGGAGAGGAAAAGCATGGGATATTCCACATGCATATGTCCCTTACACACACACACACACATGTATAGCATGTCTGTCGCTGTCTCTCTATGTGTGTGTGTGTGTGTGTGTGTGTAGTTGCCTTTTTCAAGTGGCAATGAGTCCGAAGACGTTCAATGTCTGTCCGGCGCTACCCTTACCAACTTACCCCCTCCTCTGTGCATGTGTCCGTGTGTGTGTATGTCTGTGTATGTGTGTGTGTTTGTGTGTGAAGCAGAGCATTTTTCAACGCCCGGCAGAGGCGGGGGCAAGCACATGTAGTGCTTGGGGGAGGAACGGGGTTTGGGGGGGTTGAGCATTAAAAGTTTTTGTATTTATTTTGCAGTCGGTTAACAATATTCCTTTTGCACATCCAACCCGTTTGCCCTGACCCCTCGCCCCCCACACATACCCTTGCCTGTATCCTTGTCCGCTCCTGCTGCTTTCGCCTTCCCCCACCCTCCAGCCCTGCTGTGGTCCTTTTGCGTGGCATACGTGTAAGAGTTTTGTAATTGTATGCGTGCGTTTTGTTTGCGGACGTGGTGAATGTCTTGGACTACGATGTCTTGTACATACACACACACACACACACACAGCTGTTGTAGCGCAATAGGAATAGGAATAGGAATAGGAACTCGAGTACATGGCAAAAAGGATATGTGATGGGGACAAGAGGGGAAAGGGGGCTAAAAACTTTTATGTGTAATACATCAATTGCAAAAAGATAGCCAAATGCTGTTAAGTTTATATACTGCACACACACACACACACACTTTCTCTCCCTCTCTCGCTCTATTCTATCTCTCTCTCACTCTCTCTGTGTAGCTTTGCTTTTGGTTCACTTGGGGCCAACTTACTTAGAAGCCAAAGCAGCCGAGCATGTGGGAGGCGTAGCAGAGGGGGAGTGGCAGTTAGGCTGACGACGGCAGACGGTGGCAAGTGGCAGGGGGCAGGGGGAGGGATTGTCCGCTGGCTGGCAAACTTCTCGGGCGCTGCGCAAGTAAAAGATACATTTATTATGTGCGAAGAGCGATGAACACAAGCGATTTATCCTTTTTAACTTTTTCCTTTGCTGTCCACCCACTGTGTACTTGTGTTAGTGTATGTTTTTGTGTCTGCGTGTGTGTGTGTGTGTGTTGTGGCTGCCGTTTGTTTGTCTACGTATGTAAGTGTGTCTGTGTGCACGTGTGCCCTTGCTTTTGTTCTTCATCTTCAGTCTCCACCACCTCTCCCCCTCTCTCTTTATCATTTCCCTCTCTGTCTCTTTCCCTTGGCCCACATCTCTGGCCGTGACTAATTTATTACCGTAAGCGGGCATCATCCAAGCAGCCTTTAAACTTACAGGCTAATTTCCTCTACAATAATTCTCCCCAAAGTAGGCAATGCTTTTTTTTCTGCTCTCAACTCACACACACACGCACACACACATACATATGAGAGAGACGCGACATATGCAATTTTTCAATCGTTTGCTTCGCTTTATGACTTTTCGCCCCCTTTTCCTCTTCTGGCCGCTGCAAACTTTTCTCATTTCAAAGTTAAAACAACAAACAACATTATCGCCATTCGTCACCCCAAAAAAAATTGAATTTAAAAAAAAAGCGATGCGCCAAATCTCCAAGTGTCCAAGGCAAACAAACAAATAGCGTTTGAGAAACAATAACAAACCGAAACTTTTATACGCTTTCAGATCTAATCCGACATAAAAATATAGAAATAATTTAGTATTCATAAATATGTAGATATAAACACGAATTAAAAATAAGTATGTAAATAATATAGTGCAGTCGAATTTTTCTACTAAGCTGAAGAAAATGAGAATTCTTATAGTTCTTATTTTAAAGAAAATTCTATATTATTTTTCTAGTGCCTTATACTTTTTGTTTGACTGTAATTTTTTTCGAATATTTTTCAATATAAATAAAATTAGTTCCGAATAATTTAAATATGTTTTAAATATCATGCTTTTACTAGTTAGAGAGTAATGCAGAGAATTAACATTTTTACTTTTTTTTAGTTAGTTTTATAGTTAGGCTGCAAAGACAAAGTACAGAATATTTCAGATTTCTAAAAATACATTTATGGGAATAGATTTATTTCCAGACGACATTCGAAAGAAATATCAATGTTCCTGAAATATCAAGTATTTAAAATTATAGAAATCGGTTTCTTTAAATTTATATCAACAAAATTCATAAATATTTGTATATTTTCTAAAACAAATTTAATTATTTGGTAATTTCTTTCTTGTTTATCTTGCATTTAAAATAAAAAAAACTAATTAAGACTAAAACTAAAATGTTGACATGAAGAACCAATTTTATATCAATATTACCAGCTGACTTTCGACTTGAAAGCACTTCTTAGTTAGAGTAAAAATTTGCCAAAATATAAGCAGCTAGGCTTAATAGAAATTGGGCGATTACAAATATACAGAAATTAGTAGACTCAAAGATAAGTACGACTATAAACTCCACTTATCCAAACAGTCTGTTTTTGTGTGTGTTTACTTTTATAGTCTCTAAATGTATGTGTGTGTAGGGGTATATGCATTCGATGTCACTTACAATTTTGGACACAACTTGAACTCTCCCCCTCGCTCTCTCTCTCCCCCCTCTCTCGCTGTTTCTATGTTTGAGCCTCGTCTTGAATTTAGTTCCGTTGTCAGTTCATATATCACGGCTGTCCTGTCGCCACACATGCTCTCCACGGCAATTTCGCTTTCAATTTCGAATGCTATCTATGAGAAGGCTACCGGCCACGCCCCTCTCTCCTGCATCGCCCCCACCCCCTCCCCACGCAATACAAAAGAAAAACAAGCAAACTTGTTTGCAAAGTTTAAACAACATTTTGTCGTTTTTTTGCCGTTTTTTTTTGGCTTTGCTTGGACCCACTGTACGTGCCCAGTGATAGTCTAACCCCCCCCCCCCATCTCCCACCTCTCCACTCTCAGAAAGTTAAGGTTGGCTGTTTTTTTCTTTGCTTGTGCTGCGTATGTGCCTTAAGATAAACAAATACAAATACAAATAGAGAGATGGATTGTGCGGAGCGTGTGTCGTTTGACATCTGGATGGACAGTGTGTGTGTGCGAGTGTGTGTGTGTGAGAGTGTGCAATCTAAAATGGATTTTCGATAAATCTTGAGTTCCCCCCGCTCTCTCCACTATTTCCCCCTCTCCTCTTGTACTGTCCGCCCACACTCGTCTTTGCTAATTAACTCGCATCTAATGAATACGGTCAACGGTTTTAACGGCTCGCGCTTATGAAAATCCAGTTGTCTACAAGTGGAAGGGGAAGGAGCGAGGGTAGGGGGCCAGTAAGGTCAGCTGGCTGTGTAATCACTTTATCAATAATTCAATCACAACTTGCTGTCGTCGCAGACAGACGCTCGTAAAAGTGCGTCGCCAATTTGTTAGTAAGAAAAAAAAAACGAAAAGTTGCTACAATACTTGAGACGCGTGTATTACGTGTTTTATTGCGAATGCGACGATAAAACGGCACATAAAAATTAATAAAATACATCCCTCTTAACCCCCTCAGACTCTCGCTCCCCGCATCTTAAGCACTCTACATTTTGAGCTGCTTTTATAGTTTTATTATCTTTTAGATTTCGGGGATTACTTGGGTCCAGTTCAAAACTCAAAAGCAAACCAAATTTGCTGAAACCGCGCTCGTAAAAATTCCCATACCCATGAAAGAGAGAGAGAGGAAAAGAGTGAGGGAGAAGAGCAGAACGAACTCATCATAAAATGCAACCCACAACCTTTTCAACTTATTAAGTAATAAATTCCAATAAGAAACAAAGGCAACCAAATTACAAGCCGTCTGCTTGGAAAAAATATGCATAATAATAATAATGAAAAGAGTGGGAAGGGGGAAGGGGGGTCAGGAGAGGTGATAATGATCGCAAGACATCGAAAAATGACCATTAAACACACCTACGGCACAACATGCCACACCCCCTTTTTGTGTGCAACCCTTTTTTTCATTCCAGCTGCAGAGACAAAGACAAAACGCCGCTGATATGTTTACCTATTGAACCCCCACCCCCACCCCCACCCGTCAGTTGGCCATATTATCAATGGGCCTGGCCCATTGACGCGAGTGATTTATATAGAAAAATTCATTATTTGCGCGCCACAGTCCAATTTCCAAATGCAAAACGAGGTTAAGCGTGGGTAAAGGGGTGGGAATGGAGGAACGGGGAAGGGCTAAAAATAATGGCCCTAAAGGAAAATGTTACTACAGCTGGCTTTATCTTTAATAAAGCTAATTTCTATTGCCGCTAACAGCACCGCGACATGCGAATGAATCTGAATCTGAATCTGAAACAGAATTCGAATCGAAGCGACTTTAAATAACCATTAAGTCTCACACTAGGGGGCGCCACATGCAATTGTTCTGTCTAGAGTGTGTATTAGTGTGTGTGTGTGTATGAATGTCTTACATAAATGCGGCCAAAGGTGGCTTTTATTGGCTTGAGGGGACACCTTAAGCAAAGCGGCCAACAGCGCCTTTGCATGCGGCCATAATTGATGAGTCCAGGCCACCAAGCCCAAGTCATTTAGGCCCAGTTCATACTATACAAACACACTTACATTAGGCTGCCAATACAAGTCCACACTACAGTTACTTCAATCATTAGCTTGACCAATATGCAGAGCTTTATTTATAGCAGTTGAAGTCCATTGGACAGAAGGAAGACTTAAGGAAAAGAAAGAAGTCTAGTTTCAAAGACAAGGAAAAGGAATCTGTGATTATTTTAAGTACGATCTATAGTTTTCAATTACAAACATAGTCTCTTAGATCAACAGAGATTATTATAACATTACTTAAAATTTAATAATGCACCCATAAGATACTTTTTAATCTTTTACTCAATAGTTTCATTCAAAACTCTTTCGAATCGTTTTTTAATCTGGTTTGTCTAAATATTTCTTAAAGAAACTATCTTTATTTCAAGTTAGATGCAAATTGCTTAACTTAAATGACAGCTGTAGATTTTATATTTTAACGAAATGTGCATATTCTAAAAGTAAATTTACAGTTCTCTAAATTTGTTGAATCCCATGACATTTGTATCTATACCTAAAGAGGTCACTTTGGGGGTCACATAAACCTCTGACCATTGCTTAACCATATGTGAAAGACACAAAAATAGCTGGCAATGTGCATAACTATTTAGGAAATTGAGTTTGCATTTTATATTTCATTAATTATGCACAGAGAAGGAGAGAGAGAGGGGCAGTGGTGTAAAGAGGGGGGGAAGCATTACGCACAGGCCAACGCACACTGCACAGTGCAACCAAAGGCATTGAAAACTTGAGTGTGATCTAAACGCAGGTAAATCTTTTGAGAGGCGACCACACACAAAAATTGCAGCGTTTCGGGCTAAAATCTTACGCCTGATTTGGCCAACTGCTGAACCCGTTCACACACACACACTCACCACAAATGTGTGTGTGTGTGTGTTGCACTTGCACAAAAATGTGCTTGGCTAGTCAAAGAAGTTGGGCTCCTGGATAATCAATCGCTCTAAACCTGCCCGAATCCTCCTCAATTTCAACTGGATTCCTCCTCGAATCTATCTCCATTTCTCCTTGAATATCCCTACTCAGTTTTTTGGGCACTAGACCAAGTTGAGCAGCTGCAGCCAATCGAGTGGCTCAAAAGACACAAACGGCAGCAAGTGGGGCATGTTGCATGTTTTATCTATATACACACATATATGCAACTATTATATGCATATATATATACATATGCATATATAATATATATATATCTGAACTGTATGTGTGTGCATTTTGTATTTTGTATTTTATTCAATTTTATTGTATTTTTCACTTGATATATTTATGCAACGTTTTTGTTTGCCTTCTCCCTTGAGTTGTCACGCACAAAGGCCGAAGTAAATTGTTTAATTTGATTTCATTTCGTTTCGAAGCAAAGGCTCTTGCGTCATGGCCCAGGACATGCCCCAAGCCCGGACCCCTCTTGGCCCCGTTGGCAATTCAGACCAAGATTGCGACCCAAGACCCACTCAGGGTCTAGCTGAGCATGCATGAGAGACAGAGACACGCCTCTATTTCTCCCTCTCCCACTCTGTCTGTCTCTCTCTCTCACTCTTTGCAATGCAAATCTCTGGTCATCAAATGACTCAATAGACGCCCCCAGGTCTGACAATTCTCTATACATTTAATTGCGTTTTATTTTTCAAATATTTATTATTATCGATATCCAAATGCAACCCCAGCACGTCATATGGACTACTATATATATATATATATTGAGTTGTTCGATTCAACCGACAATGTTTGTGAAACATGCGATGTGACGCGCCCTCAGACATTCGAGATTCCACACATTATCCTTTGGTCTACTGCCAATTGTCCTTCGTCACGGATTTACACCTTTTTTCTAACTTTTTCTCCTTCTTTCATAATGATCCGCTTAGGAGTGCTACAATTAAGTATACTGCATGGCAAATTGATTTTAATACATTAATAGACGATGGAATTGAAGAAATATGAATGTCTTCCTTTTGCTTAATAAACGTATTCCCTGGATTTGTTGAGTTGAGTTTACTTTCGAATATGAATATGCTCCCATTAGGCAGCTGTAAAATATTCTATGTATAACAAAAATTGTTATTCAATTTAATTGTTATAAAATTAAAAGACTTTATTAGGAAATATGTAGAATTGTCGATAAAAATCAATTCAACTATGAGAGTCAGTCTAAAAAACTTTTAAATAAGTAGTTTGATGCAGAATTAAGTATAAATATATTTAATAATAAATTGATTATTCCCAATTTAGACAAATCACGGAAGTTTTAAAAAGGCTTTTAAAAACTGCATTGAATAGGGAGACAATTATACAATTATCTGAGCCAGTCAATAAAATACTATTGGATTAAGTTCTTGACTTCAAGCTATTCTAAAAAATAGCAATACATTTTTTTCTTATTATTATTCCAATTTGAGTTTGAAAATAATCCAAATTTTCGTGAGTTTCACTGTCGCATTGTAAGCAGAAATGTAAAGCGTTTTTTGTTTTTTTTTAATAATATTTATTGTTTAGCGCTAAGTATGTAAATAATTTGAGTACAATTTAAATCTTAATTAAATACAATATATTTTAATTTATGTAACCGCACTTTGTGAACGATCATGAACTCATACGATATGATATTGCTTGCCTGCCTGTAAACTATTCAGTAATCATACAAATATTCTAAATATTATATTAAATATTCTATGTTTAATGTGAAGATACTATAAAACATTAGGATAGAGAGAGAGAACCGAATTGGCATTTGAACTGGACTCAATCGATGTGTGAGACTTTAGTAAAAGCAATTGAAACGTTTAGAACTGAATGTATCCCTGGCAAGAACACAACGAGTACTATAACAATTGGCACAACTAATCTGATAAATAGTACAATCTGGAAAATGCAAAAGAAACAAACAAAATTGAAATTAAGAATACAAAAAAAGAATACAAATTGTTGATGCAGTTGGGGAGAAATTAATCATTCAGTTCTGTCTGTTGTTGTTGTTGTTGCTGCTGTCCGAGTGGATAACTCGCATAGATACATCAGCACACACACACCACATACACACACACACCAATTCACACACATACTTGGTCAAAATTGAACGAGACGCATAGAAGAAGCTCCAAGCAGCAAAAACTTAACTTTGTCAAACTGATTTCTGATTTCCAATTGACTCCTCCCACTTTCAATCCAACCCGCCCCCCTCCCCCCTTCCACGGTGCAGGCACATTCCTGAGCAGTCAGCAGAGCAGCGGCATCAAGCAGGAGATTCTGGATGTGCCCGCCGAGGAGCAGCAGCCACATGAGGCACATGCCGCAGATCGTCAGCCGACGGCTTGCAAGTTGGCCAAGTTGATGCAACGGCCGCAGTTGGCGCAGCTTTTCGAGCGACGCAGCCACAGCAACAACAACAACAATAATAACAACAACAACAACAATAATAACAACAATAATACCAATAACAATAACAATATTAATCGCACGTTGTATAAAAAGAATCGCTCGACAAATTCATCGCCAACTCCCTCGGCCAGATCCTGGAACGACAGCGAGGATGAGCACGATTACAACCAGGACGATCGCTCCAGCTCCGCCTCATCGGCCATTTCACTGACCATGAAGCGTTGCCGGCAAGCCAGCGAATCCACACTCTATCAGACGCTGCAGCAACATCAACAGCAGCAACAGCAACAGCAACAGCAGCAACAATTGCAACAGCAACAGCAGCAGCAGCAGAGCGAGCATCTTCCACGGCACGAGCAGCAACTCAATCAGCAGCAGCATCAACAGCAGCAACAGCAACAGCAGCAACAATACCTGGATGAACTGCAGCAATCCGTGTCCGTTTCCCATCAGCAACAGTTGACGGCGAATCTTTTTATGGCCCGCACCATTGCATTGAGTCGCTCACGTGACTTTCCCGAGCTTTTCCAGAACACTTCGGCTGCAGCCGTTGCCGCCGCAGCAGCAGCAGCTGCCACAGCTGCCACAGCGACATCGGCAATCGCTGGTGCTGCTGCTGTGGCAGCACCTGGTGGTGGCAGCAGCACCAGCGCTGGCAGTGGCAGCAATGCCGGCAGCAACTACATGCTGCCGTGTCCGCTCTGCGAGACGCCGCTGGAGCAGCGCGTCTTCCGGCAACATCTGGACCGGCATTACCCGCGCGACAGTCCCGTCTGTCCGGTCATCGAGTGCGGCCGTCGCTTCGCCCATCCCAATTCGGTGCGCAATCACATGCGGATCAAGCACACCCTGCAGTGGGCCAAAATGAAGGCAATGCGATCGTCGGGCGGCCCCTTTGCCGGCGGTCCCGACTTCAAATTCAAAAGCGAGGCGGCCAACTAGTTGGCATCGATGCCCTATTGGCCACAATTCGCCCGCAGATACTCGCACTAGTACCAAGTAAAGCTTTCTAGGTTGCTGCTTTCCGTCAATGGCGACAATAATTCTAAACCTAAACCCAATACTCGAGACACTCGCGTCTATCCTAGTTAGCCAAAACGATAAACGTAGCACGGTCCTTTGACCCCGTTCCAAGGATCGATTGTAGTTGAGCAGCCCGATCTTCTCACTGACAAGTTCGAAAGTTGCAGACAGTTTTCAATTTAACAACGGTTTCATTATCTGAAATTATAGCTCGATTCAGTTTTTTAAATGCAATGATTGAATTTATTTAATATAAAGTATAATTCAATTTTAATATTTAAATTATTATATTATATTTCCATTTCTAATTCATTGTAAAACAATGTTATTTAATTTACCTAAAACGTTATTAGTTTTGAAAAAAAAGTGAATATAATTGTTTGAGATTTAATATGGAAATATTTTAGTTTTCATTAAATTTATAAATGTTTTATTACACTCATAAATAATGAGGCTATAAAAGATGGAAAAATAATTCAACTCAGCTTTCATTTTTCAATGTTAAAATAGGTTCAGTGTTTGAAGATCGGGCTGTCTGCTCAAAAATGTGGATGATATGCTGCTAACATGCAACAATTATTACGTTCCTATATTCAATATAGTATACTATATTAAATAGTACATATACATACGTACTTCCACTACTGAGTATGTGCAACTTTATAAGTATTCATACATACATATGTACAACCTACTAGGGATACGCTGTAAAGAGCCCAAAGAAATGATATGATTATACTACTCGGTGAATAGTGTTCCAACTTATGAGGCGTAGCAGAGCTGCAAAGTTAACTGTAATTTAGTGCAACTGGATGATTGATTGATCGAAATGATTGACAGATTGGCTAGACTAGACTAGGCTCCAGTTTTAATGACTAGAAACTCAACTAAAACTCAAACTCAACTCGTAACTCGTAACTCGTAAATCCAGTATTATACATAGGAAAAGCTAAAACTACACACACTTTATAGTATGATATATGTAAGCGTATTAAGCATAAACCCACTTATAAATGGAGGTATGTATTTGTAGATAATGAGCTGAAAACCAAGCAGAAACAATTATAATTAGTTATTATGAATAATGATAATGATACTACAAAATAGAATGTGCCTGCGTAATATATTTTTAGCCAAAAAACATAAAAAAGAATACCAAAAACAAAAAGTAAACTAAAGTTGAATATAAAAAACAACTCACAAACACACTCACACAAACACTCACAACACACACACAACACAAATATAAACAAATACATAGAGACAAGGGAGAAAGTTGCAAAGTTTTATTAGAGAAAATTCAAGAAAGGAAGCTCAAAATTGTCGATTGAACTTAAATACTTGTGTTTATTATTTTCATTGGCAAATTCCAAGGCATAATAGACAACAAGAAGAAGAGAGCGCGAAACATACGTAAAAAGGTTCCTATAATGTTAATCAAAAAATAAAAATAAATAAAAAAAAGTAAAATAAAATACATTTTGAAACAAAAAAAACTAAGAGATACAAGATAGAAAGACGATCCTGATGCATCGTTGCGGTATTATGAATATTCAATTCCATTTCGACACGGACAATTTTACAGTTGTGTAGCCTATAAAGTATATTATTATTATTGCTATTATTATTACTATTATTATGTACTCGTAACAACTTTATGTATCATTTACGAGCATTTCAGTTGGCCAATTGTTTGTGGAATTACCTACATTCTCATGTGTAGCTCTATAAATGTATCTGCAATTTATGTACGACTCGATGAGGCAAATATATTTTGGTGAATAATAAAGAGCAAACGAAGAAATTTCGATACCATGGATTTCCATTCATTTTCCTTGTTTCCTAAACTTTCAAATAGTTTACAATTTTCACAAAAGAGCTGCAAAACAATCAAGTTAAGTAAATGTCGAAATGAACTGATATCCAATGCCTTTCATGTTCCAATTCCATTTGTTCCTCGCATTTAGTTACCCGTTAGATTTTCTTCATTTCGATGTTCCATTCCATTTTCAGTTTCATTCAAGTCCGTATTCCGTATGGCTCTCATTGTTTCATATATTTATTTAGCTCATTTCAAAATCTTCTTTGACATCAAACAAACAAATGCGATTCCATTTCCAACTGTTCCCCGTTCAATTCGTTTTCTCAAGTCAACCATTTCTTGAGATTATGATCGGCTCAGTTCTGACAATGTTTCATTCCCATTTTTACCCTTTTCAGTTACACTTGGAAACATTGAAATGAACACAAAATGGAATTGTGAAATTCGAAATCCTAATCCGGAAGATACTTTAATTGTTTTGAAGCTCTTAGTTAAAGGACTAAAATTAAAGAATTGACTTACTAACAATCTAATTTATTTCGTGTTCTCTTCCCACAGTTTCACGTCGCTCGCTGGAGATGCGTGTGCGCGCCACGGACCCGCGACCATGCCCCAAGTGTGGCAAGATATACCGCTCGGCGCACACGCTGCGCACTCACCTGGAGGACAAGCACACGGTTTGTCCTGGCTATCGCTGCGTGCTGTGCGGAACTGTGGCCAAGTCCAGGAACTCGCTGCACTCGCACATGTCGCGTCAGCATCGCGGCATTTCCACTAAGGATCTGCCCGTGCTGCCCATGCCCAGCGCCTTTGATCCGGATCTCGCATCCCGGCTGCTGGCCAAGGCCGGAGTGAAGATATCCCCGGCCGAGTTGCGGGCACGAGCCTCGCCCACCGGCGGCAGCGGCAGCAGCGGAGGCGCAGGCAACGGGGGCAATGGACAGAAGCTGGACCTGAGCAATGCCAGCGGCGGGCCACTGGACGATGTGGACGACTCCGACGATGATCCCGAGGATCTGACCACCGGCAATGGCCTCTACGGCGTCGGCGGCAGCGCCAGCGACCTCACTCGCTACCACGAGAGTCTGCTGAGCAACTTCGGGCACGCGAACACGACCATTTCCCGGATGCGCAACGAAGCTGCCGCAGCTGCAGCCGTGGCCGCCATGGGCCAGAAGGATCTGGGCTCTGGCGCTGGCTCTGGCGGAGTTCAGCTGCCCAACAGCAGCAGTGCGGGCCAATCCCTGCTGGACACGTATCTGCAGTTCATCACGGAGAATACTTTCGGTAGGTGGCACTAAATATCCTTTTTCTCACTCCATTGCATAACAATTAATTTCACAGAGTCGAATATGTTCTTCAATAATAGTTTGGTTTGGAAATAAATAATTACATGAATATCATACTTTTTTATGTTATTTGAGTAATCTATAAATTTAGTTGAAGTTTACTTTTAGACAGTGAAAATAATAATAAACTCGTTATCTGACGTTAGATTTATATTAAATGGGGATTAAAAAAAAAAAATCAATCAATTTCATATTTTTTTTATATATTTTCCTATTTAATATTTTCTTTGAGCTTTATTTTAAAAACAGTAGATCAAAAATAAAATGAATAGTGACTCTTATTTAAAGTTAGATGCCTTTTTAAAACTTGCAAAGTACTTAGTTGTATATAGATTTAAACAAAATTGGACAACAATTCAGAGAGCAAATAATATTTTTTGTGTAAAATCAATTTTAGCCATCTCTTAATTTGGTTGGAAGCTTAATTTATTGGGATATAAATGTGCATAAATAAAATACTGTGGCAAAACTCCCTAATAGATCTGACTCGATAAAATATTTATTTTAAATATTGAATATTCCTATTAATTTGTTTTGTTGTTGTTGTTGCAGGCATGGGCATGTCACAGGAGCACGCAGCTGCCGCGGCGTTGCATGCCGCCAAAATGGCGCAGCTGAATGCCATGGGCCACAGCCTGGACAAGCTGCCGGCGGGCCTGCTGCCGACCCAGTTCGATCTGAGCAAGCTGACAGGAGGCGGTGGAGCAGCAGCTGGTTACGGCCAAGGCGGCGCTGGACTGACCATTGAGCCGATCCTGAGGCGCGACCAACAGCAGCAGCAGCAGGCGAGCAGCCTCTCGCCAGAGCTCAGTTCGGTGGGTCACTTGCACCACAATCTGATGGGTGGTGCTCCGGATGAGGTGGATGTGGATGCCGATGCTGATGCTGAGATTAGACGCGATGGCTCGGAGCCAATGGATTTGGGCTTGGGCCTGGATAACAATCAATCCGGCAGCAACAATGAGGTGGCCAATTCAGATGCCGAGGAGAATTACTCGGAGGATGAGGGTGTGCACAACACATAAGCTACATACATACTCATATACTATACATAAGCCGCTAAGCGAGAGGCAATACACAATTTGGAGAGCAAAAGATAGAAGATGTAAGAAAGAAACAAACAGTTGTATACCCACAAAAAATGGAACATTTGTAACGAGTAGCCTTATCCTCATGTATACCAGTTTACCAGTTTACCACGTGTACTATACGATACGATAGTTACGATAGTTATCTAGGACTAGCAACAAATCATTCAGATCATACCTACTATGTGCTGCGTGTGCTAAACTTTTAGTAGAATTTATGTTGTGCTTCTAAAAAAAGAAAACGAAATACAAAAAACCTTTGATTGAAAACAAAATCGATCTAATTAAAAAGATAAAAATTGAGAGATGATTACTTACATATACAATATTTAACCTATATACTACCTATATATACACATGTACCTGTTGTGTGTATACAAAAAAAGAAAAAAAAGAAACACAGAACAAGACAAACTCGAATCATTGAAATTGCAAAAAAAAAAAGAAAGCTTAAGAAATGCAAAAACTCATACTCCAAAATACCTAAAGCTAAACCTAAATATAAACATAGATATCTAGTTATTTAAGTTTAGCATTAAGAATCTCGAAATTGAGCAAAGAACTCTGTAAATAGTATATAAAATGTTGTAGGAGACACGCACCCGGACAGAATGAAGAATCCTCCCCAATTGAATACTCTTAAATCCGTCTTAAGTTTTAAATAATTATGTAATTTTATCAGATGAAACAATTCAGATGTGCCATGCCACAGATAGAGCTTACATTTGACTCTGGAGACAACCTAGTACGCATACATACATATGTACATATATATACAATATATACACATATATATTTATAGTGCTTAACCATATCTCAGGAATACAAATACACGTGGACGACATTCCCGCTGCCGCAATTTAAAAAACAGCCGGAAAAACCGAACTACCTCAGAAATGATTTGTGCAGCCCTTGTACTCATTATCCGAAATACATATACATATATCTTCCAGTAATTGTACTTACACACACACACATAAAGCAGACACATCTGCCTAGTTTTAGAGTCTCCATTGGATGGGTGCGCAATTTAATCAATTTTTAAAGTATGAAAGAAAACTGCTATCGCCAAGCAATGTAAATTTAATTATTATTATTTATACACAATAAAATTAAAGAAACTAAATGCAATTCATAAGCACAAATATACAAGATATTTGCTTAGATATACATACATAATTAAAGGCGTATTCGCTCGCTACTGGGGAAATGTATTGTAATAGAATCAAATACCTCATCATACTCAGATCGCACACAGATACAGATACACTTAAAAGGTTTCTCTCTCTCTCTCTCCACGTGTTCCATATACATACATAATCGCAATGTCATAATGCCCGTATTTCCTATACTAAACCATATTGTACATTTAGTTTGAATATGCTCTGTTTATCCTAGGTTTATTGTTAGTTTCAAGATCGAAGATGAGCACAGAACAGACTCTACAAGAGTTGAACCTTGAACCACTTGCCTTATTATAACAACATACATATGTGTTACTTTAGTAATTTTCTACCTCAATTAATTTAAATGTAATTTAATCACTTGCATATTATTTAAGCGCGCAATTTTTAAAATGTATTTCTTTCTTCGTATACTAAGTACTTGTATCTTTTGAACAAATCTTCAATGAGAATTCATCACGAGTCACCTAACATAGCTTAAATTTAATGAATATTTGATGAAATAAATGCATAGAAATAAATTATACTATTGAATAAAGCAAATTATAGTTATAAATACAAGTATGTTTAATTTGTCTCTCTGCCCTCTTTCACATTGCGTCCGGCTATGTTTCTTTTGAAATCATATATATTACTAAAGCCTTTAATTGTTTTGCCTGTTTCGTTTTTTAATGAGCTGGAAATGCGTTAATGACCACACTCACATACAGAGACACGCACACAAACACACACAGAGAATTGAGTTAAGTTAGTTAAATTAAAGTCGTTACATAAGCAATTTAAGTAGAGATCCATGTGCTTAGAACGTTATTAAAATATTTATTGAAATTACAATAAAACCGCGTTATGAAGAACAACCAATGTGTATTTTATTGTCATACGTTAAAGTTCAAATTGAATTTTGAATTAACTGAACTTTGCCATCCCTGTCACCGATCACAAACTGGCTGTCACCGAAAATATTTACTATTTGTCAGCCCTATCGAGTATCTTTTCGATAACAGGTCATTATTTGCAAAGTGTTATCGATATCACGAATGACGCTGTCATCGTGATTGTGATTGCCTCAGTTAAAAGAAGAAGCATTCGCAAAGCGGTATTTGTTCGAATTTATTGTACAAAATCTACGTAAAATCAAGATATTTCATGTGAATAAGTGTTGTGTATTATTGTAAATAATGGCTGCCAAAAGCTCGATTCAAGTCTGTATCAAGGTACGACCTTGTGAGCCTGATCTGCCCAGCTTGTGGGAAGTGAAGGACAAACGAACAATTCATCTAATAGACAGCAATGCAGATCCCTGTGTTTATGGTGAGCACCGACAATAGCAACAACAACAGCAAAAAGTGTTAAAGATGGCCGTAAATATGATTTTCAGATTTCGTCTTCGATCAGGGCTCTAATAATCAAGAAGTTTTCGATGGCATGGCCAAACATATTGTGGAAGCCTGTGTGAAGGGCTTTAATGGCACTATATTTGCGTATGGCCAAACATCTTCAGGTGAGCATATACAGTTAGTCAAGAAATTGGTTTGACAAACTTAACCTACAAAATATCAAGCAGATATGCGAATTTCTTCCTTGTCAAATAAATTACTAGACATAGCGTATATTATTTTTAGTATTGCAAGTGCATTGAGTGACAATTTTGACCCACATTAATTTGCTTGTTCCCCTGATAGGTAAAACCTATACAATGATAGGAGACGAGAAGAATCCAGGTGTCATGGTGCTGGCTGCCAAGGAGATTTTCAATCAAATTACCAATAACAGCGACCGAGACTATTTACTTCGCGTGGCCTTCATTGAGATTTACAACGAGAAGATTCACGATTTGCTCAACAAGAACAATCAGGATCTTAAAATAGTTGAGAGGCATGGCATGGTAAATGTTAATTGCAAAGAATGCATAATAACGAGTGAGGAGGATTTACTGAAGTTCCTCTGCATGGGCAACAAGGAGCGAACTGTCGGCGAAACCAACATGAATGAACGCTCCAGTCGATCTCATGCAATATTTCGTATAGTAAGGAAACTAGCATTTATTTATAATTACATTCTTATTGTTTTAAGACACCTCTGTTCTCTGTGTAGATTATTGAATCACGCAAAACGGATCACTCCGAGGATGATACCGTCATTCAGAGTATATTGCATTTGGTTGATCTGGCTGGATCTGAGCGCGCAGATCAGACGGGAGCACGAGGCACCCGTCTAAAGGAGGGGAGTCACATTAATAAGAGTCTTCTTTTTCTGAGCAACGTCATTAAGAACTTGGCTGAAAACGAAGACAATAAGTTCGTTAACTATCGGGACTCAAAGCTCACGCGCATTCTGCAGACATCTCTGGGCGGCAACGCATTCACCTCCATAATTTGTACTATTTGTCCTTCAAATATGGAAGAATCACAGTCGACGTTGAATTTTGCAATGAGAGCGAAGAAGATCCGTGTGAAGCCGCAGTTGAATGAAATTGTATCCGATGCAACAATGATGAAGCGCCTGGAACGTGAGATTAAGGTGCTCAAAGATCGCTTGGCTGAGGAGCAGGCGCGAAATGACAGCCAGCTGAAAGTGCGATTGTTGGAGCAGAGGATCAAAACCGATACGCTTAAGATAATAACCAGCAATTCAATCACAGATCATCGCAATAAAATTCGACGACGCACTTGGTGTCCAACCTCATCGAATCCAGGGGCGACGGTCAGACTTGAAGTTCCTGTCGCAAAAGAAATTGAATCAAATGGTCCAACTGTCAGCATTAATCTGTCAAATTTGCCGAAGCCAAGCTTCTATCCCACAACATTCAATCCAAACCAACGGGCATTGAATTATCCGAAAACTGAAAATGTCAGATATCTGGGAATCAAAGAGGAACCTAATGCCATAGTTGAACCCAATTTCGAACAGACTCCAAATCCCACAGCCAGCTCCAGAATGCGACTAATAACACTAACGCCAACCTTGGCTCAAATGGGCGAAAAAGGGTGAGTTAAACAATCATATTTTTACACTCCTTTATTACACACTCATTAACTCATTCACAACCATCTATTAACCCAATAAAACATGCATACGTAGTAGGGAAATGCTTGAGCGTGAAGTTGTGGAGCTGGAAGCATTCACCAAGATTGAACAGCAAATTAATTCAGAGTGGAACGAGCTTAACGAAAATTTATCTGTGGCCAAATCTCAGATCGATGAGCTGCAGGCCGAGCGTCTTAATGTGTTGCAGCGGTGAGTTAAATAAGCTAAATTAAAGGCTGGCTACTTTTATTTTAAAAATTCAAAGTAAAAATCTACAGTAAGGTATATTATAAAAGTGATGAATAGATTGGTTGATTTTGATAGTATATTGAAAATGAGAAGCTTTGTTTCTAGTTAAATCGATCGTTATTCTATAAATAATGACTGTAATTATTAATTGAAATTGTCTTTCTTTGCCGGCTGGCAATTTAAAAACGTGAATTCACCACAGCAGGTGCGCGACCAAATCGTGTAAATCAACTCATGGTGAACTCTGTTGAGATTCTCTTCTAATTTCTAGAGTCTCGTCATTCCCACACAGTTGCGCTGAGTACGCCGTGCGAGGAGAGCGGCACAAACAAGCCCAAAGTCAAAATAAAGCTGAAAGATAAACAAAACGACGTTTCGTTTGGCTTAAAAAAAAAAAAGACAAAAAGAAAGACCTACGTATTTAGTATTGTTGTTGTGATAGCACTGGAATATAAAATATGTGTGATGATGTGAGCCAGTTTGTCGAACGTCGAATGGAAGTGAATTCGGCCCTGCCGATCGACCTAACGATCTGAAAATGGCAACAACGTTGACGATAAGCAAAACGAATCTCCAATCAACTAGCTTGAGTGACGTCGCAACGATTTGCCGTTTAATTGTTATTCCATAATGTGTCCATGAGTTCAAATTGAGTTTTGTGCAACATTCAAATACGTTCCGTTCCAACGAGCACCCGCTTCGTTTATTGCCTTCGATGACGTCGCTTGCGAACCGTCTTCAAAAATCAAAGAAGCGACTCTGACTCTGATGTAACTCTCGTCTCTACTCCCTCCCCAACCACAATACATAAATTGGCCCATTACAACCGAAGCGTGTGAGTAAAAATACGTATGCAACAACTAAATGCATTGGTATGGGTGTGTGGTGTCTGTGTGTGTGTGTGTACGTTTCTCGTAGGGCTGAACCGCAATTGGAATGCTGTCGTGACGTGATCATCTGGAGACAGCAGCTGCAGTCTCTATTTTTAGGGAGCTCGCTATAATTGTCAAAATTCTGCTCCGGGAGAAATTGGAACCCAAATGTGACTGCATTTAAGAATCTGCTTACTTAAAAATAAACATAAATTCAACTACAAACTAAGTTATAGCTATAAACTTTATTCTATAACTTTAATAATAATTCAATATTTAAAATCTAAAAATAAGCAGAGAAATAACATTCTAAATTAAACTAAATTACCTGAATATATTATTTATTTATTTATTGAAAATATAAAAAGTTTTTTTTCAAAGTTTTTTTTTAAACTTTTTTGATTGTCTTAAGAAATAGTTGTTCAAGCAACACAACGCTCTTTGCGTACATCAATCTTCTGATCGGCATTTGTGGTTCGAATTTTATTACGATTGCTATATGATATTGTGATCCCTTAAATTTTAGTTAAAATGATTTTAGTTAGACCTTTATATGCATAAACACAAATTGCTTAACAATTCGCCGGCGCATTTTGTGACAACGTTATAATCACCATCTCCTATCCCATATCTACACTCACATCATGTTCCTTTGGAATTTACCATTATTTAAGCATGCATTTATTATTTCCTTACTAACTTTGATTACTTTGCAGCTCGGATGCCTTGCAAGCCGATGTGGATGCACTGAGGAAGTCCAAGGAAGAAGCTGATGCCAAAATAGCCAATTACGAGGAGCAATTGAAGGCGTTGAAGCAGACGGTGGATAGATTGGATATGGAAAATCGTGCTGCTGTCGAATTGGAGTTTCAATTTAACAGCCACAAAACGAAATCAAAGCTGAGAGAGAATGATCTGCTGGCGGCGCTGTCGGAGAAGGACAGCGCCATTGATAATCTGCAAAAGACGCTCAATGAACTGTCCAATGAAGTGCTGCGGAATAGCAAGGATGATCACATGCGCTCCATTTGCCCAGCCCTCGAAACGAGCTGCGAACTCATCTGTAAGAAGTGTGTGGACCTCGAAAGCCTTCTCGAGGAGTACAAAAATAAACCCAATGCCCCGGCAATTGATTGTGAATGCGAGCAACTGCGTCTGGACATTGCCGAGACACGTGCTCAGCTGGAGAGCGTGCAGAACGAATACAAGCAGATGAGCAGCGATGTGGCCGAGAAGTCGGAGCTGTGCGATCGCCTCAGTCGTAATGTAACCTCTGCTGCGGAAGCAAAGGATGAGCTGCAGGTGAAATTTGATGACCTGGAGCAAACGAAACTGCGTCATGAGCGGATCATAAAGAACATGCAGGAGGAATACAATGTCATCAAGCAAAAGTATCAAGCACTGCAGCAGGATTATGAGACTTTGGAGCGCACAGCAGCTGCCACAGAGGAACAGCACAAGAAGTTGCATAGCGAAAATGAGAGATTGCAGCAAGAAATCAGCACTTTGAAGCAATCTGTGGAGGAGATTCAACTGAAACTAATCGAGGCAACTTCCTCTGAGGTTCACGAATCACTTGTGCAGCAGCTGAAGGCGAGCAACGAGGAGCTCATGGCGAACTTGGCCCAAATGGAGTCCAAATATGGTGAGCTGCAAGCCGAGTACGATGATCTTTCCAATCAGCTTATGGAGAGCGTGCAGGATGGTGACAGTCTGCGGGAAGAATGCAATGCGTTGCAGGAGAAGCTGAAGAAGGCGCCCATGGACTCGTACATCGCTCAGCTGGAACAGGAGGTGGCCGAAATGCGTGAAACTATGACTAATCTGCAATCCGAGCTGCTGGAGAAATCTGTCATTGCCAACAAGGTTGAGGACTACAAGAGTCAGATCGAGTCGCTGGAGAAGCAGCACGCTGAAATGACTATGGTCTGTGAAGAGCTGCAGGAGAAGGTCAAGGAGACGACCATAAACGACAGCATGTCAAGGAGCACAAGCACACTGATGGCAACTGACGCCGAACAGGATGAGGAAGTCGATATACTTAAAGGCCAACTCAACCAAATGAATGGGGAAATTCAAAAGCTGCAGATTGAAATCAAGAATCAACTGTCGATCATTCAACAAAAGGATGAGCGCATTGAGGAGATGCAGTTGGAGCTCCAGGAACTAAATGAACGTTGCCTGTCCATGGAAGTTTTACAAGTTGAACTCCGCACAAAGGCCCTGCAACAGCAAGAGCTGCTCGACCGGCAGACGGCGAGATTGGCCGACGATGTCAGTCGCATTGATCAGTTGCAAGAGTCGAATGCGAAGCTAACAGAGCGCTGCATAAAAGCTGAAGAAGCATTGGAAGAACGCCTTAAATTGGCTGCTGATTCTGAGTCAAACAAGGAGAAGTATGAAAAGCGTCTACAAAACTTACAAATGTCACTGGATAATGCCAGAAAAGAGTTTGAACAACATGAGAAACTTCATACAGATGAGCTTAGTAATGTTAAACTTGAGTTTCTAGAAAAGATTGAGGTCAGCGAGAAGTGCTACCGAGAGAATCTGCACAAGTACAATACCGAATGGCAGGATAGATTGGACAAACTAATTGCGGATGGCGAGGCTGCTAAAGATTCAAATTCCTTGGCAATGAATCAATTGACTCAAGAAAAACTTGAACTCGAATCATTGTTCAATGAAAGCCAAAAGTTGGTGGAGCAAATGCAGCATAAATTGAGCTGCAGCGAGAAGGAAAAAACAGATACCGAATCTTGCAGTGAAAAGTTGCAAGAGCTACATGAAAAGTGCCAGGAGCAACTGCAGGAATACGAGCAGTTAAAGCTGAGCTTGCACCACTTAAAACAGGAGAAGACATCACTGCAGTCTGTTCTCGATGATAACAAACTGATAATAGAACGTCTGAACCAAGAGCTACAATCCGAGAAGGATCTGCGACAATTTGAATCGAATAAACTGCAACAACTGAGCAGTGAACTAGAAGACGCAATTCGAGCCAATGCCACAGCAAAGACCGAGTATAACGATCAGCTGGAAACATGCCATTTGAAAATAAACGATCTCCAAGATGAACTAAATAAAGCGAATCTCTTTGCGAAGGACGTTGACAAACTATCTGCGGAGTATGAGCAAATTAAAGGTATTCTGGCCAAGGCCGAGGAGTGTAATAAGCTGTTGGCCCAGAGAGCCGAAGAACTCGAACGGGAATTCACATTGTCGCAAGCTGAGGTCACTACTCAAAAAGCTAAATTGGATAGCTTACAATTGAAACTGGATAATACTCTGGAAGTCAAGACCAACGTCAATTCGATGGAGGCAATGTTTACCCAAAAGTTGCAGGATCTGGAGGATGAGATGTCCGAGCAGACTCATAAATTTGAGCGCAAGGTTGAGGAGCTGGAAAGCGCAAAGGCTGAACTCAACTTAAAGATGGAATCTTTGGAAAAGCAAAAGCTGCAATTGGAGTCAACGAATCACGAACTAACTGTTAAGCTAAAGAATGAACTTAATATGCAGGATATTTTGGAAAAGGAGCGAGAACAGAATACTCAACTTCAGTCGCAGATCCTGGCAAAGCAGGCAGAGTGTGAGGCATTGCAACAGTTGTTGCAAGAAGCAGAGACTCAGTTAGAAGCTAAACAGGCGGAGGTTGAGACATTGCGACAAGCCGAGATGCAATTACAAGCCAAGCAAAGTGAATGTGATGCCCTGCAACATACTTTGCAACAATCAGAGTCGGAACTAGAGATCAAAAGGGCCGCTTATAATACCTTGCAACAAACAGAGTCGCAGCTAGAGCTCAAGAAGGCGGCCTATGATACATTGCAAGAGTCCTTGCAACAGGCAGAGGTGCAACTACAAGCTAAGCATGATGAATGCAATGCATTGCAACAGGCCTTGCAACAATCCGAGTGTCAGCTGGAGAGCAACAAAGCAGCTTTTGAAGCTGCTCAGCAATGCTTGCAACAAGCAGAGTTGCAGCTAAAGACAAAGCAAAGTGAATGCGATGCACTGCAAAAGTCCTTGCAACAAGTAGAGTCTCAGCTCAAAGCTAAGCAGGCGGAATATGATGCATTGCAACAATCAGGATCTAAGTTAGAGCTCAGACAGGCGGCTTATGATACATTGCAACAGTCCCTGCAACACGGGGAGCTTCAGCTAAAGACTAAGCAGGCGGAGTGCGAGGCATTGCAGAAGTCCTTGCAACAAGCAGAATTGCAGCTTAAAACCAAGCTGGAAGAATGTCTTGTATTGCATCAGTCCTTGCAACAATCAGAGTCTCAGCTAGAGCTCAAGCACGCCGCATATGAAGCAATGCAACTGTCCTTGCAACAAGCCGAGTTGCAACTAAAATCTAAGCAGGCTGAGTTGGAGGCATTACAACAAAACGAGTCTCAACTGGAGCTCGAGAAGGCGACATGCGCTACATTGCAACAGAGCTTGCAACAAGCCGAGTCTCAGCTAGAGCTCAAGCAGGCCGCCCTTGAGACATTGCAACAGTCCATGCAACAAGCCGAGTTGCAACTAAAATCTAAGCAGGCGGAGTGTGAGGCAATGCAGCAAATAAAGTCTCAGCTGGAACTGAAGAAGGCGACATGCGACACATTGCTGCAGTCCCTGCAACAAGCCGAGTCCCAGCTAGAAGCCCAGCAGAGTGAATGTGACGCATTGCAAGGGTCCTTGCAACAAGCAGAGTCTCAGCTGCAGATCAAAGAACTAAAATGCGAAGCTCTGCAAAAGTCCTTGCAGCAACTGGAAGAGCAACAGGCTCAAGCTGCCACAGAAGTCTCAAGCAAAAATGCAGAGCTCGTCAGTCGAGTTAAAATGCTTCACACAGAAACGGAGAAACTTCGCTCAATGCTGGTAAGCTTTATTTATATTTACTTCTGTAGATTGCTATTAATTCATAATTCCATTTACAAATACACACAGAAAGCCAACAAAGTTAGCTTCGATGCGGATCGAGCACGTTTGGATGCCACAATTTCTAGTCTATTGGAGGACAAACGCAACCTGGAGGAAAAACTGTGCACCACAAATGAGATTGTACAGAAACTGGAAGTGGACATAAGGACTAAGAACAACAGCAGCAATCTGTCATTTGATTCCAATGCATCAAATACATCGCCAGCTCCCCGAAAGAGTTTGGATCGCGATGCTCAGCAGCCGCGGGTAGGATTTCTAATCAGTTGTTGAGCTAAATTATTCTTTTAAATTATGTAACATTCCATAGAAATCCTTAAGCTTGGAGTCGGAGGTGCGTCGCAATCGTAGGATCACCACTCACGACGAGAGGCGGCAATCGTATTGGAATGATTCGCGGCACGTGGCCTGCATGACAGATCCCGTGGGTAGGTGCAACTGAGAATTGGGAATTGTGAATTGGGATTAGGTTGGATGTTAACAACATTTTAATTGCTTACATTGTTTGTAAATTCAGATACCAACTGTAACTGCACGGAACTTGATCGGAAGTTGACGGAATGCCAATTCGAGCTGTTTGTCAGCGAAAGCAAAGTGACTGCGCTGAACATTGAGCTCAAGAATCATCCGCTTAAAGAGGAGACTGCTCAACTGAAGAAACGTCTGCAGGATGAGCAACAAAAGGCTCGTGATGAACTTAAGCGAATGAAGAGCAAGAATTCGGATCTGATGAGCAAATTGAATGCAGTCACTGCATCTGCAGCCCTCTCCAGCAACATCCAAAATGCTACTGTAGTTCCGCCCAAGCAGTCAAATTCCGAGACCCAGACTGAGTCCGATTTGGAGCTGCAGCTTAAGAAGACTTCCGACAAGTTGAACGATGCTTTGCAAATATGTCGCCATCGCTTTAATTATATTAAAGACCTGGAAGAGAGATTAAAGCAGAAAGAGAATAGCGATACCTCCAATATATCATCTCAGACAGCTGGCGAAATTATTGCACTTAAGGTACGTACACTTATAGATTCCAAATTGGGCAGGCTTAACATAGATTTGTATGTCTTTTCCAGTCCCAATTAGACAAACAGAAAAAGGAGATTACTACCCTCACCCAGAAGTATGAGTTTGCCAAGAAGGCGCTAAAATTGCGAAAGGTTGAAATCGAACAACTGCGAGACGCTGGAACGGACAAAGTCGCATCCTCTAAATAAGTCTTTCTTTCCATAGTATAACTATGTTGAGTGATCTTGTCGTAGTCTTGTTAAATATACCTATAAATAGTATTTTGGAGAGTTGTTTACATATGTATACTAAATATATTAATGTTAAGAGTGTTAAATAACAGCGCCTATTCATTCGCCAATGCAACATCAGAAATTTGAAATGCCTCCCCAGATGTTTAAGTCTTTGCACTTGGCCTAATTGTGAAGCTAGAAAATTCCACACGTATTATTGTTATATTTTTGTGATTTTTTAAGATTTAATTTAGAATTAATATACCAATTTCACCACACAAAGGGTGGCGTGCACCAAACATTCTTAAAAATTAATTTCATTATTTTATCTACTCTTTAATTTTTTTGGTTATTGAAGTTGTACTTTATTGAACAAATAAAAATTCACATTTAAGTGTGCGCCAAATCGATATGGTATCGAAATAGACGCATGTAGTGGAAACATGTCCGGCATGTTTCGATAAATAAACGCGATAGGAAAATGAAATACAATCGAAGTTGTAGCGTCGCAGTGATGTCTTATCGTCTGCCTATCGGCCGACCACCACTCTCATATTAAATCTTGTATAAAAAAAGTAATTTTACTTAAGTTGGCCATGAATTCGGCAACAAAGGTATGTTAAATGCAAATGCGATGAGTGAATCAATTCGTGAGCGCAATTCGCAAATATTATGGCCCCATTAATTAGTGCGGGAGAATGGCCGCTGGGACTTGTCATTTTGTCTCGCTCCTGCGGATGAGAATGGTAGCAAAAATTGTTTGTTTCGTGGGGGGAAAGGGCGCGTTTGTTTTGAATTTGCAACGCATGAAAACTCAAACAACAGCTGCCACAACAATCTCAACATTATCTTCTTGTTTGCGTGCGCAGGTTGGGGAGATTTTCACGGCAGCGGGACAAGCATTCAGCAAGCTCGGAGATCTGACGATGCAATTGCATCCAAATGCCGAATCGCCCTCTGGGTAAGTTGTGTGTGAAATGCCGAATTATTTCCTATTTCAATTTCGAAAGTTGTGCTAATATATTTGTGTGCACTCGATGATTTCATGTTCCCTCGCTGTGCCGGCGTGTAAATGCAGTAAATGGACGGACGAGGAAATCGACATGTTGCATTCGTCTATAATGCGCTTCTCGGACGATCTCAGCAAAATCAGTTTAAGCATTAAAAATCGCACAGTGTAAGTCTCTCTCTCCCCGCCCATAGCGAGGGAACATGATTGTGGGCAGTATGTTGTTAATGCAATCACACTCACCATACTTGACACTTGCAGATCTCAAATACGACAAGCGCTCAAGAAGAAAGCCTTTGAGGATGCTGGCATACCGGCTAAACAAGTGCCCGTGCAGCAGGTGCAGCATGTCATTCAAACAGTCCAGCAGCTGCCAATTGTTCAGCAACAGCACGTATTCAAGTCACACATCATACAACAGCAGCAACAGCAACAGCAACAACCGCAGCAGCAGCAGACGAAGCAAATTATACTGCAGCCACAGACGACGACAACAACCGTGACAATTAAACAGTTTCAGCAAATGCAACAGCAAAAAGCTGCTGCCTTGGCTGCGGCACAAGCAGCTGCCGCAGCGGCAGCAGCGGCCAATACGCCGACCATCACAGAGAACATCATTATACAACAGCCCACATCAACGACGGCGGTAACGGTGCAGCAACCGCAACAGCAGCAGCAACATCAACAAACTCACGCTGTTGTGGCAACATCTGCGACACAGCAGCAGCAGATTATTGTGCCTGCCACAACAACAGTATTGTCATCCAGTTGCCCAGTAACAGTTGGAACCGTTGTGGTCGCCGATGACGTTGTGAGCACCACATCGAATCCATCATCGGCATCAACGACAAGTGCGGGCCTTAAGTGTGGACCGGATGTCTCAATGACATTAAACCGGATCAATGTCCAGGAGAATGAGGTCGACGTCGAGGAGTGCCTGCCCGCCGAGGTTGTTAAGCTGGATTTCGTTAGCGAGGAGGTAGCGGGGTGAAATTTGCTTCCAGCTAATGGTGAAGCGTCGCCCGATCTGGTCGAGGACTTTTATTACTAGTTATAATGTTATACCAGCTGCAGAATTACACCACATTAAAGTAAACTCTTTATATTTTAGACCAACCTGGCCTAAACTGTTGAGCGTTGTCAAATATTTGATATACATTAAATACCCCGAAATTGTAATTTAAAGACAAATTGTAAAGTGCAAGTAACATTTTATCTGACGCGCATTGGCTCAGTCAGTTTTCTTATTTGATGAGATGATGAGATGCAACCATTTAGTTAATAAACGCGTTTGCCTCACCTAGATCTAAATTTAAGACGAGATTCAATAGTGCAAAGTACATAAAAATCGTGTAAGTTGAAAATTAATAAAAGAGCATAATTTTAGCTTTGGTTTGTTTTCTTTTATATTGTGGGAATATTGTAACAAAATGCCAAACTTAATCACACTGACAGTTCTAAAAACAAAATACAAATAATCTATTTCAAACTAATCTCCATAATTTATTCCGTTGGAGTATTTTTTTGAATGCCAATTTTGCATACGCTTGATATGCTGTTCAAAATTAGATATTCCTGTTATAAATTTTTAAAAATGTGTACGACACATAAATAGTCTGTAAATAGTATTTTTCACGGCACTAATTTTGGAATGTTTTGAAACAACAAGTGGTAGATAATTCACGCTTCAGTTTTGATATTTGTCATAAAATACATTACAATTTACTTGTTAACAGCATACCATATCTAACAGTGCAATAAGAATGCATGAAATGTGGCATATTAGTTTGAGAATTTATATTTTATGTAAACTAAATCAAAAATGTTATAAATTTATGCAATAACAGAAGTTATTAATTTAACGATTTTTATCTTATGTACATATTCCTACTAGATTTGGTTCAAAGCGTAGATTATGACGTCACAAGTTATAGCGACGCCAGCATGGGAGTTCAACGAACGAACAAACAGTAGTTCTTTCGTTCACTTTGGTGGAACGAATCTGAGTCGAAATTTATAAACAAGTCGCAATTGTATCAAACTGCTCGAAAGAAAGTACATAATGAGAATAGGGATTCTACTAATAATATGCATGAATATTATTGGATCGCTGGCATACAGACCAGTGGTTATACTCCATGGCGTGCTCTCGGGTGCTGAATCAATGACGCTTTTAGTGCGGCAAATTGAAAAGGTATTTATGTATAAGTAAATTTGTGGTCCGTCCTTTGTTATTGTTTATTTTAACAATGACGAGTTCAAAGTCAAACTGAAACACTTCCTGAATTTTGATTTTAGCTGCATCCCGGTACAGTTGTGTACAATTGTGATAAGTTCAGTGGATGGTACAGCCTGGAGAGCGCCTGGTGGCAAGTTGAACAGATCAGGGACTACATAGGTAAGTATATATATATTTAGTTTTAATTACACAATCGTTTAATAACCTTTGCTGCTATAGATCGAATTGGAAAACTTCATCCGGATGGCATAATTGTACTAGGTGAGTTTTATTTTGAATAGTTTTCATGGTCAGCTGAGATTATACCTTTGTTTGTCCATTTACAGGGTATTCTCAAGGAGGACTCTTGGCAAGGGCGGCGATACAAAGTCTACCCAATCACAATGTGAAAACCTTTATATCGTTATCATCACCACAAGCTGGTCAATACGGAAGTAGGTGCAACATCTGTTAATTCATACAATTTTAAATTTCAATTCCTTTTCACAGCAAGTTTCCTGCATTTGATATTTCCGGATCTTGCGGCAAAGACAGCCTTCGAGCTATTCTATTCCAATGTGGGTCAGCACACATCCATAGGTGGCTACTGGAACGACCCGCATAAGCAAGAATTGTACATGAAATATAGTGAATTCTTGCCGTTAATTAACAATGAAAAGATCAGCTCTAACTCAACATCCTTCAAAAAGGGAATGGAACGCCTCGACAAGCTAGTCCTTATCGGTGGACCCAACGATGGCGTCATTACGCCTTGGCAGTCCAGGTACTTAAGATTCCCATTGCTTATACTGTATTTCAAACATTGTATTTATGTGCCCTCTCCAGTCATTTCAGTTACTTCAATGAATCACTGGATGTGGTTCCGTTTTATAAGCGAAAAATATTCATGGATGACTCGATCGGACTTAAAAAGTTGCTGGAAGCAAATAAACTTATAATCATTGTTAAGCCACATGTTCATCATCTTTCGTGGCACACGAACCGTAAAGTCATCAATCAAGTTATAATGCCGTACTTGGATTAAAATAGGGAAATATGGGACTGAGGCGAGTTGGAGGCTGTGATTGGAATGATGGAATATTCATTTTTGAACTGATAAGTACACATATACGCTGTGTACATAGCTAATAATTATCTGAGCTTTTAAATAATGCTCATATTTATAAAGGTTTGATTTATACGTGATTTTTCTGTATGCAAGTAGGGCAAATATTTGTATGCTATAATCGAAATAAAAATAATATACTCGGGGAATGCCAAAAATATTTTCTAAATACTATATTTTTCTATTTTTATATTCAGGTTAATTATTCAAATAAATTATTTATATAATTGTCCGATATGCTGATAAGATATCGATACATGTAGTTGATAACATAAGCTATCGACAGCGCTGCCAGACATATTACAGTGCAGCTGATTTTTGATTTATCGATACCACAAAAGACCCGCGTATTAATTGTGAAATTCCTTCTCTGTTGAACAAAAGTGTTTTTGATAAACTTGTGTATAATTGGCAGATAAATAGTGCTAAGCAAATATGGCAGAAGGCGACACAGCTGAACAGGATGCCGAGAATGTTATACGCATCATGGTGGCCACAGACAATCATCTGGGTTACGCCGAAAAGGACGCGGTGCGCGGCGAGGACAGTTTCACGGCATTCGAGGAAATTTTGGAGATGGCTGTAGCCGAGGATGTGGACATGATCCTGCTAGGCGGTGATTTGTTTCACGATGCCCAGCCCAGCCAAAACGCCATGCACAAGTGAGTGGAAGTGAGACAATCACATTTCAATTGGAATTGAAATTTGAATTTTTGTTGCAGATGCATCGAATTGTTGAGGCGTTATACATTTGGGGACAAGCCAGTGTCCCTGGAGATTCTGAGTGATCAGGCGGCTTCTTTTCACAACTCTGTCAATCAATCGGTGAACTATGAGGATCCCAATCTGAACATTGCCATACCCGTCTTCTCCATACACGGCAATCATGATGATCCAAGTGGCTTTGGTCGCCTGAGCTGCTTGGATTTGTTGAGCGCTACAGGTCTGGTCAACTACTTTGGCCGCTGGACAGATCTCACCAGAGTGGAGATTAGCCCCATTTTGATACGCAAGGGCGAAAGCAAACTGGGATTATACGGCCTCAGCCACATACACGACGCCCGCTTGGCGCGTTTGTTTAAGGAATATCAAGTGATGATCAATGCACCCAACGAGTCCGATGAGGAGTGGTTCCATCTGATGGTCGTTCACCAGAATCGCGCCGAAAATCGTGGACCCAAAAACTTTATTCCCGAGGAGGCGTTGCCTTCGTTTATGCATTTGATTATCTGGGGTCACGAGCACGATTGTCGCATTGATCCCGAGTTGAATGTGTTGCGGGACTTCTATGTCTCCCAGCCCGGCTCATCGGTGGCCACCTCTCTGTCCGAGGGCGAAGCCAAGAAGAAGCACGTCGGTCTTCTGGAGATATACAAGACAAAGTTTCACCTTAAGCCTCTGCCTCTGCAGTCGGTGCGTCCATTTGTCTTTGATTCTATTAACCTGGAGGAATGCGTAGACAAGCTCAACCTAGGCGAGGGCGATGCCTCTACGAAGGTGTACAATTTTGCCCTTGAGCGCGTGGAAGCAATGATTCAGCAAGCCAAGACGATGCTAACGGGTCACCCAAAGCAGCCAACGTTGCCATTGATCCGCCTGCGTCTTCTGTTTTCAGAGGAGTCGCACATGTTCAACACCGTTCGATTTGGCCAAATGTTTCTCACGCGAGTGGCGAATCCCGCTGACATGGTTAAGTTTGACAAGCTGAAAAAGTTCAGGGGCAAGTCTGAAAAGACCAGCGTCGACAAGGAAGCGATGCAACGAGCTATGGTAAATAGAAATATACCCTGTAACTCCAGTCAGTACTAATGGGTTCTTTTCTAGCAAGTGGACAACACGACGCGTGTTGAGCAATTGGTCAACAGCTATTTCGAGCAAGCCAATAATCCGCTTAAACTGATGCACTCCAAGGCATTGGCTCAGATCACCTATCGTATGGTGGAACATGGTGATAACGGTGCAGCTCAAGATATCTATGGGTTGGTTTATTCTCCTGCCAAACTTCCATCCACTAAACTCCCAAAACCAATTGCAGCTTTTATAGCAAGAAGGCTATCGAGCATTTGATGGAAGCACTCCCTGATGATGACAACATTGACGAAGAACTGGCTAAATTTCGACTCAGCCACCGCGTCGATGATCTGCTAAAAGAGATGGACTCTTCCGGATTTAAGGAAAAAGCATCTGCAGATGAAAATGGCACATCACTGAATATTGAGCCTAAAAGCTCAATGTCATCAGGTGAAGAGACGACCAGTCGCGGCGCTGGGGAAGCAACAGTCGCACGTGGTCGTGGTCGTGGACGAGGAAGAGGACGAGCTGCAGCAAACAGTGCCACGACTAGAAACACAACCAGTCGCTCAACCGTAAGCTGTTTTTGCACTTTCCATTGCATTGATTTTCATCCCCTTCTCCTTCATCCTCTGCAGAGTTCGCCGGACAGGCAGCAAACGCTTTTGAGCGCCGTCAAAAGTGGACACAAAACCAACCCAAAAACATATGTCATCTCTGATGATGATTCCGATTAACTTTATGCTTTAGAAGCGCATTAACATTCCTTTTAAATATTTTTGTTTTGTTTAAAGCTATCCAATTGCCCCTAGTAAACTCTTAATCTTTTTAACAGATTCAAGTAAGTCTTTTGAAAAGACTGTTTAATCTATATAACTTGATACTTCGATTTAAATTGAAATATGTGAACAGATCTGTTTTAAATTCAGGCTGTTATTTAAAACTGAGTTTGTAAACTTTAATCTGATTCAAATTCAAAAAACAACGACTGGCAGTTCAGATAGCTTGCTTTGTGTACTTGATTCATATGTTCCACCTCAACTTTGCTAAGAAAAAGGTTCAATATTTATATTAACTCATATAAGGATAAATTCCAAGTAATAAGAAAGTATTTCTGCGAATCAGATATAAAGACAAAGAGTAAAAATTGTTAATGTTACACTTCGTTAAAGAGATTAAAAAAGTGAAGAGAAACTTGTTTCCAGTTTTAATTGCTTTTCCAATTGCTTTAGGACATTAAAACAAATGGATTTGAACACTTAATACTTTGTTTATTATGCTGTGAAGTAACCAGAAGAATATTTTGGGTGGTGCTAAGTATGGTGCACCATTATTTGTCTAAAATTTACACTAAAGCTTATGAGCTACGATAAATGTTGGGCGCCAGTCTGGACACGCAATGGAGTCAAGGCTCGATTCGGCTTGGGTTTCTTTGGTAGTCTAGCTGCATCTGCTTCGGACACACACATATACAAACACACGCGCTCACGCACACGCACACGCAACTTGGACAAGAGACAGAGGTCAGGAGAGTCCCCTTCTACTGCTGATGGTACTCGTAGTAGTAGCGATACGGATCCACGGAGGAGCTACCGCCGGCGGCTGTGACGCCCACGCTGGGATTTGTTTTCGAGACGGGTCTGATGACGTATGTGTTGCGTCTGAAAGGTGAGTTTGAAAATGTGCAAATTTATATTAAATAAAATAATAATTTTTATACTATAAGCAAGAATTTAAAATTGATAAGAAGTGTCTTTATTAGTTAATTTTTTAAAAACTGTCGAAATTAAAAGTAGAAAGAATTTATTAAGTTTGGTCTAATGAAAATGTTTTTTTTTAAATTGTATATAATTTTTATTTAACGAAATATAAAAATAACTAAAAAAATGATCTTTCACTGTTAAGTTTGTCCAATGAAAATGTTTTATTTTTATGCAAGTTTTGTTTTATTTACATAAAGTTAAACAAAAAACTGAGCTCTCACCTGTTGTGCTCCCCGGCGTGCACCTGGAAGCTGGTCTCCTCGCTGTGGTCGTGCGAGAAGAGCTTCTTCAGAGCAATGATCCCGGCTATGGTCAAGGCCACTTTGCTGATCACCAGCGCCTTGCCGGCAATGGCAGCCAATGCCTTCAGGCCCAGCGGCCCAGCGATGCCCATGGCGGTTAACAGGGCGGCAATCACATACTTGATGTGTCCGCCATCCTTCTGCTTCTTCTTCTTGTGCTCGTGGCCACGACCCACTGAGTGATCCCCGTCGAGGCCCAGGCCCAGGTCCATGTCGAACTTCAGCGCATGCGTGCGCATCAGTTTGTCGGCCTTGGAGAGGAGGGCGCGATCGAGGGGCGCCAGACTGCCAAACTGCCTGGCATCCGTCAGGGTGCCAATGATGCTATCGGAGTCGCTTTGGTTCTGCTTCTCCAGCACCAGGCCGTCCGCGATCTTAATTGAATCCTGATCCAGGGCACGGGTCAATGCATGCAACGCCTTCTGCTTGAGGCAGCCAATGAAATCGTTCCTCTCCTGGCAATCGTCGTAGACGCGTCGCACCAGCGCCAACTCCGGGCCCAGTCCCCAATCACTGCTGCCAGCTGGACTGGCGGTTGACTCGGCGATGCTGTGCCGGCGTCGTCGTTGCATTTGACTCGCGGCACCCTCCACGCCTGCTCCGATGCTGGCGGCGCACGCCAGGAGCAGCAGCCACTTGAGACGCGACATTCTGTATATGTATATGTTTATATATGTATGTGTGTATATTCCGATGATAATCCACAATCCAAACGCCAGCGATCTTCGGATGCTACTGCAGCGAAATCGCTGTTCGCTCCTCGCTTTTATAAATTGCGATCTTTGGATGGCCACAATCTGCGAATCACTCGGATGGAAAGAATTGGCGTGCACCAATGAGATGCGTCTGCAGAATGGAAAAGGGGACTGCCAGTTGCAACAGAGGCTGCCACTAAAGTTGGCTAATTAAAATTAGCCATATTTTGGCCTTTTCTTTATGGCTCTGACATGTTTTCATTATCAACTCACCCATGGCTGGGATGCTGCTGCTCAACCAATCGCCCCGCTTGTAGTCGGGCTGCTGCACTGCCTCGGGCGGTGCCTTGGACTCCCAGCGAACATCCATTAATAACACTTTTCAATTTCTTCTGCAATTTATACCCTGCACACACATTGGGGATGTCGATGAAAATCAAGTCATCTCGGATATTATGAAATATGTTTAATTCTTAATAAATAAATGAAATAAAAATTATATTTTACAGGGTATATGCTAGTCGCGTACTCATGATTAAAGCATTTTTATATTATTAAAAGCTTTAAAATTCTATGGATTTCATTTGAATTGACTTTAAAAACATGTATCTATGGCACGCTCCGTATTTCCAGCCCATATTTATTATGGTTCGATTTGGAAAATATTTTTTAAAATTATTCGTATATTCATAATAATTTTAAAAATGTTCTTTAAATTTCAGAAATATCTTTAAGCTTGCTTAGGAATTATTCACAATGCTTGCATTTAATATATATTATATATTTTACAATGTTTAAAAACTAGTTCCAATTTGTAGATTTGCTGTATGAAATTAGATTAGTAGAACTATTCCATTCAAGCAAATTGCTAGCCATGGCTAACAGCGAGGTGGTCTAGAGTGGCCCACAAATCAAAACGGTAATTATTAAAGAAGAAAAACATAGATGGGTATAACTACATATCCAAATACATATATGTATGTACAAACACTGTGAATTTCTATGGAGGTGTAATGCCCCCCAACAAGAGCATTTAATGCATTTTTATGATGCGTGTCATACAGTGATTAAGTCTGCCACAGTTGGAGCCGCTGTTCAAGCTGGAGTGGGTATTGGCCCCCCCATTCAAACTCATTCCTTTCCATTCGGATTGATGCTCCTCAGGTATAAATTGATTAGGCGGACGGCTGATTTTATTTTTTTACCCAACTCTCTGTGAGTCGGCTGCACATTTGGTGCACTGGCCCACTGGGTGAAATTGAGTTGAATACAGTTGAGAAAATTTTCTTTTCGCTTTTCATGCATGAAAAACTATCGCCTGAGCCTTGATAAAAGCGGATTTGAGGCAGAGGCAGAAGAGTGCAGCTTCTTGGTTCTTCTGTTGACAGATTTCTTGCTGTTACTGTGATGAAAAGTGCTGGCGACACTTTCGACTCCAAACAATAGACAGATTTCTAATTGTTTTCACTGGCTCCAGATGGGAAAGTATTTAGATGCGAGTCTATTTATTATATTTGAGTCAAGTGGCTTAGATTTCTCTTTTACAATCTATGGGACTTTAACAAAAGTATTCTGATGGTTCTATAAAATCTTGAATATTTTTGATTTTGTTGCTTATTATTTAATTTTTCAAAAGTTTTATTTTTGAATTTAACTGTTGATTTACTATGCGAAATCTAGCTATTTATTCAATCTTAAATTTCTTTATCAGCAATTCATGTTTTTGGTGCTCACAGATTCGTCCAAAGTCAATCATATATCTGTGTCAAAACGACATTCAAGTTGTATAAATAGTCATAGACTGCTAAGTACATAGCATACCATATACAATATCTGTATATAGTATGTGAGTATTGACTATATACTTATGGGAGTAGACATCAACTCATGTGGCTGCCACACGACACGCACACACGAAATCCTGTGCTCAAGAGGGCGTAAATAATTTAATACATCAAGAAAATTGGAAATGAAAGTTTCTTTGTTTTGGCTTGGCCGCAGATAACTTTTAGTTTCAATACTGGCCCAGAGGGGAGGGATGGGAAAACAATTGTGCGATTTATTTGCACATTTAACGAGTGTGGAGCTGCTTCATCTTCTTCTTCTGCTTCAGCTTCTTCATCCACATCCACATCACCATCATCATTGTGCTCTTATCGTCAATAATCATCATATGCTCAAATTTTTGGTCGCTTAATTGGAAAATTGTTGTTGTTTCCACTCTGTTCTGTGGCTGCGGAGTGAACATTACGGCTGAGCGATTGAAAGATTGGATAGCTGGATGATTGGATGATTGGTTGCTCATCCGAAAGACAGAGACAGACACTGACACAGAGCGTTAGAGAGAGAAAGAGAGGGGAACATGTGTGTGAGTGCGTTTGATTGATGACTCTTACAGGCATCAATTTGTGGCATTGTTGCAATAATATTTGCCATTTGCCAAGTGGTCAAAGCTGTTCCATATCTAATAATGGGATTTGGGAGTGTCTTGGGGGCAGCACCGAGCTCAGCTCTGTCTGCGATTGCGCAAACTTTGAGGTTGAGGGTTGAATATCATTTCATATTTCGTCATATTTCATAACATGCTTTCCCCGTCATGCAAATTGTGGGCGTACACTAACAAAAATCCTCTTCAAAATGGCGCGCCAGCCCTTTGAAGTTGCCAAGGGGGTGGCTGCTTTCACCTGCAGCGCGCACTTGGAAGTCGGAGAACGGAAAACGGAAAATGGGTTTATCAAAAGAAGTCGAAACCACAAAGAAAATCTCAGCAGCAGTTTGCCAGCTACATATCAAATCATCAAACCCGTATCTCGTACCTGCGTCATGTTTGCACCTTTCCATCGGTAAATATATATACATATATATTTTATATGTATCTGTGACTGAGTATATAGACAAAGAAAGAAACGAAAATGCCGCAGACGACTTTGTTCTATCTCTTTAGCTGCGGTTCGTTCGTTCGGTTCGCTGTCTCCCATTTTCTCAACTTCCCAAAAAACTGCTGGCAAAACTTTTCACATTTTAAATTTGTTGGCTTTCAACTAGCTTGGGCTAAGATTTTTTCGCCTCAGCCACGCCCTTACAACGCCCCCTTTTCTCCCTGTTCTTTTTTCCTGTTACAGTTAAGTCGGGGGTAGTTATATTTACTTAGTACTAAGTACCTACACTGCAAAAAAGCTAGAGCTAATTCATGATTGCAGGGCACATTTGAAGCTGAGCAAGTTTAAAACATATGAATTTGTATAAAATGCGTTGCATACATTTAGGTGCCAACTTTTATTCCATTGCTATATTAATTAAAAATCATCCTAAAAGTATGCTTTAGATTTTCTCAGAAAATACTGCGCTACTTCCACCAAAGAAAATAATTGTGTATGTTGTGTTATATTAATATTACTTATATTATATTATGTTGTTATATTATTATTAGAATATATTAAACAGTAAATCTTTTCTGACACAAAAATAATTGTGAGTGGGTAGCACTGAGAATAAATACCGCAAAATGCAAATACTTTCCCATATATTTTAAAGGTGTTTCATTTTTGTGGCTGCCAACTGATGGAGTGACTATCAAATATGGGTTCAGTAAGGACTTCAGGGGGCGCCATCTTCACCCCCCCGGCAAGGCCACTTTGCAGCAAGTTGCAGTTGAAACTTTTGAGTGGCATCTGCGGTTTGTGTTCGGCTTTGCTTGCAGTTGGCAACGGCATTGGCATCAAATTTGCATTTGACCAGGCGACAGGTGGCACATTCCAACAGTGCTTCGATTACCTATAGACTATATATACTATATATAATCCCTATATATTTAGTATGTGCCATTGTCATTATAAGTCGACTGCAACAATATTTGGTTTGGGTTTTGGGGTAGAATAAATTGTTGCAAACACAAACAGAAATATAATTTTTGTTGCCACACACACAGACAGACAGATAGACAGACAGGGGCATATATGGGTATATATGTATTTGTGTATATAGTAAGGTATTTATGGCATGCCGGCACGTACGCGATATATTGCAACCCAATCGAGGGGCAGGAGATGGGGGGAGAGGGGAGTGGGAACTGGAGGTTGGCAACGCTTTTATTTATTTGCTAAACTTCGTTTATATCGCACAAGGACCAAAAAGGAAACACAACGCAGGGAACGACGCCATGTTGAATGGTCTTCGGGCATGGGTTTTAGATCTGGCTATGGATCTGTGTCTGAGGGTTGCCTCTATGGGGTTGGGAGGGGGGGGAGGCGATGGGGGGAAGTTCTCATAAAACCGTTGCACAGAGTAAAAGAGCCCAAGCACCCAGTCAAGTTGCGGCAGAGTCGTGTACTCTCTGTTTTGTGTGTTTGTTATGCTTGTCAAGCAGTTTGCAGGAAAGTGGGTGGGAAGGGAAAAGTGGGAACAGGGGGGGACTACAGAACTGGGATGTCTAACGATATTTCGATTTTGATCTCTTTGGGTGTTATCGTTAAATGTTTGCTCAAAGGGCGGAGAGACGCTTACAATGTGCCATGTTGATTATGGTTTCAATTTTGGTATTTACATTTCATTTTCATTTGACTTGAGGCCCATAAAAACCAGTAATGCTGACTAGACACATAGTATCTTCAATGCGCCTTCGATGTTACCCTGTTCACTGCTCTTCTATCACTTGCAGCAATTTTCTGGTCATCTGTGTGACTTTTAAATTGGCCTCCCAAATGTGTCAAGATCATTATTATACTTGCGATGATTCCACGAACGCCAGAACTAAAGCCTTCTCCTGCCTTGGCTTAATGCCAAATTAAAATGACGCCGCTCCTCATTCTTGGCACACGAGCACACATATCTTGACCGCTTTTGACAAGGGTTCTACCTGTTGGCCCAAACTGCTGCCCAACTGCTCGTCACATGTCATAATTATAGCTGCAGCAGGATCTCGCTTCCTTCCTTCCTTCCATTCCGATTGCCTACCCTCTTCCCTCTCTGCCCTTTCGTCATATAATTGGCCAAAAACATCGCCGGAGGCTGATCAAGTCTAGACGAAAAAAGTCAGATTTTGAATGTTTTGACAGTTGGCACTTGATTGACTTAGAACGTTGGTAGAAAGTAAATCTCACTGCGGAGCACATAATCAGCAACCTTAAAAAAGCTTGTATCAGCTTTTTTGGAATTAGTCAATAATTTTAGAAGATACGACATATGTTTATATCTATTATTATTAGTTTAAATTTATAAAATAATAAAGCTAACATGTGTTTATGGAATCTGTTTACGATATTATAATACTGTCGAACTATTTTAAAAAATTAATATGTAATAACTTCTGTTTTTCGATAATAATTGATTTCATTCGACATTTCTTACATATTAAAATAAAATTGAAATTAATAGAAAATTATCTAAAATTAAAAAATTAATTTATGACAGTCTTTAAAAATGCTATTAAATAGAATTGCATAGAATCTTTTTGGTGTTAACAAAACTTAACAATAAGATCAGATTTTTAGCGCAGATTCCGCCTTTAGGATGAAATCAAAAATATTTACCCGACAGTTAAGGATTTATTAATATCGTATAAACTAATATTTTATGATTTTACAACAATTATGGTTAGCAATAATGACAAGAAGCAGGCAAAACAAACCGTTATTGGTCATAAAAAATCAATTAGGCCAAAAGCCGACTGCCACAAAGGATGAACAGATGAGCCGATCTATGCATGAGAAAGAGAAACAGTGGAAGAGAGAGAGAGTGAGAGAGTGAGAGCGGCAGTCTTGAGATAAACTTCGAAGGAGGAACAGAAGTGGGAGACGAGGGAAAAGGGGGAAAGGGGAAGGGGGAATTGAAGGTGTTTTGCCGATGTTCGTTGTGTGATTTATATGGCTTTTAGGATATTTTATTAAAATGCATATTCGTTGCTCGAATGTCATTTGGTGGACGGTCGACGGTCGGCGAATGTTTATGATTTTCATAAGGTCCGCAGCCATTGGTTGCATTTGCATTTGCATTTTGCAGTTGCAACACTTCTGACCACATCGGCTACCACATCGTCGTGACGTTGTCTGCTGCCTGTTGCTTGTTGCCTGTTGCCTGTTGCCCCAACAGCCGTTGTACGTCATAAATTGTCACCGAGAGTGGCGAGTTGGAAGAGTGTCGAGTGGAGCAGACTGGACACTGAGCTGCGATCGGGGGCCAGGTCAGGTGAAGATACTGTATCTGATCGTTGCGCCCGCTGCGGGTCGTAAACAAGCGATGCGTGTGCTCTCGATGTGCGATGTGGAGCGCAGTCCCTGGCCAAGACGACTTCTTTTATTTCGCTTGTTTTCCTTTACTTTACTTTTTTTGTTTTTATTTATTTTTTTGCGAGTTTAATTAAAGCAGTTTGCTTGTCTTTAGTTTTGTATCTGCAACAGTAACAGTAACAACAACAACAACGAGAATGACGGAGTCGACGACGTTTGGGGCTTAGTTCGGGATTCGTTTATCGGTTTATTTAAATTTCGTTTTGGGGTTCGTATTTATGTCCATAATCAGCACATGGAATCCCGTTAAATCGCCTCATAAGGCACTTCGCCATTTTGGTACGCTTATCGGCAAAGGCGGCAGCTGCCACGCCCACTCCGCTCAAGGGCCTGAGTTTTATTGTGGCGCACTGAAATTGGATTTGTATCAAAATACACAAACACACACATATAAATACAGTCATATATAGGTTTTGTTTGTATGTATTTCAGTTTATGGCAACTCATATCTGACAGATATAAAAGCTCACACAACAAGACGCCGCCATTTTGTATGTGTATATCTGTGTGAGTGTGAGTGTGTGTGTGTTAACGAATGACGACAACGACAACGAAGAAAAATGATAATAAAATAACGCAAATATGGCAGAAGGAAATGCTCGTTATGCGAGGATTTTCTTTTTATTTTATGTATTTGCCACATAAGCAGCTTAAGTGGCAACACACACACCCACACACACACACAAACACTGACAGAGATAAGGAGAGAGAGATAGATAGATATGTTGTATATAGCCATATAAGAACGAAAGGATCAGGCATAATGCTGACTACAAGGATTGTGCCGTTTGTGCCGCATGTGCCATAATTTGCAGCCAAGTGCCAGCAGAGCAGTCAACACACATAGACACATACACACACACACACACACTGGCACAAACATACAGACAATCACAACAAGGATACAATTTTTTGGTTGTCTTTCAGCCTTGGATTTTCGTTCCACGTTTGCGAAATGGCAAATGGGAAGAATAGGGAACGAGGAAATGGGGAATCGAGAAATGGAGAAATGGGGAAATGGATCTGGAGGCATATGGAAAAATGGGTGCATGCCATAAAAACAATAGCGCACATAAATTCTGCACAAATATATATGTGTATAAAGTATGCAAAAAGGCATAAAACGAACAAAGAAGCCAACAATCCGTTGGCTCAAATGGAATGGGAATTGGGTGCTGCCAACTTCCAACTGCCAACTGGGGCCGTTGCATACAAAAATGAGCTGGCAAACACAAATACAGACACAGTCACACATATATACACTCGTAGTCATTCTGAAAATGGTTACGAAAAATCGTAAAACATGAAGAAGAGTCTGAAAAGTCGCAAACGATTTTTGTTTGTGTTTTTCTTTATTCTTTTTCTTTTTGTTCTGATTTCGTTGGAATTTTAACGAGGCACAACAAGCAAATGCACGTATGTGTGAGTGTGTGTGTGTAATGGGTATACATGTATGTGTATAAATTATATTATATTTACTTGTATTTAAGTGGGAGCTTTGGTTAACGCTTGCTAAGACTTCAATCATAATCAGAACTTAACAATTTTATTTAAAAAAGGTTTGAAAATTCATATAAAATATCATTACACAATAAAAATAGGTAAATAATTTATTGAATTCTTAAGAGTATTTACTTCGTTAAGTGCGAATAAATTATAAATTAAATTGAAATAAGATTCTAAAAAAAAAATTTTGTCAATGACTTAATTTATTTTTTTGATTATTGCACTAGTCACAACATAATACAGTTGATTTTATCACTAAGCAAACAATACATAGAGACGTCAAACAGGTATTTTAGTGGTTTCACTTGTTTGCTTAGTGATTTTATCTTATGATTGGTATTACAATTATTTTTAAATTACTTTTAATTAATTTTAACAAATCGATTTTAATTTTTAATAACTACAATTTGAATATTACTTGCTATTGAAATTTGTATATAAGATTGTTTAGGTGAATAGAAAGTTTGGTTTTAAAAATGGGTGCGCTTCTAATTGTCTTTAGGTAAAGTGGAATATTGTTCCAAAGGCGAATAGCATGAACAAATAAATGTTTTACTAACGATGAGAGACTTCTTCTAATTGCTGTGATATTGTTTGTTCGTCGTGAGGTAGAAATATTAAGTAATTCATATAAGTAATTAGTTTCTCTTGTGGTAATTATTTTAATATTAATTATTTCCAGAATTTTAAAATTTAATTTAGCTCCTGATTCTTTACGAGTCTTAAGAATGATTTTAATCATTTTAAATCTATGTATATAAGTCTAAAGATATTTATCATTATCATTATAAGGGTTGCTTCTTTTATCATTTGTCTAAGCATAGTCTTTTTCATTAGTTCAAAGTACACCTTATCTTTAAAAACATGTTATAGTGGAGTCTCAACTTTCCTTGCACTTGGTACAATATAAGTATAATGACTTCAATTACAATTATTGCCGAGCGCTAAGAGCAGTGTGTGGAAGAACATCTGATATCGCTGGATATCAATCTTCTGCGAGGACTCGAATCACTTGACGAGGAGGTGGGAGATCGGAACGAATGCGGAGAGTGCCAGAGGCCTTTCACGCTTCTCTCTTCACGGGGTCACAGATGTTTGTATTTGTGCACATCAGCGCTACCAGTAATTGGACATCGGTTCAAGTGGACAAGTGGGCAGGGCAGGTCCAATGCCCTCTTACTCTCTGAACTCTCACCCTTGAACAATACGGTATATTTTCGACACAAGTAATTGTGATTTTCCGTGTTTTTCTGTTTGATTTTCCATTGCTGCAGTTGATGATTTTTCCATCAATGGTCACTACAAAATTGCGTGAAAATATTCGAGTGACAAGGAGAGAGGGGGAAGAGGGGAAGAGGGTGCGGGTAGTGAATGAATTTGTCGTTTTGGTGCGTCAGAAATTTATGCTTTTTAGTTTATTGCCTTTTGGCCGAGTTGGGGGCCGGTTGTGACGGTGGGGGAGGGTTTTGCTCTACAGTTTTATGAGTCGAGTTCGGGACCTCATGTGCTGGCGATTCCCGGTCAAGTCGACGTGTAATTGGGAATTTATTAGTCGCTGGAGACTCATTTACATTTTTCTTGACGGGTACAGGACAGAGAGTCGAGAGGGGACGGCTCTGCGGGGGTTGAGACGGACTATTTTGATGGCCGGCGAAGGCAGCTGAACATTTGAACAGCCGAAAAGCTGCAAAACAATACAGTCAAAGTAATTATTAGCAGTTGTTTAATTTATTACTAGGCAATTTTGATTTGTGGCCACGTCCACACTGAGGAGAAGGAAACAAATGGATGCGTAATCTCAATATTGGCAAGTAATGGGAACTCTGTGTACAAGTTTCATTGTTTCATAAACAGAATCTTAAAAATGTAACCCTTGAAATATAAACAATGAAGGTTCAATTAGGAAATATTAAGAATCTTCATAAAATAATTTTTACTTTAAGCTCCTACTAATAAAAGTGGAAATTTATTAGTAATAACAAAAATTGAAAATAAAATTTATTCAATTTATTTTGTGTATGAAATTAAATATATTTTTTTTTTATTTCTTTTTCCGTATATTTTTACAAAATAACTTTACTTTCTGACAGATTTTACAGTACTTTTTGAAGCCCCCCAGAAGTATGCTTTAGGCTGTGAAAATCGTATAACCTTCTCCCTCCAGTTCTGGCAGCATCTTAATCTCATTATGTGGATGGATTTTGTGGGTCTCGAGTCGATGTTTGGTATTTAAAATACATAAAAATTAAACGAAACCAGCAACGTCACCAATTTCCGGCAATTATTTCGACTGTCGGTCGATTTAATTTATTCGTTGCTCAAAATTAAAACGAAGCGAAAACAAAGAAATCCCCTTGTCCAAATCGCGACGTTGTAAATAGGCGCAGCCCAGCCCCAAAAACCAAACCAACGCAAACCATACTGAGCTCCCCATTTCCCATTTTCCCACTTTCCACTTCCCGCTCCCGATTTCGCATTCTCCATCCAAGGGTCACCCCATGTTGTGTTTGTTAGCGTGATTTTTCATTCCAAGCGCAATTGGTTTTCAATTCATGGCCATGTAATCCCCAGCTCCGTGGGATATTTCAGGGATTTATGTTGTTTTTTTTCCAGCATTTACTTTTTTTTATATTTTTTTTTGCCGTTGTCATTCCTAGGGCTATCGAGGAAGTGGGCTGGGAATGGATCCCTGTCTGGATGGGAATCCTCTGCATATTATTAGCGAGCACCGCGTGACTTCGAGTTGAATTTTTAATCAAATGCACATAATTGCCAAAATAAATCAATCAATTTGGCTTCGTTGCTCCCAAATTAGAAGTGACAGTCGAACAGACCCCCCGTCTCTTCCCTCCCACTCTCCCCTCTCAGGGCCCCGTAGGTGCTACGCATAAATTACAAAAAGGATCTACAATCCTCCGACGATTTTTAATAAGCACAAAAGGCAACTGACATTGGACTTAGTTCCATTTAAGATTCGGTTTACACGTATCATTTGCAGGACTCAGGATAGGTTTGGACTCTGGGGTGGAAGGGCGTCAATGTTGTTAATTCTATGTCTTAAATGAACATAAATATGTGCGATAGCGATCTCTCTCTCTATCTCTGACTTCTCTGCCCCCCTCTCAGCACGTGTATCGCGTCTGTTAATCCCTGAGATATCGCGACATAGACACGCTCCGACTCTCTGACTTTGCGCCCATTATGAAAATGACAAATGGAGCGCAACTGTCCCTCCCCCTTGTAAACAGAAAGGGGTAATGCATCAGGGGGTGGAGGAGATGAGGAGGTGCTCACACAAATCTGGCATCGTTTTTGGTTTCCGCTTTTTCCCGCGCATTATGCGTTGTTGTCTTTTCATTGAGATCAGATCTTTGCGCACGTGCGGGATTACATCGAAAAGGATTAACCTTAAAAGTAACACGAGTGTCATTCTCGACCTCCACTTTCTTTTTTCACACTGTGTGTGAACAAACGAACTGTTGTTGCCCAAAATTGAGAATATTAAATCTTTTCAGAACTCACAACTTAAGAACCGTGGAGACTTTGCAGTCCAGAGAGCTGGAAATATGTGAGATACTTAGTAGGTGGTATTAGATGCGTTTTAAGGTTAAACTAAGAAACAATTCAATACTTCCAAATTGTTGCTACTTGTATTTGTTCATATGTACATCACTCTTAAGATTTTTAGTAATATTTTGTATATATTAGCGAAGATCTCAGAAATCTACTCAGATTGCAACCTTAAAAATATCTGACAGTTCCATATTAAACTGTCACGTTGACAGATCTGTGACATTCCGATATTAAAAAAAAGGACATCGAAATCTTTAACTTGCAACATTTTTTCTACTTATTTTTTTTTATTCATTGAGTTTTTCCTTAAACTTGTAATTAATTGTTTTACATGTATAAAGAACGGGATGAACAAAGATTAAACTGAAGCGAAATTTACTGGAGAATAGAATAGAATAGAATGAAGTATTGATTAATAACTTATAATAACTGTGATCAAGAGAAGTTAATAATCTGATTCTTGACATTAAATTGAAAAATTTAAACAAAAATATATATTTAAATAAATTTTAACTCAATGATTACTCAACGAGATTAACAAAGAATCTAAAAAACCTATTCATAAAAGAATTGTTTGCATTTCCTTAAAAATTCGCATATTAATAAATAAAATTCAGCGTTCTTCTAAGCGATTTATTAACAGCAGTTTCCAGTTATCACCCCCCTTTGGGACTTCACTCCAGGCAATTGCCGCCTTGGCTGACAAATTTGTGTTTAAATTTTAAACCATAATTTGTCGACACGGAAAAGGGCAAACGGTCGGAAGAGGGAACTGAACTGAACGGAACGGAACTGAGCTGAGGACGCAGTTATTAGCCGCAGGGCGGGTGTGGCAAAGGGGTGACTTTGCTGGGGGGTTGTGGCAGTCCGCAATTGAATTTAAAACTGAGAATGAGAAGGAAAAAAAGTGCAAAGTACATTTTTCAAAAGGACAAACAAAACGAAACGAAAAGTGAAACGGAAATGAAAACAAACAATGGAACGAAGGAAAACAAAGTAACCTGAGAAGACAAACCGAGTGACTAGCGAAGTTCAAACGAAAAATGGTTGCCCATGATGAGAATGATGAGGAATAGGATGATGATGATGAGCTGGGAAGGAGGGGGGATTGTAGAGTGGGTTGAGCATAAGCTTGAATGGCTCGAAAGGGGAGTGTGAAAATGAAATAAGTATAAACAAATAGAAGCGCGCAGTGGCAGCTCAATTTGAGCAAAGTCAAACGGGCAGGACTCGAAGGACTGCGAGGACTAAAAAGCAGCTAGAGCTAGAGGGCTTCTCCCGGGGGTGGCAGCTTATTCATTTTTTAAAGTTGTGACATGAATATCTCTTGCAGCGCATATTGTTGCAGTCCGAGCTGTGACGAGGGGTGACTTAGGGGCAGGGGCAGGGGAAGGGAGAGATCCTGTCCACATGTAAATTGAAACAAAATCAGAATTTTATTCGCAGCACAGTCAGCGTGACAGTTGACGCTGTCGCGGATGTGAAAGGACAACAAGGACAATATGTCTTCTTGTCGTTGTCGTTGCATTTCATTTTCATTTCACTTGTTTATCTGATTGTTTTACAGGCTCGTTTTAATGAAGTGAGTGCCACAGACCACAGATGTCCTGCCACTTATCCTCCACCTTCTGCTCCTTCTGCCTCCTCTACTTCGCTCTCTCCTCTCTGCAGGCAACCTTCACCTCATTAAGACGCGACGTTTGTTGGCCAATTGCAGTGTCAGCACGAATCCAATTTCAGTCCACTGACTGTGGCATAAATCACGCCGTTTAATAACTAATAAACGGCACTGTCCGCTTGTCCAAAGGACCCACGGGTCCTTCTCTCCGCCTGCCCTCCAGTTCTCCAAGTGCCAGCTGTCACTTTGGCCCAGCAGACAGCACGAAAAGCGTAACATAATCGCAACTTGGAGAACAGAGTCCATGCCAAGTAAAAAACACCCCAGAGGAATCCATCAGTTTTGTGATTTTCTATTTACATTAAGTCGTCATTTTTATGCTTCGCCCTCTCGAGCAGCTAGTCAGTCCCCGGGGAACTAATTGTCCTCCGTTCGGGGTCCGTTTAAATCGTTGCTAAATTTCTGGGTGGTTGACATTGTCCAAATGGACTTATGGCTGTTTGTTGGAAGTGATTCAGACTGAGATAAATGTCTAAGAATATCTCGTAATAATAAATATGGCAAATAGTTAATAGCTAAAATAATACCAATTAAAACTAACGACAATTTACTTACGCTTTCCAGAGATTGTCAACTGTTTTCTTCTATAATTTTAGTAGCGTTTCAGCATTGAAGAGGACTAGAAATGGAAACAAAAACTGTGAAAAATTCAAAGTAGACAGAGTTCTTATACTAAATCGGACAGATGGGAAGGTGGTAATCGCTTTTTTTTAGCAATAACAAAATTTTCATTTATTTGATAAGTGTGGAGTCCGTACATTCAAAAACTGTAACATAACCAACACAGTTTAAGTATTGTAAAGCAAGACCAAACCTCTTGCCTAACGCAAAGGACTTTCAGGTGGTAATGTATGTTTAAAGTTGTAAAGTATTTTGTAAGTGCCTAAAAGCGTGCAATAAAATATATTTAAAATTTATTGAAATATGTAACGGGTATCCTATAGTCGGGAGCTCGACTATAGCCTTTCCCACTTGATTTTCATATTTTCAATCAAATCGACCCAAAAGTATGCAACACTTTTTTAAAATCAAATATCTATTGAACTAGTCCAATCAGACGTTGCTAAAGATGACTCTCAATAGTGAGCAAAAAGCCAATGTGCCAGAAAGACAAACAGGTTAACAGGTAAATTATTCTAGTCTCAAAGCTGTAGAGCAGGTGGGCATAATTGAAGCCGATTTGGATTCCAACTCCAGCTCTGATCTGACAACAACAGTGATTGCATTAATTCGCTTGCAGGTGTGCAAAAGTCTAATGGGTGTCATGATTGAGATTGTGACTGAGACCGAGAAGCAGACAACTCTGCCCCCCTCTGTCCCTTCCCCTTCTGGCGTTACTCTAAAGCGTCAAAATCCTTCAACTTTTCGCGCACAATGAATGAGAGCAGAAAATGAGGGAGAATGAGGCGGAAGGAGGCGTGGCAGCTTCAAGTGTACTTCGCCAACAAAAGAATGAGAAAAAAAATAACAAAAGTATTTGAATTGACAAGTGCCATCAAAATAGAAACGGAATTAAATTTATCATGCAAAGTGGTGGCTTCTTAACCCACCCCCTTCCACACCACCCACCACCCAGCTGTACCAGGTCGAGGGTGGAAAGATAAAGACCAGAAGCAACCAGCGACGTCACGTCATCGATCAACTGAAGCATGAGACAGGAAGAGATACATTTAAATATTGAATAATGTTTTTGCTGTCTGCTATTAGGTGAACCAAGGATGATGGACCAAAACTTGAGATCAACTGGATGATGATGAGGACAATGACGAAGCAGTTGAGCCAATGATGAGAAGGTGGAAGAGAAGGGTCGGAAAGGAGAGGGAAAGCTGTCCTGCCAACATGAATATGAGCAGTTGGCAACGTGAATATTTCCTTGGCAATCTCAATTTTAATTTTAATTTGTATTTAATTTCATAATTAGAGCTGAGCCGTGGCACGTTTCATATGCGCCCGGTGTCGCCTCCGATTACGAGAACGTAGAATGGAGTGCGGAGTTAGGAATGCGACACCATCAAAGTTGAAACGTGCGCCCAAAACGTGTTAATGATAATCCGCTTACAACCCGACTCTAAACTCTTTGCTTTCATTCATAATTTCTGCTAATAAGCCGAGAACTTCCTCCTCTTTTCTCTAATGACCAAGAGAAAGGGGAAAAGGAGAGAGACCGAGAGCCAGAGCAAGAGAGACTGCCAAGTCACGTGACTTTAGCCAGTTTTCCAATTATTCTAATAGGCTGCCAATTTTGTAGAGTCATCCAGGCAGCTGGGATTGACAGACTGAGTCAATTTTCGGGTTATTGCCAAAATCGATTTGAAATATTGCGGCGCTTTGGACTTTTCAATGTTAACATTGTGCGAAAAGTCGACAAATTGTTCAACTAAAAACAGCAGCAATCAAACAAAATTGAATATCAGCGGATACGGAAACGGAAGCGCCACAAAATCGACAATCGGGACGAATGGCAACTCTGAAGCGTACTAAAAAAAATAAAACAAACCGAATTGCGTCGAAATTGAAATACTCTCAATATGTGCTCCACAAATCTCTAGAGAATTTGATGACACTTGCTTTCAAAAATTTCGAAATACTCATTTGAGTGATTTTTTAAATATTTTTTGGAATAACAAGTTTCGGCTGTCATACATTTACTTTGAAATTCTTAATATTATTAACTAATCTAATCAAAAAAGAGATCTACAGACATTTATTAAATTTTTATATATTTTTGAGATTATCTGCAATATTTCTATATATTCCCGAATAAACTGTGAGGGTGTTCAAAGTACGTTGGGATGTTGACGGATTCGAATGTGAAGAAGGACAGTCTAGTGGCAGTTGGATGCTGGACGATTGGTTGCTTTCCATTTTATGGCCACGTCAGCGCGAATTGTGTCATGAATTGGGTGCGGAAAGAGGGGACAGATAGAAAGGGGGACAGGGCAATTGTTACGTGTCAATAACTGCTAAAAAAAAGTCGACATTGCAACACGGTGCACAGTTGCACAAACAGCTGGCGAAGTGCACCTTAATAACTCTCTAGTCTGCAGCTCAAAATCAATGTTGCATTTCAATTGCGAAATTGCAAAGCGGCCTCAATCAATTCCTGCCCCAGTCGCCTTCCCCTTCCTGCCCCTGGAAATCCTTTCGAATTTGACGAGTTTTTTACGAATATTAAAATAAATGTTCTTTCATGGTCAGCCATTTTAACGAATTGAAATTAAATTAAACTATGCACACAATTGCCTGTTCGATTTTAAAATAAAATAAAAATGTCTAAATGTGTAAAAAGCGTAGCTGAGTTCAAATAGACATAAAGCATAGCAAAGGGATGACTTTTTAAATTTTATTTTCACTTTTTAGTTTACTTTTCGTTGAGTTTCTGAAGAACACAAAATACTGAAACAAAATTTCCTTTTATTATATTTGATAGTCAGAGAGTACATCTCTTAACTCCAATATTCATCTGAATTACAACTCTTTTATCACTCACTAAACATAAAGGGATGTTGCATTATAACGACATATTTAACGACAAAATGTATTTAAATCTAATTCAAGTGTCATTTGGGTGCAAGTACTCTGCATTCTGTTGTACATTATCTATCTTCTACTTACATATATCTAACCTTGTATCTGCTAGCATATTGTCTTCTTTATCATACCGTGTACACATATAAGGCTCACAGCAGTGGGGTATATTATTTGGTGTATATGAAATGGAAACCACATTTGTTTATAGTTAAAATATTCATAAATATTATTTTTATCTAAAAGCTTTCTTAAATTTCCAATTTGTAAATAGAATCATATTTTAGAAACAGGGTATTTTCAAGCAGATCAAATTAGGCTGTGTAAGTGCTGTCATTTGAAATGTATTCGCCAATCTGGAGAACACATCTGCGATGATCGATTGAGATGTCAATGCCTGTCGAGGATGAACCAGCCCCGATATTACCCACCAACTACCATATCATTTGTTTGCACAAGAACGGAACTCGGGAACTGCTTGAGGTTGGGGTGACTTTTTGTCGGGTTTGGGTTTGGGTTTCATGTTCATGTTCATGGTCGTGGCAGTTATTAACACGCTTGTAGCGATTTGTCAAAATTCGCCGGATGACATGTGTGCAAACAAGGACGAGACACGAGACAATGTTAAGGGTCGGGGGTTGTTATGATGAGATAGTTACCGATGAGAAAGGGTTGCAATTGCGATCTACAATACTTGCAACAGTTCGAGTGACAGCAGTTTGTTTATTTTCCATTTGACAGAAAACTTAAATGCATTCCAGATTTCCATCATATTTGGCAACTGAAGCGTTTCCGATGAGAAAAAACAAGCCATAAAATAAATATAAAACAACCCGAGTCAGAGTCGAATTGCTGTCGTATATGGATGCAATCATCATTCCCTCTCTCTCTCTATCTCTTTCGTATTTATGCATATCACTAAAAGTTTAATTAAAAGCACATCAAACTGCAGACACCGAAATCAATCACAATTACCAATTCGACATCAGCCGGATTCCTGGTCCAAGTCCGGCACCGGCTCCGGGTCCGTGTTCGGATACCACAACTCTCGAGTGTGTGTAAAAAAATTGGCGATATGCAAAAAACGAAAGGATAAAAGGAATGCGCCACAAGGCGAAAGACATAGAGAGAGGCAGCTAGAGTGGAAGAGACAGAGAGAGAGAAAAAGCGTTTACATTTTGCAAAAATTCGCTAATTAAAATTCCAATTAAGTGGACAGCAGGAGTATTAATCCCAGCACTTTAATGGATTTTTGTATTATTATTTAATCACATTTCTGCACTTGCAATGCGAACAATTCAATTATTATTTTATCATAAAAGCTCATGACTCATTTTATACTTTACTTGTAGTTCCTTTAATCGATCTACTCTTTCATGGGTTGGTATTATAAATGTCTATAGATATTGTTCCTATAAATTCCGTCCTAGTTTTATTATACACGAAAAATAGACGAGTACTCCGAGCCGTTACCTGTATTTGGGACACGGTTTTTGTAATCAAAACTTGGCCAGTTCCCAACCCCCAGGAGAACCTCGACGAGATACATAACATAAAAGTAGCGCCAAGGAAATTGCTTCCACACGACTGACCTCATTAAATGCAAACAGAGTCCGACCACAACAATTCAAATCAAATATAAAAGTCAAAAATTCATCGAAGCCCGAAGAGGAGAAGTGGCCAGGAGGGGATGAGGGACACTGGAGGGGTATAGGAGTTGGAGGGGTGGGTGGTGCTATTCGTGACGCGTTTAGTGGGTACCGTTAGAGCGGGAGTCGGCTAACCACAACAGGAGCAAGAAGCAGCACGAAGGAGCCACTCAGCACTCGGCGGGCAATGAATGGAAATTTGCTTTGCGGAAAAACTTAAACACCGGAAACAATTAATTCCACTTGAATTAACATATGCTCCGATTGCCTAGCATGGGGTGGGGGTAGTTGAGGGGGCGGGGGTGGCCACAATACAAATCACGACCCTCTGGAAAAGTGTTGACTAGCCGATGGTTACGGGTTGCGGGTAACTTTACTGTCTGCTGATTGATCGTCGTCTCCTCGGGAAACCCTGTGGAGTAACAATCAACTTTGGCCATAATCGGTCCATAAGCTCATTCACGTTTATGAGGCAAAACTTTTGAGTTGGGTGGGAGGGGGAAAGTGGCGCGGCAGCAACACCAATTTACAAAAATGAGTTAAAAAGTTAATTGCCGGCGGACAGGTAATTTCTGGCACACTTCAAATGCAAACGCCATTAAATAATATGCAAACAAGGGGTGACTCTGCCAGTCCCGTGTCCTGGCACCAACTCCAGTCGATCAAGGACCTGACAGGCCTCCTTTCCATTCTCGTTCCCGTTCCCGTTCCGGCTCCCAATCTCCAGTCAAAACCGCGACACGTCAGCCATAAAGTCACGAAATGTTGCTTCGTCCTTGGCCATTGCGTGTTACCTGCGGTTAGCTGCCAACTTACTTTGCCAACAGATAGATAGAATGTGTGTAAGAGAGAGTGAGGGAGAGAGTGGGAGAGAGGGAGACAGCAGATTAGGGACGCGTGCCCACGTTTAGGCGTAACAAATTACCATTAAACTGAAGCCGCAATCGGAAAAGGGGAACCCCCTGATTATTATTTAATGATGAACCAGGAAATACACTCGTATTCATGCTCATGTTTTGTAGTAGAGTCACTGATATAATTATACCAAATACATGTATGCATAACAGTTAAAGGTAACTAGTCTTTGGTTCATTCACCCAATTTGTTAGATAATGGATATACTTTGAATTGAACTGAAGTCTGTTATAAGTTATCCAAATGCAGGGCAACCCTTGAAATACAAGTCTCTAAATTTGTAAAAAGAGTTAAAAATACGATTAATACATTTCAAGTGAAAGCAGTTTATTTTCATTACAAGATTTCCCCTTTTATGTTTAAATCGCAAAAGAAAATCTTTATTTATAGAGCTCTAAAAAGTAGACTCTACATACATATTTCTGGTGAAAGACAGATTTGTTAATGCTGACTTTGAAACTATTGCTTGTTGATAGCAATTTTAATTTTAACTTATTTAATATTCCTTGTTTTTAATATTACTTAATATTTTTCTTAAATTTTTTACATTAATTTTGGTCAACTGTACTTACAATAGTTGACACTAAATAAATAAATATAAAAAATAAATCAATAAATTGTATATTTTAAGCTTATGGTTTATTAATCGAAAATCGTTCGATCATCAATTATATTAGTTTTATGGATTTCCACTTTTTTTTTTTTTAAGTCTATTTAACTTTGCTTAGAGTTCAAGTAAAATATTTTTAAAATTTGTAAGTTTTAAATATTGCATTTAAAATTTGAAAAGTTTTAAATATTGCATTTAAAATTTATATTTACTAGTTCTTATTACGAATTTCTTATATGTAGTAAGGCATTTGTATATGTACTTCTTTTCTAATATATATATTTTCCTTCCACCATTTGCAGAATGTTTGCTGGACATTTTCCATTCTCATTCAGCAGCTGAAAACTATCATCATCAGCGGGAATGCAATTATTCAACTGCCTGCCAGCCAATTGTGAAATGCCAAAAACACCCTGCGAATTTTCCGCACCGTCAGCAAATGCCAAAGGCAATTTTTTAATTTCTTAATTTTTGCGAGGTCATGAGAATTAGCTTCGTCTGCGTTCACGTTCATTTTCCCAATCCCATTCCCATTCCCATTCCCATTGCAGGCACCCAGGAGTCCACGTAGCAACGATCCGCGGTGAGTCGCATTGGCGCTGTTGTCCACCATCGGAGTCAGTGGTAATATTTCTTTATCTTCAGCTCCATCTGGCCCCGTTTCTCCTCTCATCTGGTCCCATCAGAGAAACAGAGAGAGAGAGAGAGAGAGAGCGATAGTGATGCTGACAATGAGATGCGAGGCGACATCGAGATGCGCCCTTTGTTTTCCTCGAGCTGCTTTCTCC